>JBBBDQ010001385.1:2735000-2795000 GCA_037127315.1 Ascarosepion bandense | reverse complement strand
GATACTATAGCTAACTTTTTCCTGGCACAATCCGTAGACATCAATATTACTGTAAGGTTTGGCTTTTCTTAATATCAGTCAGTTAAGTGCCATGCGCGATACACGCTTGGGCGATCATGTCTCGAAAGTGACATGACTGACTGGGCAGAAGATTATCCCGCAGTAGTTTGCCATTGCTTTCTGCGGTAGACTGGTTGCCGACCAAGGCTATAGAACCCAATCTGTCCTATTATTTAACCCATAACTGGAGGGAATAGATGGATTAATACCTTTCCCAAGGGTATTTGCGCGTAAGTGAATGCAAGGAATTCAACTGGAATTCGAACTCGGTTCTCCGATTTCTCGTTCCGAGCCGATATCCACTGCACCACAACGCACATCCTTTCTTAATATACTCCAGATTATATTAAGATTTTTTTCTTTATTTTTTTTAATTTCCACACATGATTGGCTAGTTTGTACAATTCCTAATGTTTTTTAGCTTGAATGTTGATTTATGATTATACCATCATTTTTTGCAATTGCCTTTATGTAGCGTGTACCGAAAACAATTAAAAAAATAATAGTATAGCCATCAATTATTAAAATAGTGGATTTGTTACTGATTGGCACCAAACATTTTAACTGAAAAATGAAGAAATGTTTTGTCTACAATGATCATGGAAAGAATTCAACAATGCAATTTCTACTCAGACAAGAACTGCTAGTTTGTAGAACAGACTCAAACCTGGATGCTTCTCTGAATGTGACAAATTTAATGATTTCAAGTCAAGGGTCATTTGTTTTCTCTCCTCGTACTCATAATCTTCTCTTCCTACCATCTTCTCTTCTCATGC
Organism: Ascarosepion bandense; assembly: GCA_037127315.1. NCBI lineage: Eukaryota > Metazoa > Mollusca > Cephalopoda > Sepiida > Sepiidae > Ascarosepion > Ascarosepion bandense. The sequence goes on along the minus strand of JBBBDQ010001385.1, from coordinate 2,794,164 downwards.
ACCTCATTCATCATAAACATTTCAACAGTAATCTATCAGGAGCAGTGTTCAACTAAATCATAGTCCTTGGTATATTTTTTATATTTTTGGGAAAAAGAGAACTGATACTGAAACATCTGGAAGAGGCATGACTTGTGGAATGAGAACTATCTATCCCAGTGATCAAAATAAAGGGTTCGGTTCAAAATTCTAATCAATTGAAGGAGGTCAGTGTGTCAATGGCCAAAACGTGAATATGACCAAGATGAGTTTGAGTTTTGTTTAATGCCATATCAATCTCTGTCAGTATATATATATATATATATATATACACACACACACTCTCACACCCTGATTGAGCACTCTGGAAGAATGGTAGACTTTGCAAAAACAGCATCTACACATCATTCATTCAGTAATGAATTAGAATACTGGTGTGTGTTTACATGATATATCACATGCTTAAAAGTCTGCCTCCTTCTGCTGAGCACTCATAGCTCAGAAGTAGAATTGCCAACTGATGTCAATTCGGTCAGGTTTCCATCCTGGCTAAAAGCAATCAGATGTCTAACCATACTGATGAGCGGTGATACAGTGAAACAGATCTATCTGCAGATAACTATATATATATATATATATATATATATATATGCACACACACGCGCACACACACACACACACACAATAGTAAATCAGTAAAATTGTAACATGACACATTGCTATTAGCTGAATTATGATCTGAAATAGCCACTGTATAATGTTTGATTGATATAATTAATATCCATCACAAAATTAAGTGCATTCACAAAAAAGAACACTATGTAAAAATTATTTTTCAGAAGAAATAGTTTTTTTCATTGTTAGATTATAGACATATTGATGTACCTACATACAAAGGGTGCTTCAAAAAGTCCATAGCCAGAGACATATTTATTAACTAAATGTTGATCTGAAACATCTGTGATTAGTGTTTGCTATTAAGTGCATTGACAAGGAAGGAGATTATGTTGAAAAAAGTTTTTGTGATAGACAGTAAATTATCTTTTCATCATTAGGATACAGACTTGTTGATTAACCTATATATATATATATATATATATATATATATTTATATATATAATAATTGCGTATTTGGGCAGCCACTCCTTTTTTATTCAAGTTTAATTAAAGATGACTGACAAGACATAGCGATTAAGCTTTTTATTACATTTTTCTTGCATTCACTTAAGTGATTTCTTTTCTTGACAATCTGTGTAACAACTGTTCAAATGATCTGTAGGTCTGAATGCATTTGGCTACTGCTAATCTATAAGATATTATCAAGTGCTTTTTTTGTTTAACTGAATATACAGATTTTATATATATATATATATATATATATATATATTACGCTCTCACACCCTGATTGAGCACTCTGGAAGAATGGTAGACTTTTAAAAACAGTAGCTACTTTAACATATATGCATCGTTCATTCAGCAATGAATTAGAACACTCTCAGGTATTAGGTGTGTATAATGATAATATACACGCTAAAAAGTCTGCCTCCTTCTACCGAGCACCCATAACTCAGACTGACACCAATTCGGTCAGGTTTCAATCCTGGGTTAAAAAGCAATTGGAGTCTGGCCGTGCTGGTGGGCTGTGGTGCGGATGACTGTATATATATATATATATATATATATAGGCAAATGAGCTGTGATACATCAAAACAGGCTTGTATGTGGATGACTAATATATTATGCTCTCTAGAGAAGAAAATTTTAAAAACAGTTTCTACTTCTGCGATATATGCGCGACTTTTCAGAAATGAATCGAGTTCTTTCGGTGACTGGTGTGTGTATACACTACTTATATCAGTCAGTTAAGTGCCATACGTGAAACACGCTTGGGCGATCATGTCACGAAAGAGACATGACTGACTGGGCAAAAGATTATCTCACAGTAGGTTGCCATTACTTTCTGCTGTAGACTGGTTGCCAATCAAGGCTATAAAACCCAATATTTGCTGTTAGTTAACCCATAACTGGAGGGGAGAGATGGATTAATACCTTTCCCAAGGGTATTTGTGTGTAAGTGAATGCAACAAATTCAACAGCAATTCAAACTCGGCCCCCCGATTTCTCATTCTGTGCCGATATCCACTGCACCACTGCTTATATAGAACACATTAAAATTTCCCTTCTCTGATTCCATGCGCCTATGGCTTAGTGGGTAGTGACTGCAACTGAGACCGAATCGATCAAGTTTCAATCTCATCCAGAAGCAAGTGGGTATGTCTAGTCACACTGATGAGCTGTGATACAGCGAAATGGGCTTGTATGTGGATGATTAATAGATATATATATATAATCTATTTATGCACTTACATGGCAATTGAGCACTATGGAGAAACAGACTTTAGAAACTGTATTCATTCAGTAATGAATTTGAATACTCTCGGCTACTGGCGTGTGTTTACATTGTGTATATAACATGCTAAAATGTACTTTCCTCCACAACACGCCCATAGCTAGAGATTAGAATAGACGACTGATGTGAATTTGTTTGGGTTTCAATCCTGGCTAGAAGCAACTGGATGTCTAACCATACTGATGAGCTGTGATACTATGAAACAGGATTGTCTGCAGATGACATATATATAGGGTTATGAATGTTTTTCATTTTTGAACATAGAACATGGCCACAACATGCTGGCTATGTTCAGAAAAGAAATCACTTTTAGAAATCTAATAACAATTTAATGAACGGTTTAATATAACTGTACTTTGTGCCATCTTCAGTGAAACTGGTATATACATACATGTACATATCACCTGAAAAAATGCATAGCACTAGCTGCATGCGTGTTTAAAAATGTGCAAATTATGTGGCATTTTTGGAAATTAAATATGCACACACACACACACACACACCCACCTGTAGTAATGCAAACTTGAAAACATCTGATTTAACATTTGCAGTACACAATGTAAACATGCAACCTTCTAAAAATGCAGTCAAAACAAAAAAGTATACTTCAAAATTATACGACATACAAAGATGTCGAAAGGTCATGCAGTTAACCTACAAAAACAAAAACAAGTCTGAAATATGATACCCTGCTTCACCCATCCACACCTACCCACCAAAATGTGTCTTTTTCTTTGAAATGTCACCAACATCAATTCGCATTTATGAACCAATTACACTGAAGTTGACTACTGCTGCAGCTGCTGCGATTGCCATGGTTACTAAATCCCGGGACTGCATTTAAATGCAGATGCTCGTGTTAACAATAAACACAAGCGATGACTTCAAATGATGCAGCCACGCTTCATTTTTAATTCTTACTACCACAATCCTTTCTGATCTATGGTCACCCATGCGCGCAACAATAAGCAGTTATCTCTCGATCGCAATCATGCTATTTTTCACGCTACAAGAAAAAAAACAAAAACAATTCTACCAACAATTATATCCATTAATTTGTCGCAATTATCATTTTAAGTGTCCTCATAAATTGTCTATCTTCATTTCCCGACAGCTACAATCTTCAAGAATTCAAATATAAAGTCAATAGTCATCTCCTATCTCACTAACTTGCATCCTCTCTCTCTCATGCTCCTTTCTTCATTCACTCCACTCTTATCAGTATTCTCATCCTTCTCTCTCTTCCTGACGCCCACTGTAACCTGTCACTCTTTCTTATAACTTACCCCCTATGTAGCCCCCTGCTCAACAGTGGCAATAAAATGACTTGCTTGGGGTGACACGATTATATAAAAAAAAATTCATTCTTTGCTTTCTCATTCTATACATTTTCTCTCTGCTTGCTATCGATACACTTTCATTGGTACATGGATTTCAATCTTAACCTCTTCTTAACTATTCGTTAGGCGCTATCGTAAGTGCTTCCTTCATTTTCTTCATAGGAGGTTTATCCCAAAGTTAATTCCATGTGTACATCTAAGGACTATGACTAAATTATTATCAGTATACATTAGGGCGTATCAAAAGTATTTTCATCATTTACTCTAAAGCTTATTTCATGTACACATCTAAAGACTATCTAGGACTTCCCTCTGTTATTAATATTATTATTATTATATATTGGAGTGTATCAAAAGTATTTTCATTATTTAGACTTTTACTCTAAAGCTTATTTCATGTACACATCTAAAGACTATCTAGGACTCCACTGTGTTATTAATATTATTATTATTATATATTGGAGTGTATCAAAAGTATTTTCATTATTTAGACTTTTACTCTAAAGCTTATTCCATGTACACATCTAAAGACTATCTAGGACTCCACTGTGTTATTAATATTATTATTATTATATATTGGAGTGTATCAAAAGTATTTTCATTATTTAGACTCTTACTCTAAAGCTTATTCCATGTACACATCTAAAGACTATCTAGGACTTCCCTATGTTATTAATATTATTATTATTATATATTGGAGTGTATCAAAAGTATTTTCATTATTTAAACTTTTACCCTAAAACTTGTCTCATGTATGCAAGATCCTTAGTATAACTAATTAAATAAATTTTTGAAACAATTTAATTTCATGAAATCACATAGAGGCAGTGGGTAACAGATGTAAAAGAAATATTTTTACCAATATTTGAAAAAATGATTTAATCCATTCGTAAAAAAGTTTTGAAAATTTCATTAAAATCTTACACTTATTTAATTTTTTCAAAAGTTTCAAACCTAATGTGTTTTTGATTTCTTAAATTCATTCTCCAGGATTGAATCTTGAATCTTTTAGGCCTTCTCTTTTTCTCCCCCCCCTCTTCCTTCCCCTCTATATCACTGTCTAGACGACAACCTTCTACACATAATCTACTCTCTCTTTTAACACCCCCCCTCCCATTATTCTTTCTTATTTTATCTTATTTTTTCCTTCTTTCATGTAAACTTCTGGGTATGATTTTCATTTTGAGTAAACTTTCGCTACATAAATTTTGTCCTGTATTTGCATGATAAATGATTTTTGCCATTGAAGAAGTGAGGTTTTTCCTTGCTGAAATGGTCAGACGGCATATATAATTTTCGAAGGTGTATTTGAAAAAAAATAAAAAATAAACAAAAAATTTAAGAAAATTTATATATATATATATATATATATATATATATATATATATATATATACACATGGTGTAGATAGAAGAATCCAAAGGATTATCCTGTCCATAAAGTAGTAAGATAACTCTTTATTTCTGTTTTTGTGTTTTTTTGGGGTCTTTATTTGTGAATTTCATTTGTGTAAAATCTTCTGTACAATAAAGACAAGCTGATGATGGTTCGCCTGAAATAAGCCTATTCTTCCAGTTAACCATGGAATAACGTGTCTGTCTTAATTTTTACATACACACACACACACATTATATATATATATATATATATATGAAATGATTTGTTTGAACATTATTTTTGATTGATACTCGTATTTAAGTAGATATTCTGTTTATAATCAAACAGTATTATATATTTATTTCTACCGGCTTGATTATTTACGATAAGTTCTTGTTACGAAAATGTGTCATTCGGCAGGATTCAAGCCAGCAACCCCTATCCACATAGGGGAACCCACCAATTGATCTGGCGTGTCTTAGACCTCTCGAACACGAAAGATCAACAGTCTAAATGAAGTCAAATCAAGCCTATATAACACAATTTCCGATTCATCGTAATAACCATATCTGCTCTGAAATGTATCGTAATGTCAATAAATGTAAACATGTTATGGAAATTAATGAAGAATAATGAAATAGTCCTTAAACAACCAAAAATTTGGAATGATTTGTTTGAACAATATTTTTTGATCGATACTCGTATTTAAGTGGATATTCTGTTTATAATTAAACAGTATATATATTTATTTTTACTGGCCTGATTATTTATGATAAATTTTTGTTACAAAAATGTGTGTCATTCACACACACACACACACAAATAAATACACAATGGTCTTTATTATGATGGAAAGGCTATATATATATATATATATATATATATATCTCCAAGTGAATAACAAACAAAGAAAAAAATTAACAATGTTCAAAACATTAATTTAAAACAGGGCTCAATGTAAAATAGAGCTGTGAATTTTTATTATAAATTATATTTTAGAACATGTACAATTATTATCGACTACAAAGTGTACATTTTGCTTCGACATTGACAATGTCAAATGTAAATGTCGAAACAAAAATATATATACACACACACACACACACACACAAATAAATACCCAATGATCTTTTTTATAAGATAGAGGACACCAGTTTTTATTTTATTTTGTCAAGTATGAAATTGTCACATTTCTTAAGAATAAGGTCTTTAGTTAGGGTTGCCTTAATTTCACTACAATTTATCCGAACAAATATCACTTTTATAATGGAACATTTACTACAACCTGAAAATTGCATTTGGAGCCTGGTTCCCCAATGGCCGCCCAAAAATGGAAGCACCTATTTGAAACATTCAAGACATTTTTATGGGCACTTCAAGGGAATCTGGAATTCCTAGTAAACTATATTTTACCCTGAATCTATGAGACAAATTTAAAATGCATTACTTACAGGGATGCTCTTGCTTTACTGAAATCACATTATATCAAACACCTGAACAATTTATTTTGCACGTCCTTACAAGTTGACATCGTAAGTTAGTAAATCTCTGGACGAGTATTTTCAAGCATTGAAAAACTGAAGTAAAGATTCTAACTTGAAGGCAGTGATTATATGGTAATTCTCATTGGTGGGCACAAATCGACGTGGTTAAAGGTGATGATAAGCCATAGAATATTCTCAGAGCATATATAAGGTCACTAATCTCGACAGCTATCTGCTACCCTGTATTGATGATACAGAGGACAAAAAATTCTCAGTACTGTGGTTTTAGTACTGTTGACTTGAGGAGTGCCTATCAAAAATAAAGACGGTGGGGCTCTATCCCAGTTCACTAGGCTCTCAGTTGGTGCTACTAACAAAGTGGCTTGATTCCAAAGAATTATTGACCCCTTTATTGAAGAAAATCAACTTATACTGACTGAGACAATGTTCCAATTTGTGGCATGACTCAGGAGGATCATGACACTAATTGTAACAAATTCCTTGAAGCTGCAGAAAGGTAAAAGGGAATTCACAGTAAAGAGAAATGTTCTTTTTCAACGAAAAGACTGGATATCCTTGATATAGTCCTGATAGCAAACTTGGAAAGTAAACGACAAGACCTTCTACAGGAAGTAGTTACCAAAAGTGGAAAGAAAGGACTACATATAAACTACAAGAAAGCAGAATGCATGGTATTCAGTAAAAAGAGAAGCCCAAAAAGGCAATTACAAGTTAGGGATACTAAAACCAAGCAGGTACAAAAATTTCTACTGGCCTGATTATTGATGAGAAATTTTTGTTACAAAAATGTGTGTCATTCAACAGGATATATACTTACATACAAACACAAATAAATACACAATGGTCTTTATTAAAATGAAAAGGCTATATATATATAAATCCAAGTGAATAAGGAACAAAGAAAAAAATTAATATTCAAAACATTAGTGCTCGATATAAAATAGAGCTATGAATATTTATTATCTAAACTTATTTATAAATGGAACTTTGTGTGTGTGTATCTGTTACCTATAGACTCTGAAACGGCTGAGCCGATTTTCTTGAAAATTTACAGTTGTACTATAAGCTTCTGCGAGTGTTCTTAGCTAGGTTTTGTGTTGAGGTACCCCCGATAAATATCGAAAATTGATAATTGAAAAAAATCGGGATATAGAAGGAGTGGTCTGATTTTAATCAAATTTGATACACTCATAGATAAAGACATAAGAAACGATATTCAGAAGTTTCAAGGTTGCAGTTATAATAATAGTGCAGGAAATCGATAATATATATATATATATATATATATATATATATATACATAAGGCAAGATGTTTGTGTGTGTGGCTGTTTATCTGTCTGTTATGTCCTTTATACAAATCCACAATTTTTATCTGATTCTAACCAAACTTCACACAAATATTCTTTAGGCTGAGTCTGAGCTCCACAACCATGGATTAGTTTTAAAGCTTTCATTACACCCAAGCAATGCCGGGCTATACTGCTAGTAAATTATAGTTCAGAACATGTACAAATTATCATCTTCTACAAAGTGTGCATTTTGTTTTGATATTTACATTCAACATTGTCAATGTTGAAACAAAATGTACACTTTGTGGTAGATGATAATTTGTACATGTTCTGAACTATAATTTATAATAAATATATACATATAACAACATAATTACTGCAAAAGACGAGCCCAAAATGGCAATTACAAGTTGGGGATACTAAAATCAAGCAGGTACAGAAATTTAGATATTTCGGAAGTGTCCTAACAGAGGATGGAAAGTGCAACACTGAGATCTGAAGGTGTATCAGCACGGCCAAGGATAGATTCCAGAAACCAAACAGACTATCGAGAGACATGAAGATTTTGCTGGAAACAAAGAAGAGAGTACTCGATTGCTATGTGATGTCAGTTCTTCAATATGGCAGTGAATGCTGGACAATGTCATCAAAGATAAAGGAAAGACTGGAAGCACCTGAAATGTGGTTCTACAGAAGCATATTGGATATTAAGTTGGGGAACAATTCCATATTACAATCAATATATAAACTGACCCCTTACTTTGTGGTCACAGCAGTTTCTATACATTTATATTCCAGAGATCCAAAAGCACAAGGATGCATTCCAGGAGCTGAGAAGAGTATTAAGAAACAGGACAATTTCACTAGAAACAAAGAAGAGAGTACTGGATTGCTATGTGATGTCTGTCCTTAACCATGGCAATGTATGCTAAACAATCTTATCAAAGGTGAAAGAAAAGACTTGAAGCAACTGAAATGTGGTTCTACAGAAGGATGCTGAGAATACCATAGAACACAAACAATGACAAGGTTTTGGAGAGGATAAACACCAAAAGGAAACTGATACTTAACATCAGAAAAAGACAGCTGAAGTTTCTGGGACATGTAGTGAGGAAGGAGGGCTTGGAAAATCTGATGCTCATAGGACGGACAGAAGGAAGGAGAGACAAAGGAAAGCAATGTGTGACATAATTGATAGACTTGAGCAGATGGATGGTGGAGTTGGGGGTTGGGCAGAATAACAGGAGAGGGATGTTAAGAGCTACAAGAAATAGGGAGATGTGGAGGGCCATGACTACTTACATCCTGAAGGGAAACAATGCATAATAGAAGAATCTGATTATGTGGTGGAGGGTGGAAAGAAATATCAAGACCCAGAATGACTTTACTGAACTCTGCGCCTTTTTGCTTACTATTTTCAATGAATACACAAAGTTAAAATTGTTCTTTGAGTGCTACTACTACATTCCTGGTATAAAAAAAAAATAGTAGGATGTTCAAATCTCAATAGTCTGTGCGAATGACGAGTCGTTACTATTCAAAGTTGAAACAGATGCATCTGATGTTGCTATTGCAGCAATTCACTTCCAGACAGTTGCTTTCTTCTCAAGCACATTTAAGAATTCTGAGAAGTATTACGTCTATAGAAAATTTATTTTCTTTATTGCCGTGCTTACGATGTTCCAGCCACTGTATGCTTTGTTTGTTATACTTCTGAGATGAGGTAGTATTTAAATTATTTTCATTGTTTGGACTGTTGTTTTCATTTTTATTGCCAGAAATGTGGCCTCCCTTTGTCTGTTCTATAAATACTTTCATGGCTTCTGCTCAGACGAACTTAAGTCACTGATGCCTCCTCAACAGGTGTTTACTCGTGCAACCAGACTGGCAACTGGGTCCCACCCATTCACAGTCAGGTTAGCCAAATGCAGACGACAATTCTACTCCTGCAGCTTCTTCTCTCGCACTTCCCGCCTGTGGAACTCGCTCCCGTATTCTTGCTTTCCTGATGGCTACAACCTCCAGAAATTTAAATGCAAAGTCAATACTCATCTACTAACCACTGGACTCTAGCTCTCTCCCCACCCCTGTATAACCTTCCCTTTCTCTCCACCTATGTATCTGTCATCGCACCTGCTTTCTCAGTTTTATATTGTTTCTTTCTAACTAGTTTGTACTCCTCACTCTTTTCTAATTAATCTTTTTACATTTATGTAGCCCCCTGCACATCAGTGGCATTTCTGCCTTGCTCGGGGTGAAATGATTAAAAAAAAAAAAAAATGTTTACAACCTTTCAGCCGTTGTATGCTCTGGCCTTCTTCAGGTGCAAGAAAATTTGAACTGAACCCTTTATTTATTTATACATCTGAGATGAGGTAGTATTTACATTATTTAGACTGTTGTCCTCATATTTATTGCCATGTTTACAGCATATCAGCTGTTGTACCCATGGCTCAGTGTATACAGAAATTGGTTAGTTCCAGTGACTTGACCCAAAGAGTTGTGATTTCAATACCTGTCTACTATTAACTTGAGTTAAAAGGATATAACTACATGAATCCTGGAAGTGGCATTGCACATGGAATGAGAATTATATACCTTAGTGATTGAAATAAAGGGTTCGGTTCAAAATTCCAAGCACCTTTAAGAAGACCGGAGTGTACAACGGCTGTAACATCAACATGGCAATAAAGATGAGGACAACAGTCTGAACAGTATCTAATCTAAACTTATTTACAAATGGAACTTTGTGTGTGTGTGTGTGTGTGTGTGCATTACCTTATAGACTCCGAAACGGCTGAACTGATTTTCTTGAAAATTTACACAGTTGTACTATAAGCGTCTGCAAGTGTTCTTAGCTAGTTTTTGTTGAGGTACCCCCAATAAATATTGAAAATCGATAATTGAGAAAATCAGTTTATAGAAGGAGTGGTCTGATTTTAATCAAATTTGATACACTCAAAGACAAAGACATAAGAAACGATATTCAGAAGTTTCAAGGTTGCAGTTCTTACTAAATCGATAATATATATATATACATATATATATATATATATATATATAAAAGACAAGATGTTTGTGTGTGTGTCTGTTTATCTGCCTGTATATTTGAATTTTTTTCAGCACTTTTATTTTAGTTTTTGCTTCGGTTTGGCTCTAAGTAGGTATAATTGTAGTTCTTAGTTTCAGCCATGATACCATTTACTCTGAGGACTTATTTAGCCTTCAAAATTCAGTTTACGATGAAAAAAACTTCTTTGATATCGATACCAGGAAATCAAAATTTGACTTATATCCATTCATTTTTCTTTCAGTCTACGGTTTCGCTTTAACTGGAAACAACGATTGCTTTTTAGTCTTTCGTGCCAACGTCCAAAGAGTCTGAGCTCCAGAACTATGGATTAGTTTTAAAGCTTTCATTACACCCGAGCAACGCCGGGCTATACTGCTAGTAAATAATATAATCATCAAAGTTATTAGTCATTTGGGGCATTACTTGACCAGAAGACATTTCAGCACATAATGTCACCAGAATTGAAAGCACAAAAGAAAAAAAACAACAAAATATTGTACTGGAGGATGGAATTAGATTGTTATGATTTTGATATTTAATACCGATCAAGCAGGAAGAACATTTCTCCTGACATATTCTCCAGGTTTTAAAGTTGTCTCCAAAGAGTTAGACGTTTGCTTTACTTAGTAAAAATAAAGAATATATCCTATTCGGTAGATGTGCGAAAAGTAATGAAATCTTGTCAGATATGTGCTGAATGTTAGCCAACCTTTCATCGACCAAAAGCTAGTTGACCTTTTTATCAATTGAGCCTTGACTTTAAAGTAACCCTGCTTAGTGCAGATAGGAATTTTTATTTTAACAGTTGCATTCACTAATGCAAAAAAATTCTTGGCAAAGGTATTTTTGATAATGGTCTTTGTGTGTTCTTTTGTGCAGAACTGACCATTTCAATCATTCCTCATCTCAGTTCTCTATTCTTGGTATGTCTGCTTACATGCATTCAGACAAGAGCCCATCCTTCATGAGCAGAAAATTGTGAGTTTTTCTGATTGGGAAAGTTCATTGTAGTAGAACAATGAGTTACAATCCTAAAGAGAATGGTCAGGTAGAATGGCATTCTTCTTCTATGTGCCCTGTCCTTTCAGGACGTAGGCGATCATGGCTTTCCACGTTTCCCTATCCCTAGTGGCTCTTAGCATGCCTTCTCCTGTTGCACCATGCAATCCTTGTTCCATCATCCACCTGATTAGGTCCTTCAAATATGTTATCTGTTGCTTTCCTCTGTCTCTTTTTCCCTCTATCTGGCCTGTTAGTATCAGGTTCTCCAAACCCTCTTTCCTCATTGCATGTCCCAGGAATTTCAGTAGTCTCTTCCTGATGCTCAGTATTAATTTCCTTTTCGTTTCCATCATTTCCAATACCTCATCATTGCTCACATGCTCAATCCATGATATTTACGGCATCCTTCTGTAGAACCACATTTCAGTTGCTTCAAGTTTTTCCTTCATCTTTGATGATATTGTCTAGCATTCACTGCCATATTGAAGAACTGGCATCACATAGCAATCCAGTACTCTCTTCTTTATTTCTAGCAAAATTGTCCTGTTTCTTAATACTTTACTCGACTTCTGGAATGCTTCCTTTGCCATGCCAATTCACCTTCGGATCTGTGTCGCACTTTCCGTCTTCTGTTAGAACACTTCCTAGGTATTGAAATTTATGTACTTGCTTGATTTTAGTATCCCCCACCTGTATTTGGGTTTTTGGGCTACTGTTTTTGCTGATGATCATGCATTTGGTTTTCTTGCAGTTTATTTGTAGTCCTTTTTGTCACTCAGCACTTTCTACCCAACCCTCATTCTTGGTATCCTCACCCGCCTATCACCCACCCTCTGTTATTTCCTATATTTAATCAGCCTTTCTCCACTCTACGTAGCCCCCTGCACAGTAGTGGCAGTGACATGCCTTGCTCGGGGTAAAACGCTTATAAAAAAAAAAAAAAAAAATTACTATGCTATGTTTTTTATAGGATTCAGAAGGATAAATTTGCCCGACGTTGTTTATGCCATGCAGAAAAAATTGCATCAAAACTTGTTTTATGCTAACCATCTTCAGGATGAAAGAATGGGGACCTGCAAGCTGTGATGTTCCCAGATACAGTCAGTTAAGTGCCACACGTGATACACGCTTGGGCAATCATGTCTCGAAAGAAGATTATCCCGCAGTAGGTTGCCATTGCTTTCTGCGGTAGACTGGTTGCCGACTAAGGCTATAGAACCCAATCTGTCTTGTTATTTAACCCATAACTGGAAGGAAGAGATGGATTAATACCTGAATTTGGCTGGAATTTGAACTCGGCTCCCCGATTTCTTGTTCCGAGCTGATATCCAATGCACCACAACACACTGGGATTGAAATTTGGAAAGAGAGCAAGGATGGATCAAAACATCTATGATGTCGTTATGGGGAAACACACCTATTCCTCAGATAATGAACTCTCGCTCCTATATTAATAAGAGTTAACAGGAAGTTCTTGGGAAGTTCATAGGAGTTCTTTAGAGTTCTATTGGAGTTCAGCAGAACTACTAGGCAGTTGATATTAGTCGGCAGTTAGCTGAACACTAAGGAGTCATCTTTCAGTGGAAGATTACCAAGTTCCTAACATTTTGGGTATGTTAATTTGAATAGCAACTGATTTTAGCACGATTATAACCTTTAGTGCGAAAACTACTCCACAACAGATGTATTAGGGAAATAAATTGGTGCCAATATGTGGTGACTCCGGAAAAAAAAAATAAAAAAATTTATATTAAGGTCTATCAAAAATATTTTTATTGTTTACAGACATTTACCCTAAAACTTTTTTTTACATACACATCTAAAGATGATGACATCACTTTGTTATCCTCATCATCATTATGTATCACATTTTCAATACTGTTCAGATGCATGTCCTATTTTATCTTATGATGGTCGATGCAATTTTATTCAGCTTCTGGCAATTTTGAGGCAGCTTTTAAAACTTGACCTCAAACCTGCAAGAACAGCTCACAGAATTTGGGAAGGAGAAGAAGCAATAACTTTGTTGCCTCAGAATTGGTTTCAGCACCGGCATCAGTTGTTGATTATGATGATTTAAAATGCAAAGAAGAAAAGAACTCAAGTTGCAACAATAGCAAATTTTCAAATGTGCGATGATCATCAAAAGGTTTCAGTTTTGTTTAACAGCATATCAACCTCTCTGGATCATTTAATGCCAAAAAGGTGGGGTTTTAAGGTTTGTTTTTTTTTTGTTTTTTTTTTTAATGTTTGGTTACAGTGAAAAGGTTGATTTAGTCAAATTTGAATGAAAATTTGTTTTTATTCTTTTTTTATTTTAGAAAACTGAAAATGTCTTCTAGTTTTGTATTCAAAATTGTTTTTCTGAGAATAATTATTTTTTTTCTCTAAAAATGTGTTATCGTAATAATTTTTTTCAAAAGTGTATTGCTGCTGACATTTTTGCAGGAAAAAATATACATTTTTCTATAAAAGTCTATTTTTATGTATATGTTTCTGTAAAAGTGCATTTTTATACTTTCATAGTGTTTTGACCCCAGTTTGGGGGTTAACTATTTGCCCATAGCTGGGACCCTAACAAGTGCTACCACTCCGGATCAGGGTGAACCTGGGAACAACAGCAATTAAGAGGTGGTTCCATGCTCTTCACAACCTCCCAATCAGAGGCCTTGCTGCCGGATGCAGTTTACCGTCATGCCCAGGACCTATCAAAAGATGACATTGGCTTAAAAGTAATTTAAGGATGGAGATATCAAGACATTTTAAGGACGGAAACTTGTCTGTGGAAATAAAACCTAGAAGTTTGTCATTGTAATAAAACCAATATATGTAGTGGGTTTATTATTAGTATCGGAGATATAAACTGATACACTAGATTGTTTTTTTCTGTAGAGGATTTAGTTGTAGGATTATTATAAACTATGAGGTCAAGTGTCTTAAATACTTTATAATATATAATGAGCTTAATTTGTTTATCATTATTAATTGGTTTAACATTTCTATTGTGTTTTTGAGTGTTGTTTCCTCATGTTTGTAATTATTATGCATTTGGTTGCAATAATATAAGTTAATAGGGTTATGCTTATTTTGACTTACACTATTATTATTAAATTAATATTGTTAGAAGTATTATTGAGATACATTTTAATTTGTTGATTAATGATGGAGTTAGGAAAGCTATTTTTAACAAGTGTTTGTTTACTGTCGTGTAATTCTTTATAGAATATGGCTTTGGAAGAAGATATTTGTGTGTGTTGAATTAAGTTTTTTATGAAAGCTAAATTATATCGTTGGAGCATTCACTATTATAATTAAGACGACACTAGTTTATGCTAGTTGGTTTCCTATTTTTTTTTTAATCATATCACTCCGAGCAAGGTGGTAATGCCACTGGTGTGCCGGGGGCTACGTAAGAGTGAAAAGATTGGAAAAGAGAAAGCCGGAAACCACATCCTAAACAGGGAACAAGGGATGAGCCTCTACACCTGTTCAATAGACGTGGGTGGAGTGTGAACCGGGTGATAGTTTAGTCTATCTACTCCAACTGAAAAAAAAAAGTGAAGATTGGAAGAGAAAACCGGAAACCACATCCTAAACAGGGAACAAGGGATGACCCTCTTCACCTGTTCAATAGATACAGAAGTAGTAAATCTATGTGTACTGGAATCAATAAACATCTCAAGAAATGAAATTTTATTATTAATATTAAGCTCTAATGTAAATTTGAGGACAGAGTGACTTTCAAATTTGTTTTTCAGTTGTGTAATTTGATCAATAATTTTAGCTAAAATGAAAATGTCATCTATGTATCTTACATATATAGAGGATTTATTGGTGTCATTAAGTATTTTATTTTCAAAATGTGCCATAGATGTAACCGTAAATTCTACTCCAACAGCTTCGTTTCCCGCCTGTGGAACTCCCTTCCACAAGTCTGCTTTCCCGACAGCTACAATCTCCAGGTGTTTAAATGTAGGGTCAATAGACACCTCCTATCACACTAACTCCCAATTATTCTCAGAACACTCTCATCTACCCAACCCTCATTCTCGGTATCCTTACCTGCGTATCACCCACCCTCTGACATTTTCTATATTTAATCATCCTTTCTCCACTCTATGTAGCCCCCTGCGCAGAAGTGGCAGAAGTGGCAGTGACATGCCATGCTCGGGGTGAAATGCTTATAAAAAAAATATAATAATTAGAAAAGAGGGGACCTAAAGGAGATCCCATCGCAATATTATCTATCTATATTACCTGGGGGGGGGGGGGGTCATAAAAAGTACTTGAGTGGTGCATGCTAACAATTATATTTTAAAATACTTGGCTTAATATTGATTGGTAGGAGAGTAGTATGATGGTATACATCACGGATAATGATGTGAATTGTTTTATGGACAGGAACATTAGTGAATTAGTTTTTTTACATATATGCACAATTGAATTAGGAAGGCAGCCACAACCCTTTCGTGCATCACAACATGTCTGGATGAATTCCAAGCTGATAGTGAAGTTAAAGATGGCAGTGTACAATGCCTGCGTCATCAGCACACTGCTATATAGCAGTGAGACATAAACCATGTATGCCAGGCAAGAGAGGCATCTGAACACCTTCCATGTGAGAAGTATTTGACAACATATATTGGGAATCTCATGGCAAGACAAGGTGCCCAACACTGAGGTCCTGTCTTGCGCAGGTCTGCTCACCATGTTCACACTCCTTAAAGAGTGCAAGCTACACTATGCCAGATGATCGCATTCCAAAAAACCTCCTGTATGGAGAGCTGGCCTCTGGAAGAAGACCCACTGGACGGCCAAAGCTGCGGTATTGTGACATCATAAAACATGATATGAAGGCTGTAAGCATCAATATGGAGTCATAGTCAAACGGATCTAATGAAGAGGAACTCTGGCCCAACAACTCAAATCAAGGAAGGATCAACTGATATAAGTCGGCATGGAGAGGTGGGTTTGCAGGAAGCAAAATGACAGCTCCGATAGACCAGAAACAAAACATAAATGCAACCTCTGCAACAAAGACTGTCACTCCTGCATTGGCTTCTACAGTCACAGACACTGATGCTCCAGTCAAGCAGACAACTAGGATGCTACCCATAGTCAACCCTGACCATCGGAGACCTACTACATACACACTCTAAAGAAGGATCTGCAATGTTATTGGTCCTAACCTGGCATCTTAGATTCAGTAACTTTTCTGCCACTGTAATGTAGCTTCTCTCTGCTTTTCCAATGGATACTTTCATGGTAATTGTTCTGATGAACTTTTCTTTATGGCACTAAGACTTAATGAATTCAAACACAGTACTAGACTGGTGGTAAGCTCTCTTCTTTTTACAGTTGAAATGGCTAGATGGAGCCATAAGTTCTATGGCAATAGTTTCTTCTATTGCACTTCTCACTTGTGGAACTCGTCCAGCTTTTTGCTTCCCAGTCAACTTTGATCCTTCAAAATTTTAGATGCCATATCAAATCTTATCTACTGTCCTCTTAATTCTTGTTCTTTTAATATTTCTTCTCCTTAATAGTGTTTTTTTCTTTCTTTCACACTCAATAACCTCTTGTGTCTTAGTGGCTTTATTGTTTTGCTTGGAGTGAAATGATTAGAAATAAAAAAAAATTTATTACCTATGTAGGGGCCTTGGTGATGCTTGGTAAATTGGCCTTGTGCCAAACACGTCCAAAATCCCCACAATTTAATTATCAGAAGGTTGAAATGTGAAAGTATAAAATATTTTGTGTGTACATTAAGGGAAAGATTTATTAACAGAATGACAAAAGTGTAAGAAGAAAAATATAAGTGAAATTTCATTAACTGGACACTGTAACATATTTGTGAGAAGAAAAATGTTTATTGAGAAATGCATGCAGCTTTGTAGTCTAAAGAGAAATGTAGGTATTTAAAATGTCCACAGAAGTTTAGAGTTCATGGTTGTATAGTAGCAGAATATAAAGTCTTTGTTCCTTCCATTTTTTGAGGGGGAGAGAGGGGGAGGAAGGGAGAGGAGGGAGAGGGGGGGCAAAACAAATAAAGAAGTTCTACTTAAGTGTCCATTTTGTCGTTGTTCTCTTTTGGCGGTGTGGTGTGAAAATGAAGAAAAAGACGTTGGAAGAAGAGGTCGAATGAAACTGTGGCATGCCCTACATCCGGGTTAGCATGGAGTGAAAAAGAAAAGAAAATTGGCAGTGAGGGCGACTCAACTTAAAGTTTCTTCCTTTGCTGCTGGTGGCAGCAAGATGATAGCGCTCCCATCTGACTGCTCTTGACAGGTTAGCATCATGCTTTAAATAGTAAAGCTTCTCATGATGCCGGCTCCAGCAAACCTTTTTACATCTAAGTGTAAAAATACATCATATATGAATTTGCTGTTTTTAATCCAATCAAGATTCAGAATTTGCTTTTCGCACTGACTTGTGAATTTTTCTTAGTTGGGTTTTTCCAAAGTCGTTTGAATCTGATTTTGCCAGCGTGCAATTTATTTTGTTTTTTTTAGTTGGTTGATGAATGATATAGGATTTGTATCCTGTACCTATAATGTTATTTTAGCAGAAACCCATATTTGAGTAGATGCCTCATTTATTTTAAAAATAATTTGTCTGTACTTCTGAGATGAGGTAGTATGTACATCATTTACACTGTTTGGACTGCTGTCCTCACCTTTATTGCCATGTTTAAGGTGTCACATTGAGTTAAAAGGAGATAACCACATGGCATCCAGAAGTGGCATGGCATGTGGAATGAGAATGATATACCCCAGCGATCAAAATAAAGGGTTAAGTTCAATATTCCAAGCACGTGAACAACACCAAAGTGTACAATGACCGAAACGTAAATATAGCAATAAAGATGAAGATAATAGTCTGAACAGTGTAAATATTGTCGTATTTATTTATTTTGTTTATCAGTCTGCGTACTCAAGAAAACTTAGAAAATTTGTCCTATGGCATTATTTTAATGCATTCTCTTTTGTAAGAGAAATTGTAGCCTGATCTGGTGTGCATTTTCTGCTCAGCTAGGAAGAAAGACCTTCATTTCTACTCTAACAGCTTCTTTTCTCGCACTTCCTGCCTGTGGAATTCCCTTCCATATACTTGCTTCCCTGACAGCTACAATATCAGGAATTTAAATATAAGGCCAATAGACATCTATCACACTAACCTTGCATCCATTCTCTTTTTTCATCTACTCCACCCCTATCCTCATCCGTCTATTACCCTCCTGCTGACACTTCCTATAACAAACCCCTCTTTCTTATCACTTTCCCCTATGTAACCCCCTGTGCAACAGTGGCAGTAGAATGCCTTGCTTGGGGTGAGATGATTAAAAAAAACAAAAAAGAAAAATTAAAGCAAAGTTCTCATCTGCCGTTAAAAATGGCTTGTTCAAATTTTCCCAAAGCACATAGTAGCTCAGTTTCACATCCGAAACTTAAACAAAGCAATTTCTAATGTATTAATGGGTTTTATTTTTTTTAATTCAACATTTTTATTAAGATATAAATTCACGTTTTCACTTAAAATATCTTATGAAGTCATAAAAATGTGTTCGATTAAAAAAATAAAAATGACGCCATTTTGCTAAATCAGTCAGTTAAGTGATACATGTTTGGGTGATCATGTCTCAAAAAAGACATGACTGACTGATATTCTCGCAGTGTTGCAATTTTTTGTGGTAGACTAGCTGCTAACCAATGCTATAGAACTCAATCTGTCCTGCTTTTTATCCCATAGTTTAAGGGTGAAGCAATAGATATTTGCACATTAGGGAATGCAACGAACTCAACTGGAATTTGAACTTGGCTCTTCTTGTTCTGAGGCAATATCCACTGCATCACAATGCACAAAATAACATACAAAGTTATATGTTAGATTAAAAAATAAAATTATGCTACTTTTATCAAAACACCTTTGTACAAAAAATTTTAGTGTTTTTTTTTTCTCCCTCAATAACCTTTCCTCGTGACCAGCTAGCTTTTGCCTTGTCGGAATTAAGATAAAAACACAAAATAAAATAAAAAAATAAACACAAAAAAGAATAAACTCCCAGGGAGCCTCTGATCGGAAGAACCATCTGCATGAGAAAAGAGGGGTTTCCTGGCGTCAAAAAGAAACAGAAAATTCTGTTACTTTTTTTAAAGGTGGGACACTTGACTGGACAAGACCTACATTTTGCGCAGGAAGACATTTCCCCTCAAAAGAGTAAATAAAGCCAGTCCTAAAAATATTTTGAGTGTCTGTCTTTCTTTCATATGTTTTATTTCAACTTATGCAAGCAATGAGAAAAATTCCACATGTATTGGGAGTTTAAGCGAAATAACAGTAGCTAACCCCAGAAATAATGACAATGTCTATAGCTTTGACTAAAACGCAATCCAGCTGTGGTTGAGCTTTGCTTTGTTTGAATTGAGCTCTGCTTTCGGGATCAAACTGTTTTGATCCCATTTGTTAAATATTTTTTTCTAAAAGTTCTGCTCTTGTCTATCTGCAGATCTGCGTGTAACGGTTTTGGGTCCCAACCTGTGGAAAATATCAGAATTTTTCCAGTATGATTTTGTCAGCTAAACCAACCAAGACATCTAAGAGGTTAGCTGTTTTTCTGCTTTTAATTATCTGCCGCTATCAATTAAATCCCAAACAGAATTGATTTCTTCCTCAAAAATTAATGTTGATAGTCTGCCAATCCATTTGTCAGATTTTTAGTTCTGTCTTTGCCATCTTTAAAATGAGTCATTTTTTGTAAATTGATTTTTTTCGTTTTCATTCTTTCCATAAATTTTTCTCAAAGCCCCAACAATGTCCACAATCTTTTAAAAAATGTTTTGCTATAAATTCGATATTGGTTCTTGTTAAAAATTGCTAAAAATTTTGACAGGATTTGTGCTGCTCAAAAGAGGATTGTTTTTTAAACTAATATAACTTTTCAATTTATTTACTGCAAAATTTTGCTGGTTCATGCAGGTCATAACAACTTAAGTCCAAGTTTACTTTGCTACATGCAAATAGCAAAATATTTTCCTAATTTGCTTATAATGTGCTTTTTCTGCAAATATTTCTAATGAACCTTCTATACAGACAGGATCTTTACAACAAGTAAAGAAACTTCACATTTCATTTAAAAAGTTTTGATGCTGGTTAAAATTGGGTGCATTTTGCAGACATTCAGACAGATTTTTTTTTTTTTTAATCATATCACCCCGAGCAAGGTGTAATGCCACTGATGTGCAGGGGGCTACATAAGTGTAAAAAGATTAATTAGCAGAGAGTGAAGAGGAAGACGAACCAGTTAGAAAGGAGCAATAGAAAGATGGGAATACAGGTGTGATGACAGTTGCAAAGGTGGAGAGAAAGGAAAGGATATACAGGGTGGGGAAAGAACTAGAGTCAAGTGGTTAATAGATGAGTATTGACATTGCATTTAAATTCCTGAAGGTTGTAGTCACCAGGAAAGCAAGAATATGGGAGTGAGTTCCACAGGCAGGAAGTGTGAGAGAAGAAGCTGCAGGAGTAGAATTGTCGTCTGCATTTGGTTGATCTAACTGTGAATAGGTAAGACCCAGTTGCCAATCTGGTTGCATGAGTAAACACCTGTTGAGGAAGCACCAGTGACTTAAGTTTGTTGGAGCAGAAGCCATGAAAGTATTTATAGAACAGACAAAGGGAGGCCACATCTTAAATTCTTGAAAGATTTAATGAGAAAAGTTAACTTGAAGAATTTAATACATAGAAAAGTAGAAAGTAACCAAAATTTAAGACAAAGAGGTGATTTTCTAAGCACAGCTTAGATGTGACACAAGGCCAAAAGTATGGATCACCCAGTGAGGATCAAATTCACTAATCAGTCATAATTGTGCCAGCAGGACAAGCTTGTTTACCATAACACCATGTTGACGTTCCAAAGTTTAAGACAAAGGCACAAGTGCAACAAAGTGACACAGAATATAAAACATTGTTGAGAGCAGGAAAATAGAGGAAGCTGTGGAGAGCCATATTATCCCTTGTCAGACACCCAGATATATGTGTATATTTGGTGAATCTTGGGTTTTCTTTTTTAATTTGAGTTTAATTCTTTTCCTCTCAGGGTATAATCATAACTGACAATCACGTTCTTACGTTATCCCATTCCATCAATAAAATTATAACTCGAAAACGTCATTCATTACAGACAATTTTCCACTAAGTCATTCATTTGTATAATAAATAATAAAAAATATAAGAAAAGGAACAAATAGGAAACATTCTTTATCCTAACATTCTATTTGATTCTAACCCATATTTGATCCATATTTTATCCCGATATATACATTTTAAGTTTGACTGAAGCTGTCAATACATGTCTAACAGGCATGTTGAAATAGCTATTCCCCAAATGAAATAATGAATAAAATAAAATAAATGAATATCTGCTTTGTAAATTAAATTTACATTGAGCTTACTGTTGGATCAATTTTAATATTTGACCGATATTACTATGATCTTTTGGGATTATAGACCAATCTTCTCCTGGATTATATATATAATATATATAGATATATATATATTGTAATAGTTGTTACAATGGTTTATAAAAACGTAGTATCACTACACAAAAATTTATTACAAATTAATGTTAAATTTACATTGAGCTTGCTGTTGAATCAATTTTAATATTTGACTGATATTACTACGATCTTTTGGGATTATAGACCAATCTTCTCCTGGATTATATATATATATATATATATAGATATAGATATATTGTAATAGTTGTTACAATGGTTTATAAAAGCGTAGTATCACTACACAAAAATTTATTACAAATTAATGTTAGAAACTATGAATTTTAACAAAGCATTAGATTTTTGATTACTGTAAAGTATCTTAGTGGGATAAGGCAGAATTTATCTATATCCTAGTGGGATAAGGCAGAATTATCCCACTATATCTTAGTGGGATAAGGCAGAATTTATCTATATCCCAGTGGGGTACACCTGCAACTTGCAGGGAAAGGCAGATTTAGCCTGGTCCCCTTCGGCCTAGGATGAAGGGAACAACCATCTTCCTTGGTTGCTGTTTGTATAATGTCTACTGACTAGTGCTTGGGTCACTATCTGGAGTGATGTCATCAAGTGTCTGTCCACGTGACTTACCTTGACCAATCGAAGATAAGCACCTTTTGTAGTCTTACAGCCTTATTTTTATCTTTTTTTTTTAATCATATCACCCCGCACAAGGCGGTAACGCCACTGATGTGCAGGGGGCTACGTAATAGTGAAAAGATTGGAAAAGAGAAAGCCAGAAACCACATCCTAAACAGGGAACAAGGGATGAGCCTCTTAACCTGTTCAATAGACATGGGTGGAGTGTAAACCGGGCGATAGATAGATCTATCTACTCCAATTGACTCATTTTACTGCAGAAAATGGTTAAATAATGGACGCTTTAATAATAATTAAAAAGGAAACCAACACTCAATAATATTTATTATGAACATTACCACACTGTGCTGATTGTGTTTGGAAATTAAAATACTCCCCTTGCTAAAAAAAAAAAAAAAAAAAATAATAAAAATGCACTTTGCTTTGATGAGACTACTAGTTTGAATAAATCAGCTCTAAACTTCAAGCATGATTTTCCAAAAGGAATATTTTATAAAACTTGTCTTTTTAATTTATGAATGCAAATTTTAATTTAATTATATGCCAGCCAACACAGCCATAACTTGAAGGAATGATAATTTTTCTATTTTTTTTTAACTTTTTTTTTTTTTTTTTTTTTTTGAGGAAAAAAATTTAACTGGAAGGTATCTCACCATGACTTGGATATTTTAATGCAAGCAATGTCAGATTTCTTTCATTCTTGAGAATTAAGCATCTTTTTCATTTTCTCAACATTTCTATTCTTTTTATTTTTAGGGTCGATGTTAGAAACATTAGATTTAATAGATTTTTGGCATTGTCATTGGCCTTTGAAGTCATGCCACCATTCTTGAGTATCAGCACTGGTTTGGAACATTTCGGAGATAGAATTCTTTGAAACAATAACAATACCATCTCCGAGATGGGAAGAATTGCTTGGATTACATAAATATGGCTTGAGATCCAACAAGATGAATAGAATCAGTGAAGAACAAGTAGGGAAAGAGTGTCTTTAATCTAATATGTAAAAAAAAAAAGTGTCTTTAATCTAATATGTAAAAAAAAAAAAGTGTCTTTAATCTAATATGTAAAAAAAAAAAGTGTCTTTAATCTAATATGTAAAAAAAAGTGTCTTTAATCTAATATGTAAAAAAAAAAAGTGTCTTTAATCTAATATGTAAAAAAAAAAAAGTGTCTTTAATCTAATATGTAAAAAAAAAAAAAAATGTCTTTAATCTAATATGTAAAAAAAAAAAAGTGTCTTTAATCTAATATGTAAAAAAAAAAGTGTCTTTAATATGTAAAAAAAGAAGTGTCTTTCATCTAAGATGTAAAAAAAGAAGTGTCTTTAATATGTTTCACTTTAACAAGCTTGTTCGGAGATTTTTTTAAAGACAAAAGATATGCAGTTGATATAATGTTGATTGCAGACATGGAAATGAAACTACAAGACCTCCTACTGAAGGTAGCTGAAGAGAAGGACAAAAAGGGACTTCAAATCACCTGCAAGAAAACTGAATGCATGGTCATCAGCAAAAAGAGCAACTCAAAATGCCAAATACAGGTGGGGGATATTAAAATCAAGCAGGTACAAAAATTTAAATACCTGGGAAGTGTTTTAACAGAAAACGGTAAGTGCAACACAGAGATCAGAAGTTGAATTGACATGAGAAAAGATACCTTCCAGAAGCTGAGCAAAGTATCAAGAAGCAAAGTATCAAGAAACAGGAATCTTTCAATAAAAACAAAGAAGAGAGTACGAGATTGCTATGTGATGTCAGTTTTTCAATATGGCAGTGAATGCTGGACAATATCTTGGAAGATGAAGGAAAAACTTGAAGCAGCTGAAATGTGGTTCTACAGAAGGATGCTGTGGATATCATGGACTGAGCATGTGAACAATGATGAAGTGTTGGAAAGAATGAAAATGTAAAAGAAATTAATATTGAGCATCAGGAAGAGACAACTGAAGTTCCTGGGACATGCAATGAGGAAGGAAGGCTTGGAGAAATTGATACTAACAGGCCAGTTAGTGGAAAAAAGAGACAGAGGAAAGCAGCGGATAACATATATGAAGGACCTGAGCAGGTGGTTGACAGAACGGGGGCCACGAGATGTTTCAGGAGAAAGCGTGCTAAGAGCCACCATGGATAGGGAGACGTAGAAGGCCATGATTGCTGACATCCTAAAAGGACAAGGCACATGGAAAATTTAATGAATTCAATGAAATCAAACCTCAATCCATATACTGTCGCTGTGGATTTTTTTTTTAAATTTAAAATATTTTTTAAATCATTTGTCTCTAAAATATTTCTAAAGAAGCTTGTTAAAGTGAAACCTGTAAGATTAAAAACACTTTTTTCCTACCTTCCTACCTGTTCATTACTTTTTCTATTCCCACACACACATATATATATATATATATATATATATATATATACTAGCAGTATAGCCCGGTGTTGCTCAGGTGTAATGAAAGCTTTAAAACTAATACATAGTCCTGGAGCTCATACACTTTGGACGTTGGCATGAAAGACTAAAAAGCAATAGTTGTTTCCAGTTAAAGTGAAACTGTAGACTGAAAGAAAAATGAATGGATGGAAGTCAAATTTTGATTTCCTGGTATCGATATCAAATAAGTTCTTTTTGTCGTAAACTGAATTTTGAGGGCTAAACAAGTCCTCTGAGTAAATGGTATCATGGCTGAGACTAAGAACTATAATTATACTTACTTAGAGCCAAACCCAAAGCAAAAACTAAAATAAAAGGGCTGAAAAAATACAGACATACAGGCAGATAAAGAGACACTCACACAAACCTCGTCTTTTATATATATATATATATATATATATATAATCGATTTTCTGCACTATTGTAAGAACTGCAACCTTGAAACTTCTGAATATCGTTTCTTATGTCTGTTTAGGATTGTATCAAATTTGATTAAAATCGGACCACTCCTTCTATAACCCAATTTTTTCGATTTTCGATATTTATCGGGGATATATCGATACAAAACCTAGCTAAGAACACTCACAGACGCTTATAGTACAACTGTGTAAATTTTCAAGAAAATCGGTTCAGCCATTTCGGAGTCTATATCTAATGGACATGCACACACAAAGTTCCATTTATAAATAAGTTTAGCTTTATATATATATATATATATATATATGCATGTATGTTTATGTTGAAAAGCCTTGGTATACCTTGGGAAATTATGAATATGACAACAGAATATACAGAATGAAAAATGTGTCAGTTGGTTTAAAAAACAGCTTTTGTATTATGCCTGCATTGCATCAAAACATGGGGGTTTAGTTATGGCTTAGTATGGGCCAGCTCTGTCACTTGGAATTTTTTCTGTACGATCACAAAATGAAAGATATCTAAATTTGTAGAAAAAAAGAAATCTTTTGCAACATGCTGATGCATATTTGTCTATACTTTTGAGATGAGGAAGTATTTACATTGTTCGGACTGTTATCCTCCTCTTTGTTGTCATATTCACCTACAATATTTGTCTATATTTCTGAGATGTGGTAATGTAATTATTTACACTATTTACATTATTCGGACTATTGTCCTCATCTTTATTGCTATGTTTACGATGTTTTGGCCATTGTACGCTCTGGCCTTCTTCAGGTGTTAGAAACTTTGAACCGAACCCTTTATTCACCAAGATATATCATTCTCATTCCATGTGCAATGCCACTTCCAGATGCCGTGTAGTTATCTCTCTGTAACTCAACTTATTTGTTCACCACTGCTGTAGCCAGGTATTGAACTCACAACTCTTTGGCTCAAGTCTCTGAAACTAACCAATGCCTATATTTACTGGGCATTTACTGGGCTATATGTCCTTGGAATGAGAATGATATAACTCAGTGACTGAAATAAAGTGTTTGGTTCAAAACTTCTGGCACCTGAAGATGGCCAGAGCGTACAATGGCCGAAACATGACAATAAAGATGAGGACAATAGCCTGAACAATATAAATAATGCTGATGCCTGTTGAAATTCTTACAGTATTTAGAATTGTTGATTAAACTGTTTTCAAAATAGTGGGAATATTTTGTATGTTAAATAATAAAACTTAATTTTTTTTCCTCAAAAATGAATGAAAACCTATTGTACTAAGTGACACGCCCAAATAAAACCAACTTTACTTTGTAATGTTTCACCTGTTTGCACTTTTTCCCAAAATTTGGTTTTGATCATTGAATGTATCTATTTTAGAGGGTGTGATCTAGAAATAAACTGCACAAAAACTGAATGCATGGTCATCAGTAAAAAGGGCAGCCCAAAATGCCAAATACAGGCCAGGGATACTAGAATCAAGCAGGTACAAAAATTTAAATACCTGGGAAGCATTATAACAGAAGACGGAAAGCACGACACAGAGATCCGAAAATGAATTGGCATGGCGGATGAAGCATTCCAGAAGTCAAGTAAAGTATTAAGAAACAGGATAATCACACAAGAGACAAAGAAGAGAGTACTGGATTGCTACATGCTGTCCGTCCTTCAATGTGGCAGTGAATGCTGGACAATATCATCGAAGATGAAGGAAAAACTTGAAGCAACTGAAATGTGGTTCTACAGAAGGATGCAGCGAACATCATGGATCGAGCATGTGAGCAATGATGAGGTCTTGGAAATGATGGAAACAAAAAGGAAATTAATACTGAGCATCAGGAAAAGACAGCCGAAATTCCTGGGACACACAATGAGGAAGGAGGGCTTGGAGAACCTGATACTAACAGGCCAGATAGAGGGAAAAAGAGACAGGGGAAAGTAACGGATAACATATTTGAAGGACCTAATCAGGTGGATGATGGAACAAGGATTGCATGGTGTAACAGGAGAAGGCGTGCTCAGAGTCACCAGGGATAGGGAAACATAGAAAGCCATGATCACCTATGTCCTGAAGGGACAGGGCACATAGAAGACGACGATAGATGAACTAATGAAAATCACAGAATTTTATATATACAGTGTTGTCCAAAAGTAGGTGGAATTGGTTTGTGTATCAGTTGTATTTCCAAAACGAGGGGGTTGTATTTCCAAAAAGAGGAGGTTGCATTTCCAAAAAGAGGAGGTTGCATTTCCAAAAAGAGGAGGTTGCATTTCCAAAAGAGGAGGTTGCATTTCGAAAAAGAGGGGGTTGCATTTCCAAAAAGAGGAGGTTCCTCTACATTATTCTGGAGCAGTTTGTGAGAATCTTGATAAAACATTTCCTGAAAAATGGATTGGTCAAAGTGGGCTAATTTATTGGCCAGCATGTTCACTTGAGTTTGATTTTTGCTTAATGGCATATCAACACCTCTGTGGGTTATTTAATGCCAAAAAGGTAGGGTTTTTAAGGTATTTTTTTAATGTTCGGTTATAGTGAGAAGGTTGATTCAGTCAGATTTTGATGATAATTTTTTTTTTTTTTTTTATATAACTATAAAACAACAATAAAGAATAAAGACAAAAGGAAAACTTATCTTAGTCAACACGTTTTCTCCTCTGACAAACTTTATCAATTTAATGGAAGGATTGTTTTTTTTTCGCAACAAAAATTTTATTTTGTTAAAAAAAAAACAAAAAAAAAACAATTTCATGAACATCATTTACCCACTTTCATTCATTAGACATTGAATTGTGTCACTTAGTGTCTTCCATATCTTGCCTAAACTTTTCAACTAACCTATGAATAGATGCAAAAAAAAAAAAAGCAAAGAATACTAGATGATGTCTGTTTTTCAATATGGCAGTCAATGTTGGACAATCTCCTCAAAGATGAAGGAGAGACTTGAAGCAACCAAAATGTGGTTCTACAGAAAGATGCTGTGGATACCATGGACTGAACATGTGAGCAACGACGAGGTTTTGGAGAAGAAGGAAACAAAAAAAAACTAATACTTAACATCAGGAAAAGACAGTTGAAGTTCCTGAGACATGTACTGAGGAAGGAGGCTTGGAGAATCTAATACTCACAAGTCAGACAGAGGGACAGGGGAAAGCAATACATAACATACTTGATGGGTTTGAGCAAATGAATGGCAGAGTGAGGTTTAGGTGGGGTAACAAGAGTAAGCATGTTAAGAGCCACTATTTATAGGAAGATGTGGAAGGCTATAATCACCTCTGTCCTGAAGGGATATGGCACACAGAAGGAGTTTTTTTGTCTTTGTTGGGTCACATTGGAAGGAATGTTAAAATTGAATGGAGATTTTGCTAGATTTTTCCATTAAATTCTGCCAATATTATAGGTCATTTTATAACTTTTAAATCTTATTTTTAGCAGATACTGATATTTGATTAGAAACACTCCATTTATTAATTAAACTGTATATTTATATGTTTTTTCTCCCAGTTTTAATATTCAGTAAGTTTTATTAAAGAATAAAAAAATATTATTTAACATTGCTGGTATAGCATACGGCCTGCAAATATCTAAAAAATACTCTCAGTGAGGTAGGATTACATACAAACCAGGTAGGCCAGGTGCCATACCGCAATCAAAAGAGGTAGGCCAGGTGCCATACCGCAATCAAAGTGGTAGGCCACGTATTATACGAGAATCAAAGAGGTTGGCCACATGCCATCCCAGAATCAAGGAGGTTGGCCACATGCCATACCAGAATCAATGAGGTTGGCCACATGCCATACCAGAATCAATGAGGTTGGCCACATGCCATACCAGAATCAATGAGGTTGGCCACATGCCATACCAGAATCAATGAGGTTGGCCACATGCCATACCAGAATCAAAGAGGTTGGCCACATGCCATACCAGAATCAAAGAGGTTGGCCACATGCCATACCAGAATCAAAGAGGTTGGCCACATGCCATACCAGAATCAAAGAGGTTGGCCACATGCCATTCCAGAATCAAAGAGGTTGGCCACATGCCATTCCAGAATCAAAGAGGTTGGCCACATGCCATACCAGAATCAATGAGGTTGGCCACATGCCATACCAGAATCAATGAGGTTGGCCACATGCCATACCAGAATCAATGAGGTTGGCCACATGCCATACCAGAATCAATGAGGTTGGCCACATGCCATACCAGAATCAATGAGGTTGGCCACATGCCATACCAGAATCAATGAGGTTGGCCACATGCCATACCAGAATCAATGAGGTTGGCCACATGCCATACCAGAATCAAAGAGGTTGGCCACATGCCATACCAGAATCAAAGAGGTTGGCCACATGCCATTCCAGAATCAAAGAGGTTGGCCACATGCCATTCCAGAATCAATGAGGTTGGCCACATGCCATTCCAGAATCAAAGAGGTTGGCCACATGCCATACCAGAATCAAAGAGGTTGGCCACATGCCATACCAGAATCAAAGAGGTTGGCCACATGCCATTCCAGAATCAAAGAGGTTGGCCATATGCCATACCAGAATCAAAGAGGTTGGCCACATGCCATGCCAGAATCAAAGTGGTAGATCAAATACTATAGCAGCACCTAATTAAATGATAAAATTTGTCAGATGAATAAAAATAAATTCATTACTTCTTTAGAAATTGTTTACATTTACATTAAAATACGAAACTGAGAAGACAATAATGTTTCAAAAGTCGGAAACAGATTTGCATTTTTCAGGCACTATTCAACTTTACTTGATCAACGACACACTCACTGGCCGAGTCAGTCTAGGGTATGGAAGATCAAATGACTGTTTCTCCTGCAAAGGCGTTGCAAGTCTTAATCCTGCCAGAGAGCATGTATTTTTCTTTAGGATTTCTTGAACATTGAGGTCAGTAGATGAAAATAAATAAATATTCTGTTTGATAAATAAATAGAGTATCTATCCAAATATGGGTATTCACTAAAAATAACATTCAAATAATAAAATCTGTCTGATTAATAAATGAAATCAAAAATCTATGGAAATTGCATTATAGGTTATATGAACAGCTGTCATAATAATGTCAACAATAATATTGCAGTAATATTAATCTAAACTTATTTATAAATGGAACTTTGTTTGTGTGTGTATGTGTGTCTGTGTCCATTACCTATAGACTCCGAAACGGCTAAACTGATGTTCTTGAAAATTTACACAGTTGTACTATAAGCGTCTGCGAGTGTTCTTAGCTAGGTTTTGTGTTGAGGTACCCCCGATAAATATTGAAAATTGATAATCAAAGAAATTGGGTTATAGAAGGCGTGGTCCGATTTTAATCAAATTTGATACACTCATAGACAAAGACATAAGAAATGATATTCAGAAGTTTCAAGGTTGCAGTTCTTACAATAGTGCAGAAAATCGGTAATATATATATATATATATATATATATATATATATATATATAAAAGGCAAGAAGTTTGTGTGTGTGTGTCTGTTTATCTGCCTTCATGTTTGTATTTTTTCAGCCCTTTTATTTTGGTTTTTGCTTCGGGTTTGGCTCTAAGTAGCTATAATTGTAGTTCTTAGTCTCAGCCATGATACCATTTACTCAGAGGACTTATTTAGCATTCAAAATTCAGTTTATGATGAAAAAAACTTATTTGATATCAATACCAGGAAATCAAAATTTGACTTACATCCATTCATTTTTCTTTCAGTCTACAGTTTCGCTTTAATTGGAAATAACTATTGCTTTTTAGTCTTTCGTGCCAACATCCAAAGAGTGTGAGCTCCAGGATCATGGATTAGTTTTAAAGCTTTCATTACACCCGAGCAATGCCAGGCTATACTGCTAGTGAATGTATAAAACAATATGATTAGTCAGTCATATAGAATGATCTTCCTTCCTGTTTTATGAAGTAATCCATTGTTCCAGTATCAGGAATTATTCATACCAGTAACATTTTTTTTGTTTCTGTAATTGTTTTACCCTAATCAAGACAGTACTGACACTAGTGCAAAGAGGGTTACAATGACAAAAAAGAGGGATGTTGAAGAAAATACAATAGAAAGGTAGGAATCAAGAAGATAGAAGATGGCAATTGACATTGAACTAAAACTTTTAGAGATTGTAGCTATCAGGAAAGCAAGTATATGAAAGGGTGTTCCACAGGTGGGAAGTATAAGAAAAGAAATGGCTAGACTAGAAGTGCTGGTTGTATTTGACTATTTTGAGAGTTATAAGAGTGGGACCTAGTTGCCAATCTAGTAGCACTTTTAAATTCATGTGCAAGATACCGAGGAAAGAAGCTTGTTAGAGCAGAAGCTGTGAAAGTATTTATAGTAAAGACAGAGGGAAAACACATCCTGAAGTTGAGATGCCAGATCAGGATTGATTATATTGCAGATCCTTCTTTTGATTTCATTAGAAACCTTAAGATGAATAGCAGGAGCACCTGACCAGATATGACAAAAATATTTAATGCACAGATAAATGGTAGATTTATAAATGTGCAAGATGAATTTTGACCAAAACAGTGACCGCACTTTCTTAGCAGTAGATGTAGCTATCGATTCAATGTAGTCATTCCACTGGAAGTCTGTTGAGAGATTGAGGCCAAGGAAGCGCAATATGTTGCTTTGTAGAAGACTAGAGTTGTTCATACTGAAGGAAGATATGAATGTTTCTCTATGGTTATTAAAAGAGAGCAGCTTCAGTTTGGAAGCATTAACATTTATAAACCACTTTATCTATGATGGATTGTGGCAGAGTTTTTATCAAGTTGAAAGTAAATGGTGGTGTCTTCGGCATAGATACCTACTTGTGAACTGATTAGATCCTTGAAGATCAGGAAAAGTGTAGGACCGAGGATAGAGTCTTGAGGTATGCCCACATTTGTAAAAAAAAGAATCTGGAATCATTCTCATTTAAGACAACCTTCATTTCATGATTTGATAGGAACAATTGGATTAAATCAAAGAATCATCCAGAAATACTCTAGCCTTGTAAATGGTGCAGAAGGCCAGGATCAATTTGCATCCTTTCCAACACTTCATTGTTGCACACATGCTTTGTCCATGGTATCTTCAGCATCCTTCTGTAAAACCACATTTCTGCTGCCTCAAGCCTCTCCTTCATCTTTGATTAGATCGTCCAGCATTCACTTCCATACAGAAGGACAGATATCACGTAGCAATCCAGCACTCTTTTCTTTATGAGATTTTCCTGTCTTTTAGTACCCTGCTTAGATTCTGAAATGTGTCTTTGGCCATGCCAATGCATCTTTGGATCTCCATGTCACACTTTCCATCCTCTATCAAAACATTTCCCAGGTATTTGAATTTTTTTACTTGTTTTAGTTTAGTGGACCTTACTCTTCACTAATGGAATACAAAAGTAATTCCATACAATGTGCATGGTATGGCAGGTCTTAGCCATGAAGGTTAGCACTGGTAAAATTAAGGAATTTAGCTTGTCTGACCACTTTCCATGGAAACAGCGATAGAGCTTGCAATGTTTTGTCTGTGAGAACAGGGTTTTAGGGTGGAAAATAATCTATTACCCACAAGGACATGCAGACACATTTGGATTATAAAGAGTGGGAAGTAAAGAAGGGGCAGTTCCTGTCCATATATGATGACAGTATTGCTCCATTTTCGGTCTGATCTTGCTCTTGTAAAGATTGTTGCAGGTTTCAACATTTTTTCTGAGATTTTATTTGCTCCTAGAGCATTTTGATAAGTGTAAGTTCAAATAAAAAATAGTCCTGGGTATAACAGTAAATTGCATCCGGAAACAAGGCCTCTGACTGAGAGGTTGTGAAAAGCATGGAACCACCTCTTAATTGTTGTTCTCAGGTCCATCCTGACCCAGAGCGGTAGTACCTGTTAGGGTCCCAGCTATGGGCAAATAGTTAACTCCCCCACCAAAACTGGGGGCAAAACACTATGAAAGTATAAAAATACACTTTCATAAAATATATATGTAAAAATAGACTTTTATAGAAAAATATATACATTTTTGAAGGAAAGATATTACCACCAGTACATTTTTGAAGAAAAAATTATTACCATAACACTTTTTTGAAGGAAAAAAACTTATTACCAGCAATACATTTTTGAATACAAAACTAGAAGGCATTTTCAGTTTTCTAAAATAAAAAAAATTGTTTTCATCAAAATCTGACTAAATCAACTTTCTCAATATAACCAAACATTAAAAAAAAACAACCCAAAAAACCTTAAAACCCAACCTTTTTGGCATTAAATGATCCACAGAGGTCTATATGCCATTAAACAAAACTCAAACTAAGACATAGAATTTGAACAAGGAAATATTAACAGATATATTGACAAGTCATTTCACAAAAGGAAAAATTGGAAATGAAATTTAATATGAAGTGTTCAAAGTAACCTTCAATGTCTGTAGCTAAGTACTCACATTTTTTTGAGAGTAAAAAGAATACCTCTTTTCATGATGAAAAGTCACCAAGAAAGATTGATTCTTTCAAATCTCGTACTAACTGTAATTATTGCCAGGGAGCAGTAATTCAAAAAGGTAGAGAATGGCAGGTGGTGTCAGAAAATAACAATAAAGTAGCAAGAGGCCTGCAACATTTTGTCTGTGAGGAAGGGGTTCTAGGGTAGAAAATAATTCTTGGCGGACCTGAAGGAGACTACCACCACCTTTAAATTTGTTGTTTTTCATTTTTTTTCTTTTTTCAGCGCAGTCTTATTGGTTATTACATAAAGTTTCCGATTATCAAAGGAAATTTGAAAAAAAATTTCAAAATTTAAACAATTTTAGAGGGGCTCACTTTCTCATACAACGTTATAGTAAATCAATCCTCCATTTTGGAACCACTCGCATTGGGGTCACTTTGTTTTGATATTTTTGGGACGAGTTGTTCTTGTTTTTGTCTTTTCCAAGTTTTCTTTAGTTCTTATGATAACCTCTTCCTCAGAAACTCCAAGAATGGCTTTATTCAAAAATTTCGCAAAGGATTCAGTAGTTGAATATGCAAAGCAAAAGTTAATTGCACAGGATTGATTTACTATAGGGTTGTATGAAAAACTGAGCTTCCCCACTAAAATAGTTTATATGTTGAAATTTTAAAAAATTTTTTTTGTCATTCGGAAAGTTTAGAGTTTAATCAAAAAAGTATTAAAAAAAATGAAAAACAACAAATTTAAAGGTGGTAGTAATGTTGTACTGGTGAGTGGTTCCAAAATGGAGGATCAGTTTACTACAATGTTGTATGAAAAACTGAGCCCCCACCTAAAATTGTTGAAAGACTGAAATTTTTCCAAAATTTTTTTGTCATTCGGAAAGTTTAGGGTATAATCGATAAGACTGTGCTAAAAAAAAAAAAAAAAAAAAAAAAAAAAAAAATTAAAAACAACAAATTTAAAGGTGGTGGTAGTCTCCTTCAGGTCCGCCAATAATTCTTACATGAAACAATGGAATTGTAAATATAAAAATCCGAGATGAATCTTGCACAAAAATCACCAATGCTACTTCAAAATTACTTCATTTTAGCCATCATTTTCCTGATATTACATGTAAATAATAATAATAATCCTCTTCCTGAAGGTATTAATATAATGCAATTCAAGAAGCAAATTCTTAATGGTATCGTTCCCATCCATTTATTTCCCCCACTCACATTGTATCGATAAAGTCCAAGTATTTCGATGCCATTTGTGTCTCCACTTGACCTGGGGATATTTTTGTCTATAACCAAGCCGACTTCTTTTACGTAAGCAAGAAAAATTATCCATTGACTGATAATAAAAAGAAAGAAAATAAAATAAAAAAAAATATAATTCTGAAATTGGTAATTCTATGATTGGTAATTCGATAATATCTATGGCCAAAAATGGATCGTATCTGCAGCTTATTAGCTGAATTTGATCTGGAATTTTCACTATAAAGTTTGATTTATGTAACTAATACCTTGAGTTAAGTTGTTCTTGATTAAACATCATATGTCAGAAAGAAAATACATGGAAAAATAAAAATCAAGTTTAAATCGTTTTATTTGACATTTATCCACCACATAAGCTGAATTTGTAATATTACTAGAAAAGAGTTAAAAGTTTAACATGAATTAGTTTATTTTCTACTATTGCCAACTGCATTTGTTATTTAACCTTCTTTTTCTTCTATGTGCCCTGTCCCTTCAGGACGTAGGCGATCATGGTTCTCCATGTCTCCCTATCCGTTCTGACTCTTAGTATATTTGTTCCCGTTACTCCCGTCAACCCCCGTTCCGTCATCCACCTGATCAGACCCTGCAAATATGTTATCCGCTGCCTTCCTCTGTCTCTCCTTCCTTCTATCTGACCAATTAGTACCAGGTTCTTCAGGCTCTCCTTCCTCATTGCGTGTCCCAGGAACTTCAGTTGTCTCTTCCTGATGCTCAGCATCAATTTCCTTTTTGTTGCCATTCTTTCCAACACCTCATCGTTGCTTGCTCCACGATATCCGTAGCTTCCTTGTGTAGAACCACATTTCAGCCGCTTCCAGTTTTGTCCTCATTTTCGATGATATTGTCCAGCATTCACTACGTATTGAAGAACTGACATCATGTAGCAGTCTAGCACTCTTTTCTTTGTTTCTATTGAGATTTTCCTGTGTGTTAGTATTCTGCTCATCTTCTGGAACGCGTCCTTTGCCATGCCAATTTGCCTTCGGACATTTTATAATGTCTTAGAGCAAAACTAATAAAGAGCAAATAAAGAGTAAATGATGTACTGTAAAGATCACCAAAAATTGTAAATATCTATCACCATCATCATTTATTCGTCACACCCAGATGGTGCATAGGGCAGCAACTTTTTGTTGCTGTTTCTGTAGCAAACTGTTTTTTTTATGGGGCAGGGTTGTTAACCCTGCACCAAACCCCCAAATCTGGAGGACCAGTGGACCATTCTTGGTGCTTAAGTTTACAGCACCTGGTATTCCCAAATGGTCACCCATTTAGTACTGACCAAGATCAATGTTGCTTAACTTCGGTGATCGGACAGGAACCAGTGTATTCAACATGATATAGCCATAGATGTAAATATCTATACTTACAATTATATATGTACATGTATTCATAAATTTACATTACTTTTTTTCAGCACAATGTTAAAAAGTAAAATTTATTTATTTCTAAGCTTAAAATAGTTTTTTATCTCATCTAAACTTATTTATAAATGCAACTTTGTGTGTGTGTGTTCGTTACTGATAGACTCCGAAACGGCTGAACCGATTTTCTTGAAAATTTACACAGTTGTACTGTAAGCGTCTGCGAGTGTTCTTAGCTAAATTTTGTGTTGAGGCACCTCTGATAAATATTAAAAATTGATAATCGAAAAAAATCGGGTTATAGAAGGAGTGGTCCAATTTTAATCAAATTTGATACACTTATAGACAAAGACATAAGAAACGATATTCAGAAGTTTCAAGGTTGCAGTTCTTACAATAGTGCAGAAAATTTGATATCGATACCAGGAAATCAAAATTTGACTTACATCCATTCATTTTTCTTTCAGTCTACGGTTTCGCTTTAAATGGAAACAACGATTGCTTTTTAGTCTTTCGTGCCAACGTCCAAAGAGTCTGAGCTCCAGGACCATGGATTAGTTTTAAAGCTTTCATTACACCCGAGCACCGCTGGGCTGTACTGCTAGTTGTAAATATCTATACTTACAATTATATATGTATATGTATTCATAAATTGATATTACTTTTTTTCGGTACAATATTAAAAAGTAAAATTTATTTATTTCTAAGCTTAAAATAGGTTCTTATTGACCATATATTATTAAAAATGCATTTAGACTCACAGGCCAGTTTTTCTACAATCACTGAAGGTAAGCAACGTCAAGCCTGGCCAGTACCTAGATGGGTAATCACTGGGGAATGGCAGGTGCTTTAAGCTTGGATGTGCAGATGGTGTAATGGATAATAGCTTGGAATTGTTAATTGGAGAGCTGAGTTCAAATTCACATTGGGTTAATTATACTCATTTATATGCAAATACTCTTAGGAAAGGTATGACTTCACCACTTCTCTCCCAGTGATGGGTTAATTAGTAAGACTTCTAGCAGTAAATCGTTATTATCTAAAAAAAAAAATAAAAAAAACAAAGGAAACTTATAATTTAAAAATATTTTCTGGCTTTAAATAATCTGTAAAAGGCTAATAGGCTGCAGAAAATGAATGAATGAATCAATCAATTAATCAAATCTTGGGAAAGCTATTAATCTGTCTCTCCTCTACCTCCAGCTATGGGTTAAATAGCGGGACAGATTGGGTTCTACAAACTTGGTTGGCAACCAGTCTACCTCGCCCAGAGGATGAAGGGCTTTGTGTTTGGGTCAAATCACTGGAACTAACCAACATCTATATCCACTGGGCCATGTGTCCCTGAGGATGTCAGCAACTGAATTTCTGGGTCTTAGAAACTTAAGGTCTCAGTAACCGTATTTTACCAAAGTTTATGTTGCAATCTATGATGCTAATGATTTCCCTAATATTTCTTTTTTACCAGAACTCGTATTGCAATCTTTGACACTAATGATTTTCTCCATATTACTGATTCTTATATTGTATTCATTTTTATGCTTGGTCGACTTAGGAGATTTTTGTGGCCTAGAATACCAGCTGATTCCTTAAGTGTACATAGTTTCAATCTCTATCAATTATTTCAACTTCTTCCCATAGGGGGCAGTGATCCCCTTTCTCCCTCCCATATGTAGTCAGCTATGCCTGATTTATCTATCTCCCCTCGTGTTCTTGCAGCCTTATTTTAAGGGGGCAGCCTGTTTCCCCCTTATATTTCTTTCCACAGCTACATGGAATGATGTACACACAGTTCTTAGTCATGTTCTCTATTGGCCGGGGGGGGGGACTCAGGAGAGGGTTGTCCTGATGCTATATAGACCACAGAAGGTTGTCCTGATGCTATATAGACCACAGAAGGTTGTCCTGATGCTATATAGACCACAGAAGGT
Source organism: Ascarosepion bandense (assembly GCA_037127315.1). Lineage (NCBI taxonomy): Eukaryota > Metazoa > Mollusca > Cephalopoda > Sepiida > Sepiidae > Ascarosepion > Ascarosepion bandense. The sequence continues at coordinate 2,755,191 of JBBBDQ010001385.1, read as the reverse complement.
TGTCCTGATGCTATATAGACCACAGAAGGTTGTCCTGATGCTATATAGACCACAGAAGGTTGTCCTGATGCTATATAGACCACAGAAGGTTGTCCTGATGCTATATAGACCACAGAAGGTTGTCCTGATGCTATATAGACCACAGAAGGTTGTCCTGATGCTATATAGACCACAGAAGGTTGTCCTGATGCTATATAGACCACAGAAGGTTGTCCTGATGTCATATAGACCACAGAAGGTTGTCCTGATGCTATATAGACCACAGAAGGTTGTCCTGATGCTATATAGACCACAGAAGGTTGTCCTGATGTCATATAGACCACAGAAGGTTGTCCTGATGTTATATAGACCACAGAAGGTTGTCCTGATGTTATATAGACCACAGATTCTTTGTATTTTGTGGAAATATCTTCTGGTTTCCAGCGTTCTTGTCAGATATCATCGCCAAAAATGTTGGTTGTCATCTTTCATCTCCTTGGATCCTATTCTTTTATTGTCCTGTGTCTTTTCACATTTTCATTTAAGCCTTTAGTAAGCCAGGAAATGGGTATTATTACCTTGGCACGAAAGGAAAAAAAGAAATGAAAGGAACAAGGCACTCTTATTCAATTTTTAACTAAATTTAGTGAAAGCAAGGAGACGCTACTAGTACATCAAGGGTTTCAGGGAGCAAAAGTGAAAGGAGAATGAGAATTGGAAAGAGTGAGGAAAGGACAAAATATGAATGGAAATGCGACGAGTACGCAGGGGTTAAAGGGGGGTAACACTGAAGGAGATGACTGAAAAATAGAAGGATTAAGTTTTTTTCTATAAAAGTCTATTTTTATGTATATATTTCTATAAAAGTTTATTTTTATACTTTCATAGTGTGTTGACCCTAGTTTGGGGGAATAACTATTTGCCCATAGCTGGGACCCTAACAGGTGCTACCACTCCGGGTCAGGGTAGACCTGGGAACAACAGCAATTAAGAGGTGGTTCCATGCTCCTCACAACCTCCTAGTCAGAGGCCTTGCTGCTGGATACAGTTGACCGTCATGCCTAGGACCTCCTTGGCATTGAATTGCTTGATTTTACAAAGAAGAATGGTAATTATTTACTTTTACTTTTCTCGTGACCCTTTCCCATAAGATCCAAATACTTTGGAATCAATGTTTGCCAAGACACATTGATGAGAATTCATTCTGCTAAATCAATGAAAATATATGAATCCGATTCAATAGCAGAAAGATGGCCGTCTCTGAGCGGCCGTTCCTGCAAATATCTTAAAAAGTTTCAAATTTTCAGTAACTGTTCTTTATGACCCTAACATTTACATCAATGCTGATTTTACCCCATCCATTTCGATAAACTGACCAGAAGCTCACTAAGTTGGCCTCAGGTCAAGTCAGAAGTCAGTTAAACCTCAACAAGTGACATAGCCATCCCAATTGGCATCCCAAATTCAAATTTTAAACTTTTAATACAAACATAGAGAGCTTAACAAAACATTAAAAATGGTACCAAATTTATCTTGACAGCTCAACAGCAGCCAAGTTAGGACCATTCAAATCTGGTCAAAAAATTTTCTAATTTCAGTCTTGCATGCTTTTGACCCAGAAGCTAATTTCAACAGTGTATAACTCAAGATGCAGGCTTCAAACGAGTGAGAAATCCTTATAAGTGTGATGTCATGTAGGTAGTTTTGAAGTAAAAGAAAGATAATACTAATGGAATCAATAATTATTAGATCTGACCAGTCTAAAATTTTCAGGAAAACAATATCTCAAAAATGAAATAGTTAAAAAAAAAAAAAAAAAAAAAAAAAAATGACAAGGGAGGGCAATTTTGACTGCTCATATTATAACATGACCCATGGCTGAGTTCAGTCAACCTTTCTGACCTTCGGTCATTTCTGCCCATTGTGTATTGGTGATCTTGAATTAGTCAAAGTCGAATTGCTTGTTGTCACTTGACGAGGTTGGCCCAGAAATGTGAGGGATTGGTATATATTGAAAAACAAAATAAATACAAGATTACAAGTCAAAATTAAGTGATGAAAAAGAAATATCACTTGACAGGTATTTCAGTAGCATGATAATATTTGTGTTCTATATTCCCACGGGATGATGATTTATTCAACTTGCAACTGGTTGAATTTTAGACTGACAGTCTCTTACAATATCTCTCTTGTAGTAGGTTATTTTAGCTTGTTCGATTCAATTCATTGCTGGTCCTGTCTCCTTTCTGGCAGTTTTAGTTGTATGTGGAAGGAAAATTAAAATTAATCACCATAGAGATAATTTCAAGCATTCCATAATCATGGTAAATGTTAACCTCCAGGATAATAACTAGGTTCTGCTCAGCATAGTTGCAGTATATACCACAGATTGGCTCTATGGGTGTTAATCAAACAAAAATATGCCCGAGAAGGTACCTGCAACAGGGATCGAGCAGGCACACTAGTAGACAGCTATCCTTGGATATGAGCAGCCCATCATCATCATTATTATTATTACAGGAGATTTCCTTCTATCTGCACATATGACCTAGAGTCTTCCAAAAACATGCCATCTTAAGATCACTGTGCGACCTAGAGTGCCATCTTAAGATCACTGTGCGACCTAGAGTGCCATCTTAAGATCACTGTGCATTGCGTGTATTGCTTATTCTGTGCCATTTTATTTAATCTCATGAAGATAGCTGAGAGACGCCTTGAAAATTACTCATGTTTTAGTTGCAAGTCTATCGAGTTCAACAAAGCGAAATGGACCTCCAATCCGCGGTTAACTGGGGAAAGGAATGGCATGAAAGTTTCAACGTCTCCAAGACAAAACTGTTTTCAATTAATCACCATAGAGATAATTTTAAGCGTTCCATAATCATGGTAAATGTTAACCTCCAGGATAATAACTTTCTCCACCTTTCTGGGATCACGTTTTCCAAAGACATTAAGTGAAATGATTGAAGCAATTGCTGAGTCTGCTATTAGAAAAGTTAGTTATCAGCATTGTCCCAGACAATTTTTCTCGTCAAAATCTATTTTGCAAATTTATTAATCTACCAATCATCCGTGCATTAAATACTGCTGCCATACAGCGACATGCATAAGTATTGGATACATGTTATTTTCTGTTATAACTCTAGTTTATGTTCGCTATTCTGCCTGATATTTGGTAAGTAATATCTCGTAAAGTTGTTTTAGTTGTATTTTTTTTAATCATTTCACCCCAAGCAAGGCAGAAATGTCACTGATGAGCGGGGGGGGGGGGTGCTACATAACTGTAAGAAGATTAATTAGAAAAGAGTGAGGAGTACAAACTAGTTAGAAAGGAGCAATAGAAAGCTGAGAATGCAGGTGCGATGACAGATACATAGGTGGAGAGAAAGGGAAGGATATATGGGGGTGGGAAGAGAGCTAGAGTCCAGTGGTTAATAGATGAGGATTGACATTGTATTTAAATTTCTGGAGGTTGTAGCTGTCAGAAAAGCAAGAATATGGGAGCGAGTTCCACAGGCGGGAAGTGTGAGAGAAGCTGCAGGAGTAGAATTGTCGTCTGCATTTGGCTAACCTGACTGTGAATGGGTGGGACCCAGTTGCCATTCTGGTTGCACAAGTAAACACCTGTTGAGGAGGCACCAGTGACTTAAGTTCGTCCAAGCAGAAGCCATGAAAGTATTTATAGAACAGACAAAGGGAGGCCACATTTCGACGGTGGGTAAGTGGCTGCAGTCGAGCCGCCAGATCAGTACCTATCACATTACAGACTCTCCTTTGGAGCCTGTCAAGAACACCGAGGAGAACGGCAGGGGTGCCTGACTATAAAATGGCAGCAGTACTCCATGCACAGATGGATGGTTGACTTGTATATATGCAGGATGGATTCAGGCGGAAAAAACATCCTGGATTGACTTAGTGACCCAACCTTCTTAGCAGTAGATTTAGCTATGGAATCAATATAGTGGTTCCATTTGAGGTCTGAAAAGAGGGTAAGGCCGAGGAGGCGTAGTGTGTTGCTCTCAGGGAGAATTGCTTGGTCCATGCTTATGGGAGGCAGGAGAGGTTGCCTGTAATGGTTGACAGACAACAGCTTGGTCTTAGACACATTGAAGTTGACAAGCCACTTCTTGCCCCAATTCACCACAGAGTGTAGATCCCGTTCAAGGTCAGCAACGAGATTATGTCTATCTGCCATGAGACGTTTCTTACTGATGCGGGAGTATATTGTAGTGTCATCTGCGTAGATGCCTACTTGGAACTTGATCTCATCTGGGAGGTCATTGATGAAAATAAGGAAGAGTGTTGGGCCCAGGATAGAACCCTGTGGGACACCAGCATTTGTGCTGTAGGATGAAGAGGCATGCCCATTCAAAATGACCTTCATTTTGCGGTTATTTAAAAAAGATTGGATTAGGTCAAGCAGGCGACCGGTAATACCATAACCCTGTAGCTTGCATAGGAGGCCAGAGTGACAAACCCTGTCAAAAGCCTTGGAGATGTCCAGAGCAAGCCTCGTCAGACTCTTAAAGGGCCTGGAGCATGTACTCCGTTACAGTTGGCAAAGCAGAAGCCATATTGCCTGTCACAGAAGAGTTTGTGGGCAGTGAGATGTTGAACGATTTCAGCATTGATTATAGCCTTGAATACTTTCCCGAATATTGGTAGAAGACTGATAGGGTGATAGTTGGATGGGTCCGAGGGTTCACCACAATTCTTAAATACAGGAACGACTGAAGAGAACTTCCAGCATGCAGGAAAGCAGGAAGCAGAAAGGCAGTAGTTAAACAGTTTAGAAAGGACAGTGGAAAGTTCAGGAGCACACCTCTTAAGGACTATCACCGGGATTCCATCATCTCCACTTGCCTTATGGGGGTCGAGTTTTGAAATTACCCGGGATACTAGTGTCGGCAGGATTCAAACCTGTGACCCCTATCTATATAGGGGAAGCTACCATTTAATCTGGTAACGTCTTAGACCTCTCGACCACAAATAGCCTCCAGTCAAAACGAGGTTCGAATTCTGCCGAATGGCACACATTTTCATAATAAAAATTTATTGTAAATAATCAGGCCGGTAAATATAAATATATAATACTGTTTCATTAAAAACAGAATATCTACTTAAATACGAGTATCGATAAAAAATAATGTTCAAACAATTCATTTCAAATTGTCGTTGCGGAGTAGATAGATCTATCTATCGCCCGGTTCACACTCCACTCATGTCTATTGAACAGGTTAGGAGGCTAATCCCTTGTTCCATGTTTGGGATGTGGTTTCCGGCTTTCTCTTTTCTAATCTTTTCATTATTACGTAGTCCTCTGCACATCAGTGACGTTACCGCCTTGTTCGGGGTGATACGATTAAAAAAAAAATATATATATATATATATATATATATATACACACACACACATACATTTCTATGTTTCAAGATTTTTTTACCTGATCATCAGGCAATGTTAGCTCATTGTTGTGAAATGATTTTCATTTGAACATAAGAAATAATACGTTTGTTATTTATGGATATGGGAAGACAGTAAAACGTATGCATTTAACTAATCAGAAAAGAGAATCAGTTTAAATTTGAAAAATAGTTTATATTTTTGGAGAATACATGATTTCTTCTTTCAATCTTAGCGGCAAATGTAGCAGTCAATCAAAATCCTTGTCTGGACTCCATTTTCATTGATGTATCTATTATTGTTACGAAATTATTCTCTTAGGTTTTCTGTATCTCAGAAAACATTTTATATTTTTGATCTAACTTAAAAGGGACCTTTGAGTACAATTGAGTACTATTTTTTTATTTCAATTCAGGATGCATTTTATTCTAATGTTTCTTAAAACTATATATATATATATATATATATATATATATATATATATATATATATATATATATATATATATATGTGTGTGTATATATATATGTGTGTGTGTGTATATATATATATATATATGTGTGTGTATATATATATATATATATATGTGTGTATATATATATATATATAAATATGTATATATATATATATATATAAATATATGTGTGTATATATATATATATAAATATATAAATATGTGTGTATATATATATATATATATAAATATATGTGTGTGTATATATATATATATATATATATATATATATATATATATATGTGTGTGTATATATATATATATATGTGTGTGTGTGTGTGTGTGTGTGTGTGTGTGTGTGTGTGTGTGTGTATATATATAATACAAACTTATAATTATACTTGTTTTGAAAAACCCTCTGCATATCTACATGGAAGAAAAAAATGGTTGTAAAAAAAGAAAAAGCTAAGCACATGAACATCAGCCAAAGTGATTTGGACTGAGCCAGTACGTAGCCCAAAGAAGAAACCCGTGACGAGTAATTAACTAACAAAAAAGCAATCAGTACTGAAGCAGAGCAAAATAAGTAAACTTTTACTAATAACTTTATACAAAGAATTGTTTAGAGTGGTGAAGGCTTGTGTAGCACCATCCATACTTTTTGGAACTGCTGATAACAAACAATTGGTGCAGAAGTTCTGCTGTTCATGCAATCTCATGAACAGCAGACCTCAATTATTTAACCCATAACTGGAGGGAAGGGACGGAGTAATACCTTTCCCAAGGGTACCAGTGCTTAAGTGAATGCAGAGTGTTTGACTGGAATTGGAACTTGGCTCACTGATTTCCCTTTCCAAGCCAACATCCACTGCACCACAATGCACATCCGTCAATAAACGCTTACAGCACGTGGTATTCCCAAGCGGTCACCCATCTAAGTACTGACCAGGCTCAATGTTGCTTAACTTCGGTGATCAAGTGGGAAACCGGTGTATTCAACGTGATATGACAGTAATATATATATATATATATATATATATACACTTCCTGTCGTGCTCATGGGGAAGAGAGCCAATTAAAAAGCAGTGTTGGCTCAGTTCAATTTTTTTCCCACCAGTTATGAAAGCTCTTGCCATGTGATTGCTCTTTAACAGTGTCTTGTTATATTTTTTTGCACTAATTATATCATCAAGCAGTGAAGAATATATATATATATATATATATATATATATATACACTTTTTTCTATAATCATATTGCCACAAGCAAGGCATTTTACTGCCAGTTTTGCAGGGGGTTACATAGGAGGAAAGTTATGAGAATGAGTGACAGGTTATAGTGGGTGACAGGAAGTGGGTAAGAGAAGGAGGGTTGTGGCTATAAAGTGAGGGATCAGTTTATATATTGATTGTGATGTAGAATTGACCACCCACTTTATATCCAAATTATAATAGTATAGAATTTTTTTTATTAATCATGTCGCTCCAAGTAAGGCATTTTACTGCCACTGTTTTGAAGGGGGTTACATAGGAGAAAAGTTATGAGAAAAAGTGACAGGTTATAGGGAGTGTCAGGGAGTGGGTAAGAGAAGGAAGAGAATACTGATGAGAGTGGACTGGATGGATAAAGGAGCATGAGAGAGAGGATGCAGTTTAATGAGATAGGAGATGACTATTGATTTTACATTTAAATTCTTGGAGATTGTAGCTGTCGGGGAAGCAAGTAAATGGAAGGGAATGCCACAGGCAGGAATATATATATATATATATATACCCCTCCTGTCATGCTCAGGGGTTTGGATTATCATTTTTTTTTTTGACATGTCTTAATGCATGATCGGCTCGGAACAAGAAATCGGAGAGCCAAGTTCAAATTCCAGTTCCCTGGGAAAGGTATCAATCTGTCTCTTCCTTCCAGTTATGGGTTAAATAACAGGACAGATTGGGTTCTATAGCCTTGGCCGGCAACCAGTCTACTGCAGAAAGCAATGGCAACCTACTGCGGGATAATCTTCTGCCCAGTCAGTCATGTCTCTTTTGAGACATGATCGCCCAAGCATGTTTCACGTATGGCACTTAACTGACTGACTTAATGCATAATACTCAATCGTGGATACATCAATATATATGTTAGCGCCATTTTTGACAGCACAGATACACTTGTTTAATCAACATTTTTGTAATTATAATTTTAATTAAATCGTTATAATTTATGAATAAATTATAATTTATTATTTTAGCAACATCTTTATAATTATTATATATTCTTTTTATGATTATAACCCTTGAAATATAAAATCATTTCCTAGTGGCATTAATTTATACTTTATATAAAATACTAATTATCATTCAAAACATGAGAAAGACCTGTATCTTTATTTCAGAGAAATGATTAAATTTTGTTTAGAGAAATGATTAAATTTTGTTTAAACTCTAATTTTATCAAAATAGCTTCAGAAATAAAAGTTTTTTTTTTGTTTTTAATCATTTCACTCTGAGCAAAGCAGAACCACCACTAATCTGCAGGGGTTACAGTTAGAGAAAGGACTGAGTATTAAAGAAATGAAAAGATGAACAGGATTCAAAAAGATAGTAGATGGCAATTGACGATTGTAGCTGTCAGAAAAGCAAGTAAATGGAACAGTAAAAGGAGGTGCAAAAAAGAAACTGTTCTAGTAGAAGTAGCAGTTACATTTAACTATTTTAAGTGCAAAAGGGTAAGACCTAACTGCCAATCTAGTAGAAGGCTTAAATTTACGTGATTGGGGCACCAGAGAAAATTGCTCATAGAGCAGTTGCCATGAAAATATTTGTAGAAAAGACAGAGGGAAGCCATGTCACATCAGTGTAGAACCATATTTCTGTTGCTTTAAGTCCCTACTTCATCTCTGAGGAGATTGTATAGCATTCATAACCATATAGGATGGTTAATATAACATAACAATTCAGTACTCCTTACCTTGTTCATTATGAAGTTCTTCTGTTTCTTAATACTTTGCTTAGCTTTTAGAAGGCACCTTTCAGCCTTCACTTTCTGTCTGCTCTTACAAGGCTTCCCAGATATTTAAATCGTTACACTCGTTTAAATTGATGGCAGCGATGATAAAATAAATTAAACAAGTGTTTGTAAATTTTATGATATGCGAGAAGTTCTTTAACAAATTTCAGCAAGAGACAAGACTCAAAATTCCAGGATTTCTTGGCTGGAATTCTTGTCATATGAAAAGGTCAGATTTCCTTTCTACCAAAATGGTAATGTTATTTAATGAAATAAACAGTTGTGGTATCCTCACAAACATGCATTGCATAGGCCCATCCAATCATATCCACAGATAAGCATTAGGAAAGAAGTGTTTGGAGTGAGTGTTTAAACACTGATTAAAACAAAAATTTTCAATACTGATTTTATAGGTAATCTGTCCTTACTTAGAAGATTAATACAACACTATCACACTATCCGCTTATCCTTATTTCCACTTGCTTTAATAAGCTTAAAGAATACTTAAAGGATAAAGATATTACAATATTACATATTACATATATAATATTACAATATTATATTACATATTACAAATATTACAATATTATATTACATATTACAAATATTACAATATTATATTACATATTACAAATATTACAATATTATATTACATATATAATATTACAATATTATATTATATATTACATATATAATATTACAATATTATATATTACATATATAATATTACAATATTATATATTACATATATAATATTACAATATTATATATTACATATATAATATTACAATATTATATATTACATATATAATATTACAATATTATATATTACATATATAATATTACAATATTATATTATATATTACATATATAATATTACAATATTATATTATATATTACATATATAATATATAGTAGCTAACCAAGAGGTATATATTACATATATATATATATATATATAGTAGCTAACCAAGAGAGCCAAGAAACCCACCAAGGTTTCACCAAACTTTCCCTGAAGATCCAATTTGGTGAAACCTTGGTAGGTTTGTTGGCTCTCCAGGTTAGCTACTTACTTGTTTGCTTTGCTTGAGTAATGAGCATTTAATGTATTAGGTTACGCATCTCAGGGTCTTTTTTCTTTCGACTAGTACTTTGACTAATGTTCGTTTCTTTTTTTGTTTCCATTTTTTCCCCCTCTGTGTTTATACTCGGCATTACATCTTTGAATACAAAACTAGAAGACGTCTTCAGTTTTCTAAAATAAAAAAAAAAATAATAAAAATTTTTTTTTCATCAAAATCTGACTATATCAACCTACTCACTATAATTGAACATTAAAAAAAATACCTTAAAACCCTACTTTTTTGGCATTAAATAACCTACAGAGGTTGATATGCCATTAAACAAAATTCAAACTTTTCTCTCTCTATATTTCTTTGTCTCTCTTATCACTACTCTTTTTTGTTCCTCTTTTACTCTCTCTGTTTTTGCCTCTCTTTGCTCACCTCCCTTTCCTATCTTTCTCTGCTTCTCTTTTATTCTTTTTTTCTCTCGTTTTGTCTCTCTTATCCCACTTCTCTTTCCTTTTCTTTCTCAGTTCATTTTTTATTGTTTATTCTCTCTGGTATATTCTGCTTCGTTGATAAAAATTAAACTTGAACCAAACTTCTACAAAATGTTATATGCTGCACCTGGGAACCAATGATGACAAAGATTAAATCCGCAACTCAAATTTCACAAACTTTTCATATAAAATGACAACAATGAAAATTAAAACTTGATAACAATTCGACTAGAATAAGCTTGAACCAAATTTTGCTTGTTTCAGGAAACATGACTAAATATAATTGGACCTAAAGTGACTTGCTTTTTCATACTTCAAAATGATGAACTGCAGCACTTGAGATATATATCTTTATCCACTTCTTTAGTGATATTAGCTGTAGAGTGGGGTAGGTGGATCGGTTCAGAGGATTAGCATATGCATATCGACATAGCAAGACAGATGGCTTGTTCCTTCTGTATTCTCAACTCAACTGTTGTCTTATGTATATATTTCTATTATAGTCTATTTTTATACTTTTGACCCCAGTTTGGGGATAAACTATTTACCCATAGCTGGGACCCTAACAGGTGCTACCAACCTCGGATCACGGTGGACCTGGGAACAACAGCAATTAAGAGGTAGTTCCATGCTCCTCGCAACATCCCAATCAGAGGCCTTGCTGCAGGATGCAGTTTATTGTCATACCCAGAGTAGTGATAAGAGAGAGAGACAAAGAAAATTTTTTTAATTGTTTCACCCAAAGCAAAGCAGTACTGCCACTGATGCATAGGGGGCTACATAAGAGAGTAAGAGTTTAAGCAGGAGTAGAGCAAAGAGAAAGATGAACCAGTTACAGGGGGAGTCCAAAAAAGGGTAGGAATACAGGTGTGATGACAGTTGCGAAGGTAGAGTGAAAAAGGAAAAAAAACAAGATAGACAGGATAGCAAAACAGATAGATAGCAAAATAGATAGACAGCCAGATAGATAGATAGATAGTAAAAATAGATAGACAGCTAGATAGATAGATAGATAGCAAAATAGATAGACAGCTAGATAGATAGATAGATAGAAAATAGATAGACAATGATAGATAGATAGATAGAAAATAGATAGACAGCCAGATAGATAGATAGATAGATAGATAGACAGCCAGATAGATAGATAGATAGTAAAATAGATAGACAGCCAGATAGATAGATAGATAGCAAAATAGATAGACAGCCAGATAGATAGATAGCAAAATAGATAGACAGCTAGATAGATAGATAGATAGCAAAATAGATAGACAGCCAGATAGATAGATAGATAGCAAAATAGATAGACAGCCAGATAGATAGATAGATAGCAAGGAAGGACAGACAGCCAGATAGATAGATAGATAGCAAAATAGATAGACAGCCAGATAGATAGATAGATAGCAAAATAGATAGACAGCCAGATAGATAGATAGATAGCAAAATAGATAGACAGCCAGATAGATAGATAGATAGCAAAAATAGATAGACAGCCAGATAGATAGATAGATAGCAAAATAGATAGACAGCCAGATAGATAGATAGATAAAGAAATAGATAGACAGATAGATAGATAGATAGATAGATAGACAGCCAGATAGATAGATAGATAGAAATAGATAGGTAGCCAGATAGATAGATAGATAGCAAAATAGATAGACAGCCAGATAGATAGATAGATACATAGATAGACAGCCAGATAGATAGATAGATAGCAAATAGATAGATAGCCAGATAGATAGATAGATAGATAGATAGATAGCCAGATAGATAGATAGATAGTAAAATAGATAGATAAATAGATAGATAGATAGATAGTAAAATAGATAGACAGCCAGATAGATAGATAGATAGCAAAATAGATAGACAGCCAGATAGATAGATAGCAAAATAGATAGACAGCCAGATAGATAGATAAGTAAATAGATAGACAGCCAGATAGATAGATAGCAAAAATAGATAGACAGCCAGATAGATAGATAACAAAATAGATATACAGACAGATAGATAGATAAATAGATATACATAGATAGATAGATAGCAAAATAGATATACAGACAGATAGATAGATAGCAAAAATAGATATACAGACAGATAGATAGATAAATAGATATACAGACAGATAGATAGATAGATAGACAGATAGATAGCAAGATAGATAGATAGATAGAAAGATAGATAGATAGATAGATAGATAGCAAGATAGATAGATAGATAGATAGATAGCAAGATAGATAGATAGATAGATAGATAGATAGCAAGATAGATAGATAGATAGATAGATAGATAGCAAGATAGATAGATAGATAGATAGATAGCAAGATAGATAGATAGAAAGATAGATAGATAGTAAGATAGATAGATAGGCAATAGATAGATAGCAAGATAGATAGATAGCAAGATAGATAGATAGCAAGATAGATAGATAGCAAGATAGATAGATAGCAAGATAGATAGATAGCAAGATAGATAGATAGCAAGATAGATAGATAGCAAGATAGATAGATAGCAAGATAGATAGATAGGCAGACAGATAGATAGCAAGATAGATAGATAGTAAGATAGATAGATAGCAAGATAGATAGATAGTAAGATAGATAGATAGCAAGATAGATAGATAGCAAGATAGATAGATAGCAAGATAGATAGAAAGAGTAAGATAGACAGATAGCAAGATAGACAGATAGCAAGATAGACAGATAGCAAGATAGACAGATAGCAAAATACAGATAGTAAAATAGATAGATAGCAAAATAGACAGATAGCAAAATAGATAGATAGATAGCAAAATAGATAGATAGATAGAAAATAGATAGATAGATAGCAAATAGATAGATAGATAGCAAAATAGACAGATAGATAGCAAAATAGATAGATAGATAGCAAAATAGATAGATAGATAGCAAAATAGATAGATAGATAGCAAAATAGATAGATAGAAACCAAGACAAAAAAGACAAAAAAACAGAATTTATATTTTTACGTTTTCCCCTCTTCAGTCAAACACAAATCCCAGCCCTCGATTTTCAAACACTAAATGTAGGACAGATTTTCAATCCGGGGATCATCCTGATTTCAGAAAGTTATAATATGTCTATGTAGAGCAATTGTGGCCTGAGTTAGAGGAGTTTCAGATACATGGACTGGAAGGTTCTGCAGTTTATTTATTTAGTAGATAGATAAATAATAAACATTGCATTGTATTAGTTGGTTCATATATTTTTATAATGTTGTAAATATAAAATTATTCTCGTAAATAAATCATCTAATAAATAAATTGTGTGAAATATTTTTGTTGTGAATTCTCAATGAACAGAGAAAATGCATAAATACAATTTCATAGTTTTAGGTTCTATTAAAGTTCTAATCAGAACTTTTATGCACCCTCCACATATTTTTCTGTGGAGAAATAAAGTGAAAACAGCAACCAGCAAGTAAATTGTGGCTCACCCAGCTGGTATTCCTAGAGTCATTTCTTCTTGAGTTCTGTCTCAAAATTGCACTAACAGACTTTTCAGCCGCCAATTGTGAATGTTACTCCAAGAAAAACCCCCGCACTGGGAAAAATTAGTTGTTTTTATATTTGTCCATATACCTATAATCCTTTGCATCTTTATGCGATCCCATAATGCATTGCATCTTTATTGTATAAAAATGCAATGCAAGTCCCCCCTTATTCTTTTATGTTATCTGGCAAAGGACGGATTACGGCAGAGCGGTAAGTGCTTTTTCTTTCTCCTTCATTTTAACTGCAGTAGCTTTACATGCTAAGCAAATATGGGCTCTTTTTTTGGCCGGGACAAGGCAAGTTGCAAACAGTTGTGCTTGTCCCATGTTCTATCTCATGTCTGCCACATTTTCAAACAAGATTTTTCAATTATTTAGGCTGGTCGATATCAATAAATATACAGTTTAATTATAAGAAACAGAGTATCTACTCAAATATGAGTAGCCATTTAAAAATGTTTAAACAAAGTTGAATTCATTGCATTCACTTATGCACAAATACCCTTGGGAAAGGTATCAATCTGTCTCTTCCCTCCAGTTATGGGTTAAATAACAGGATAGATTGGGTTCTGTAGCCTTGGCTGGTAACAAGTCTACTGCAGAAAGCAATGGCAACCTACTGCGGGATAATCTTCTGCCAAGTCAGTCATGTCTCAAAAGAGACATGATCACCTAAAAGTGTTTCACATATGGCACTTATCTGACTGAAACAAATAGATTAAAAAAAAAAATGTCGGAGTTGATCCATTTTGTCATGGGTTTTGGAAAATTCCATAAATAAATTGTCCTTTACTTTTGTTAGAAAATTGGAGAAAAAAAAATAAGCAGAAATTATACTTTGGCACGTAAAAATGAGAAAAAAATGAATAAAGAATTTGGTTACAGAATGCAAAGGTAGGGGGCCAGGATGGTCTGTGATTGGTCAGAATTGTGGGCAAAGTATTCTGACAGTGATAAATTGCCTTTGTCTTGGTTTTGGATATAAGTCCAAAAGAATGTAAATTCAACAAAAGGCTTCTATGACACTTTCATTTCAGTGTCAAAAAGTTGACTGGCGAAATTAATTAAATGAAAATTAATTAAATCATGATAATAATTATTTTATTAAACCATTATAAAAATAGTTCATTCTGGGTATCCAACATTTTTAAGAACCAGGTGGAGTAAACCGAAGTTCATGAAGTATAAAGATATCTAGACCCGAGCGGAAGAGGCTGACCTATAAACTGTCATTAAAACAAAACACTCTGCAGGTATGACGACCTGTCAAAAATTACTTCAATTTCAAAATATAAACATATTTTGAGCGTGGCAAACATTGGGTCACTTCACCCAGGATTGAGTGCAAGTATGGCACAAGGTAATAAATCATTGATCAACCAACCACCGGGCCTGCTTCTTGTAGCCCACCCTGATGACTGTGACTAATTGGCTGATTATCTAAACCAATCAGATGCAACCCAAGGGGGTTGTTACGATGATAGCCATTGGCCGGTAATCCCTATTGACTTACCAATTAGGAGCTTATTATTCGGGATTCGGGCCCATAAATAGAGAATACCCAGAGCAAAAAAAATCTTGTCGGTTCATTCTTCACTGCCCAGAACCAAATCCATTGTCACTACATACGCCATCATTGACACTGCCTAATTGCAGTTGAGATTTCTTCGAGTTAAGGAAACTTTTTCTGCCAGTCAACTACCTTCACCCCTCAGTTCGCAGTGTTTGTTTTTACCTTGATAAAATTTATTGTATAGCTGTGTAAATAAACGTTTGTTAATGTTTATAACAAATGCTTTTCGTCATTTCTTTGATGGTGTGGTAACTATTCTTCTCCAACGCCAATTCAACACTCCATTGTATCCATCCCCCCTTTCGTGGATCTTAAGAAGCAACGTGGGTGCGAAAGGAATCAGAGAACAACCAGTCTGGAACATGTGGTAATCACGAAACCATCGGCCAACCAGGTATCATAAAAATATAGTACCACACTGCATGAATTTTAAAGCATCCATATGCATCCCACACCCAGGTTTGAGAGACATGATAAGACCACATGTGGAGGAACACTAAAACTAATGAGCTACATGCATTCTCTTAAAGTCCTTCCTCCTGCTGCCTTGTAGAATCCAAGCTGCCATTTCTGTCTCTCTCCTCTAATAAAAAACAAATAAGAAAAAGAAATTGTCTTTTCATTGATACCATTTACACAGAAGCATTGGGATCTGCAGACGACACAGAATACAACAATTTGTGCATTTCTTTCTCGAATGAAAGTTTCTGGGAGTTGGCTAGGTTTCTATTTGTGTTAAATAATTTCACCCAAAGCAAGTTGTCTCACAGAGGGTTGCAGTGAGAAAAAAGATTGGGTAGAGGGAATATTGAAGAAAGGATAAAAGATGAACAGGGTTCAAGAAGATAGAAGATGGAAATTGACATTGCATTTAAATTTTTGGAGATATATAGCTATCAGAGAAGCAAGTAAACAGAAAGGAGTCCCAGCAGGAAGTGTGATAAAAGAAACTGTTAGAGTAGAAGTGGCAGTTATATTTAACTATTTCAAGTATAAGAGACGGGGAACTAAATGCCAATCTAGTAGTAAGCTAAGATTCATGTAGTCAGGGAACCAGATAAAAAAAGCTTATCAGAGCAGTTGAAAATATTTGTAGAAAAGACAAAAGGAAGCTGAGCAGGAAGATATTTGGATTCAATTTGGTTTCATATTCATTTTGGTGATTGATAAAAATCCATGGTGGGGAAAAACAAGGAAACAAAAAAAAAAAAAAAAAAATTACAAAAACAAAATACTGAAAATATTTTGATTTGTGTTTGTTTATTTTAATTGATTTTAAAATTAAACAAAATTCAAAAGTATTTCCCCCATGAACAACTGAAAGAATATTTCTCCCTGAAAAATTTGGAGATAATTTTTGCTACCACATACCTCTCATGAAGCCGAAGCAAAAACCAAATACACCTCACCACAGTGATATCACCCCACCACCAAAGCCTCCAAAAAATGCAAAGATCGTTAGGAAAATCAATAACATGTTCATTAGCAATGCTAATTAAGCAAAAATCAGCTTACTAACCAAAATTCTGAGTGGAGGCACTGATAACACTTTTTTTTATAATCATATCGCCCCAAGCAAGGCATTTTATTGCCACTGTTTCGCAGGAGGTTACATAGGAGGAAAGTTGTGAGAAAGAATGACAGGTTACAGGGGGTGTCAGGAATTGGGTAAGAGAAGGATGAGAATACTGATGAGAGAGGAGTGTACGGAGAGAGGAGTACACGGAGAAAAGAGCATGAGAGAGACGATGCAGGTTAGTGAGGTAGGAGATGACTATTGACTTTACACTTAAACTCCTGGGGATTGTAGCTGTCGGGAAAGCAAGTAAATGGAAAAGAATTTCACAGGTGGGAAGTGCAAGAAAAGAAGCTGCTGGAGTAGAATTTGCTTTTACATTTTATTGGCTTCTCAGTAAAAAGATAGGACCTACTTGCTAATCTTGTGGCTTGAGTAAATTCATATATAGGTGGCACCAGTGAGCTAAGTTCATCGGAGCAGAAGCCGTGAAAGTATTTGCAGAAGAATCACAGGGAAGCCACATTGCGCACGGTGAGAAAGTGACTTGGTTCAAATTTTCATGATTGTGAAAACATCCTCTTGGTAGATGGTTCCAAAGAGCATTGGTTCACGAGAACTTCTTATTTGAACAGGTGAAGCGGTTCATCCCTTGTTTCCTGTTTAGGATGCAGTTTCCGGTTTTCTCTTTTCCAATCTTTTCACTCTTTTCTCTCTTTATTTTTTTTCAATTGGAGTAGATAGACTAAACTATCGCCCAGTTCACACTCCACCCATGTCTATTGAACAGGTGAAGAGGCTCATCCCTTGTTTCCTGTTTAGGATGTAGTTTCCGGTTTTCTCTTTTCCAATCTTTTCACTCTTTATCTAATCCAATTGAAAAAAAATAAACTAAACTATCGCCTGGTTCACACTCCACCCACGTCTATTGAACAGGTGAAGAGGCTCATCCCTTGTTTCCTGTTTAGGATGTGGTTTCTGGTTTTTCTCTTTTCCAATCTTTTTACTCTTATGTAGCTCCCTGTGCATCAGTGGCGTTATTGCCTTGCTTGGGGTGATATGATAAAAATATCATGATATGATATGAAAAAAAAAAAATGGAATACAGGCTATAGAACCTAATCTGTCCTATTATTTGCCTCATGGCTGGATGGAGAAGAGATGTATCATATTATTAAGTAGTAATTAGTGAGGGATCAGTTTATTACTTCAAAACAATATAAAACTGATCCCCCACTTTATGCCCAGTGGAAGCCTTAATCATGTTTTTAACTATTATATTCAGTCAGTTAGTTAAGTGCCATAGATAATACACGCTTTGGGCGATCATGTCTCGAAAGAGACATGACTGACTGAGCAGAAAATTTTCCTGCAGTAGGTTGCCATTGCTTTCTGCGGTAGATTGGCTGCCAGCCAAGGCTATAGAACTTTATCTGTCCTATTATTTGGCTCATGGCTAGAGGGAAGAGACTGATTAATACCTTTCCCAAAGGTATTTGATTTGTGCGTAAGTGAATGAATGAATGTCTACTGCAACTCAAGTAGAGATCATATATATGATCCATTGCTAAAGAGCCCCCCAACCCAAATATCTGGCAACTCCTTCCATAATTTGTCTTTACAAGAATCAGATCACACTAAAAAATGGATTATTGCTGCAAATATCTCTTCTGGAGCTGCACAATCCTTACATTCTAGTCTTGACTGTCTAATCATCAACTTGACAGAGTTCAAACACTGCCTTGTGGATGATGAATTATTTTCCACTTTACAACCTTTATTCCATGGACAAAAAAATTAGAATCTTCCTTTAGGCTAGTACAACTTACAGCCTAGTCACCTCCCCACAAGCTTTTGTAATGCAATGATTTTAACTTTCTAGAAGTTACAACTTCTAAATAGATTCATTAGATGAAATTATGAATCTATCATCTGTAATACCATATTTATGACGTTTCGACTGTTGTACACTCTGGCTTTCTTCAGGTGTGAGGAATTTTGTACTGAACTCTTTTTGATCACTGGGATACATTGTTCTCATTCCATATGCAATGCCACTTGATGTCATGCAGTTATCTGCTTTTCTCTGGCACTGACCCTGTTTCACCGAAAACACTGTATCTCACAATGGGATTTTGTGCTCGGGTGCTAGACCTTTCCTAGTAGCCTTGTTTGCAATCCTTTGCCGGGTAGTTGGTGCCAAGACTCTCATTGAGCTCCTTGCTATTGGTCATAACAGCTGAGGCCTGAGTTAAAATCTGGTCCAAAATCATGGTGTTCATTCTGGATGATGCCTGAAAAAGTTGCTTAATGTGTTGCGGCAATCCAGAAACGAATATGCAAGCTATCTATTGCTTGGGTAATTGCTCTCAACCAGTAAAGCTAAGCGTTTTAACTTTTAATTCTTTTTTTTTTAAACATTTCCCCCTAAGCAAGGTGGTACTGACACTGATGTACAGGGGGCTACATAAGAGAGTAAAAGTTTAGGTAGGAGGAGAGTGCAGAGAAAGACGAACCAGTTACAGAGGGTGTCAGGGAAAAGGGCAAGAGAAGGATGCAAACACAGGTGTGAAGACAGTTATGAAGGTAGAGAGAAAGGAAAAGGGCGATGTAGAAAGGACTGGAGTCAAGTGGATGAGATGGAAATTGACATTGCATTTAAATTCCTGGAGGTTATAGCTGTCAGGAAAGCAAGTATATCGAAGGGAGTTCCACAGGTGGGAAGTGCGAGAAAAGAAACTGATAAAGTACAATTGTTGGCTGCATTTGGTTGATTGAACTGTAAATGGGTGGGACCTTGTTACCAGTCTGGTTGCATGAGTAAATTCTTGTGGCGGAGACACCAGTGACTTAAGTTCACCAGAGCAATTCACCTACAATTTCCCCTGGGCAAAAGGGTTGTGATACAAAATGATCAAAAGCAGTGAATAAATCCACCGCATATCTAAACTTATTTATAAATGGAACTTTGTCTGTGTGTATGCATGTGTGTGTGTGTGTGTGTGTGTGTGTCTCCGTTACCTATAGACTCCGAAATGGCTGAACCGATTTTCTTGAAAATTTACACAGTTGTATTATAAGCATCTGCGAATGTTCTTAGCTAGGTTTTGTGTTGAGGTACCCCCCGATAAATATCGAAAATTGATAATTGAAAAAAATCGGGTTATAGAAGGAGTGGTCCGATTTTAATCAAATTTGATAC
>JBBBDQ010001385.1:2577500-2730000 GCA_037127315.1 Ascarosepion bandense | reverse complement strand
GAGACAGAGATAGAGATGGAGGGAGAGAGATAGAGACCAAGAGAGAGAGAGAGAGAGAGAGAGAGAGATAGAGACAGAGAAGGAGAGAGAGAGAGATAGAGATAGAGACAAGGAGGGAGAGAGATAGGGAGAGACCAAGAAGGAAGCAAGAAATCGAGAGAGATGAAGACAGAGAGAGTAAGACCGAGAGATAGAGACAAAGAGAGGGAAATAGAAACCGAGAGAGATAGAGACCAAGAGAGGGAAATAGAAACCGAGAGAGATAGAGACAAAGAGAGGGAAATAGAAACCGAGAGAGATAGAGACAAAGAGAGGGAAATAGAAACCGAGAGAGATAGAGACAAAGAGAGGGAAATAGAAACAGAGAGATAGAGACAAAGAGAGGGAAATAGAAACCGAGAGAGATAGAGACAAAGAGAGGGAAATAGAAACCGAGAGAGATAGAGACAAAGAGAGGGAAATAGAAACCGAGAGAGATAGAGACAAAGAGAGGGAAATAGAAACCGAGAGAGATAGAGACAAAGAGAGGGAAATAGAAACCGAGAGAGATAGAGACAAAGAGAGGGAAATAGAAACCAAGAGATAGAGACAAAGAGAGGGAAATAGAAACCGAGAGATAGAGACAAAGAGAGGGAAATAGAAACCGAGAGATAGAGACCAAGAGAAATAAAGACCAAGATAGAGAGAAAGGAGAAATAATGACAGAGAGAGAGAAGGAGAGAGAGAAATAAAGACTGAGAGAGAGAGAGAAATAGAGACAAAGAGAGAGAGAGAAATAGAGACAAGAAATAGAGTCAAAGAGAGAGACCAAGAGAGAGAGAAATAGAGTCAAAGAGAGACCAAGAGAGAGAGAGATAGAGAGAAACAGAGACCAAGAGAGAGAGAGATAGAGAAACAGAGACCAAGAGAGAGATAGAGAAACAGAGACCAAGAGAGAGAGATAGAGAAACAGAGACCAAGAGAGAGAGATAGAGAAACAGAGACCAAAAGAGAGAGGGATAGAGATAGAGACAAAGAGAGGGAAATAGAAACCGAGAGAGGTAGAGACCAAGAGAGAGAGATAGAGAAACAGAGACCAAGAGAGAGAGATAGAGACCAAGAGAGGAGAGAGATAGAGACCAAGAGAGGAGAGAGAGAGAGAGAGAGAGAGAGATAGAGATAGAGACCAAGAGAGGAGAGATAGAGATAGAGACCAAGAGAGGGAAATAGAAACCGAGAGAGATAGAGACCAAGAGAGGGAAATAGAGACCCGAGAGAGATAGAGACAAAGAGAGGGAAATAGAAACCGAGAGAGATAGAGACAAAGAGAGGGAAATAGAAACCGAGAGATAGAGACAAAGAGAGGAAATAGAAACCGAGAGAGATAGAGACAAAGAGAGGAAATAGAAACCGAGAGAGATAGAGACAAAGAGAGGGAAATAGAAACCGAGAGAGATAGAGACAAAGAGAGGAAATAGAAACCGAGAGAGATAGAGACCAAGAGAAATAAAGACCAAGATAGAGAAGGAAAATAATGACAGAGAGAGAGAAGGAGAGAGAGAAATAAAGACTGAGAGAGAGAGAGAAATAGAGACAAAGAGAGAGAGAAATAGAGACAAAGAGAAATAGAGTCAAAGAGAGACCAAGAGAAATAGAGTCAAAGAGAGACCAAGAGAGAGAGAGATAGAGAAACAGAGACCAAGAGAGAGAGAGATAGAGAAACAGAGACCAAGAGAGAGAGAGATAGAGAAACAGAGACCAAGAGAGATAGAGAAACAGAGACAGAGAGAGAGATAGAGAAACAGAGACCAAGAGAGAGAGATAGAGAAACAGAGACTAAGAGAGAGGGATAGAGATAGAGACAAAAGAGAGAGAGAGAGTGAAATAGAGACAAAGAGAGAGAGAGTGAAATAGAGACAAAAAGAGAGAGAGACAAAGAGAGAGAGATAGAGAGACAAACAGAGAGAGAGATAGAGAGACAAACAGAGAGAGAGATAGAGAGACAAACAGAGAGAGATAGAGAGACAAACAGAGAGTGAAATAGAGACAAACAGAGAGAGTGAAATAGAGACAAACAGAGAGAGAGAGTGAGAAATAGAGACAAACAGAGAGAGAGAGTGAAATAGAGACAAACAGAGAGAGAGAGAGAAATAGAGACAAACAGAGAGAGAGAAATAGAGACCAAGAGAGATAGAGAAACAGAGACCAAGAGAGAGAGATAGAGAAACAGAGACCAAAAGAGAGAGATAGAGAAACAGAGACCAAGAGAGAGAGAGATAGAGAAACAGAGACCAAGAGAGAGAGATAGAGAAACAGAGACCAAGAGAGAGAGAGATAGAGAAACAGAGACCAAGAGAGAGATAGAGAAACAGAGACCAAGAGAGATAGAGAGACAAACAGAGAGAGATAGAGAGACAAACAGAGAGAGTGAAATAGAGACAAACAGAGAGAGATAGAGAGAGACAAACAGAGAGAGAGAGTAAGAGAAATAGAGACAAACAGAGAGAGAGAGAAATAGAGACAAACAGAGAGAGAGAAATAGAGACCAAGAGAGATAGAGAAACAGAGACCAAGAGAGAGAGAGAGAGAGAGAGAAACAGAGACCAAGAGAGAGAGATAGAGAAACAGAGACCAAGAGAGAGATAGAGAAACAGAGACCAAGAGAGAGAGATAGAGAAACAGAGACCAAGAGAGATAGAGAAACAGAGACCAAGAGAGAGAGATAGAGAAACAGAGACCAAGAGAGAGAGATAGAGAAACAGAGACCAAGAGAGAGATAGAGAAACAGAGACCAGAGAGAGAGATAGAGAAACAGAGACCAAGAGAGAGAGAGATAGCAGAAACAGAGACCAAGAGAGAGAGAGATAGAAACAGAGACCAAGAGAGAGATAGAGATAGAGACAAAGAGAGATAGAGATAGAGACAAAGAGAGAGAGAGAAATAGAGACAAAGAGAGAGAGAGAAATAGAGACAAAGAGAGAGAGAGAAATAGAGACAAAGAGAGAGAGAGAAATAGAGACAAAGAGAGAGAGAAATAGAGACAAAGAGAGAGAGAGAAATAGAGACAAAGAGAGAGAGAGAGAGAGAAATAGAGACAAAGAGAGAGAGAGAGAAATAGAGACAAAAAGAGAGAGAGAGAGAGAAATAGAGACAAAGAGAGAGACAGAGTGAAATAGAGACAGAAAGAGAGAGACAGAGTGAAATAGAGACAAAGAGAGAGAGAGAAATAGAGACAAAGAGAGAGAGAAATAGAGACAAAGAAAGAGAGAGAAATAGAGACAAAGAAAGAGAGAGAAATAGAGACCGAGAGAAAGAAATAGAGGCACAGAGAGAGAGAGAAATAGAGACCGAGAGAGAGGGAGAGAAATAGAGACCGAGAGAGAGAGAGAGAAATAGAGACCGAGAGAGAGAGAGAGAAATAGAGACCGAGAGAGAGAAATAGAGACCGAGAGAGAGAAATAGAGACCGAGAGAGAGAGAGAGAGAGAGACCGAGATAGAGAGATAGAGAGACCGAGAGAGAGAGAGAAATAGAGACCGAGAGAGAGAGAAATAGAGACAAAGAGAGAGATAGAGAAACAGAGACCAAGACAGAGAGAGTTAGAGAAACAGCGTGAAAGAGAGAGATAGAGAAACAGAGACCAAGAGAGAGATAGAGAAACAGAGACCAAGAGAGAGAGATAGAGAAACAGAGACCAAGAGAGAGATAGAGAAACAGAGACCAAGAGAGAGATAGAGAAACAGAGACCAAGAGAGAGATAGAGAGAAACAGAGACCAAGAGAGAGATAGAGAAACAGAGACCAAGAGAGAGATAGAGAGAAACAGAGACCAAGAGATAGAGAAACAGAGACCAAGAGAGAGATAGAGAAACAGAGACAAAGAGAGAGATAGAGAAACAGAGACCAAGAGAGAGAGATAGAGAAACAGAGACCAAGAGAGAGATAGAGAAACAGAGACCAAGAGAGAGAGAGAGAGAAACAGAGACCAAGAGAGAGAGATAGAGAAACAGAGACCAAGAGAGAGATAGAGAAACAGAGACCAAAGAGAGAGATAGAGAAACAGAGAACCAAGAGAGAGATAGAGAAACAGAGACCAAGAGAGAGATAGAGAAACAGAGACCAAGAGAGAGATAGAGAAACAGAGAGACCCAGAGAGAGATAGAGAAACAGAGACCAAGAGAGAGATAGAGAAACAGAGAGACCAAGAGAGAGATAGAGAAACAGAGACCAAGAGAGAGATAGAGAAACAGAGACCAAGAGAGAGATA
Organism: Ascarosepion bandense; assembly: GCA_037127315.1. Lineage (NCBI taxonomy): Eukaryota > Metazoa > Mollusca > Cephalopoda > Sepiida > Sepiidae > Ascarosepion > Ascarosepion bandense. The sequence goes on along the minus strand of JBBBDQ010001385.1, from coordinate 2,725,756 downwards.
GAGAGAAACAGAGACCAAGAGAGAGATAGAGAAACAGAGACCAAGAGAGAGATAGAGAAACAGAGACCAAGAGAGAGATAGAGAGAAACAGAGACCAAGAGAGATAGAGAAACAGAGACCAAGAGAGAGATAGAGAAACAGAGACCAAGAGAGAGATAGAGAAACAGAGACCAAGAGAGAGATAGAGAAACAGAGACCAAGAGAGAGATAGAGAGAGAGAGAGAGAGAGAGAGAGACAAAGAGGGAGATAGAGAAACAGAGACCAAGAGAGAGATAGAGAAACAGAGACCAAGAGAGAGATAGAGAAACAGAGACCAAGAGAGAGATAGAGAAACAGAGACCAAGAGAGAGATAGAGAAACAGAGACCAAGAGAGAGATAGAGAAACAGAGACCAAGAGAGAGATAGAGAAACAGAGACCAAGAGATAGAGAAACAGAGACCAAGAGAGAGATAGAGAAACAGAGACCAAGAGAGAGATAGAGAAACAGAGACCAAGAGAGAGATAGAGAGAAACAGAGACCAAGAGATAGAGAAACAGAGACCAAGAGAGAGATAGAGAAACAGAGACCAAAAGAGAGATAGAGAAACAGAGACCAAGAGAGAGATAGAGAAACAGAGACCAAGAGATAGAGAAACAGAGACCAAAGAGAGAGATAGAGAAACAGAGACAGAAGATAGAGAAACAGAGACCAAGAGAGAGATAGAGAAACAGAGACAGAGAGAGATAGAGAAACAGAGACAGAGAGAGATAGAGAAACAGAGAGAGACCAAGAGAGATAGAGAAACAGAGACCAAGAGAGAGATAGAGAAACAGAGACCAAGAGAGAGATAGAGAAACAGAGACCAAGAGAGAGATAGAGAAACAGAGACCAAGAGAGAGATAGAGAAACAGAGACCAAGAGAGAGATAGAGAAACAGAGACCCAGAGAGATATAGAGAAACAGAGAGACCAAGAGAGAGATAGAGAAACAGAGACCAAGAGAGAGATAGAGAAACAGAGACCAAGAGAGAGATAGAGAAACAGAGACCAAAGAGAGAGATAGAGAAACAGAGACAGAGAGATAGAGAAACAGAGACCAAGAGAGAGATAGAGAAACAGAGACCAAAAGAGAGAGATAGAGAAACAGAGACCAAGAGAGAGATAGAGAAACAGAGACCAAGAGAGATAGAGAAACAGAGACCAAGAGAGAGATAGAGAAACAGAGACCAAGAGATAGAGAAACAGAGACAGAGAGAGATAGAGAAACAGAGACCAGAGAGAGATAGAGAAACAGAGACCAAGAGAGAGATATAAACAGAGACCAAGAGAGAGATAGAGAAACAGAGACCAAGAGAGAGATAGAGAAACAGAGACAGAGAGATAGAGAAACAGAGACCAAAAGAGAGAGAGATAGAGAAACAGAGACCAAGAGAGAGATAGAGAAACAGAGACCAAGAGAGAGAGATAGAGAAACAGAGACCAAGAGAGAGATAGAGAAACAGAGACCAAGAGAGAGATAGAGAAACAGAGACCAAGAGAGAGATAGAGAAACAGAGACCAGAGAGAGATAGAGAGAGAAACAGAGACCAAGAGAGAGATAGAGAAACAGAGACCAAGAGAGATAGAGAAACAGAGACCAAGAGAGAGATAGAGAAACAGAGACCAAGAGAGAGATAGAGAAACAGAGACCAAAGAGAGAGATAGAGAAACAGAGACAAAGAGAGAGATAGAGAAACAGAGACCAAGAGAGATAGAGAAACAGAGACCAAGAGAGAGATAGAGAAACAGAGACCAAGAGAGAGAGATAGAGAAACAGAGACCAAGAGAGAGATAGAGAGAAACAGAGACCAAAGAGAGAGAGATAGAGAAACAGAGACCAAAAGAGAGAGATAGAGAAACAGAGACCAAGAGAGAGATAGAGAAACAGAGACCAAGAGAGATAGAGAGAAACAGAGACCAAGAGAGATAGAGAAACAGAGACCAAGAGAGATAGAGAAACAGAGACCAAAAGAGAGAGATAGAGAGAAACAGAGACCAAGAGAGAGATAGAGAGAAACAGAGACCAAGAGAGAGAGATAGAGAAACAGAGACCAAGAGAGAGATAGAGAAACAGAGACCAAAGAGAGAGATAGAGAAACAGAGACCAAGAGAGAGATAGAGAGAGAGAAACAGAGACCAAGAGAGAGAGATAGAGAAACAGAGACCAAGAGAGAGATAGAGAAACAGAGACCAAAAGAGAGATAGAGAAACAGAGACCAAGAGAGAGATAGAGAAACAGAGACCAAGAGAGAGATAGAGAAACAGAGACCAAGAGAGAGATAGAGAAACAGAGACCAAGAGAGAGATAGAGAAACAGAGACCAAAGAGATAGAGAAACAGAGACCAAGAGAGATAGAGAGAAACAGAGACCAAGAGAGAGATAGAGAAACAGAGACCAAGAGAGAGATAGAGAAACAGAGACCAAGAGAGAGAGATAGAGAAACAGAGACCAAGAGAGAGATAGAGAAACAGGGCAAGAGAGATAGAGAAACAGAGACCAAGAGAGAGATAGAGAAACAGAGACCAAGAGAGAGATAGAGAAACAGAGACCAAGAGAGAGATAGAGAAACAGAGACCAAGAGAGAGAGATAGAGAAACAGAGACCAAGAGAGAGATAGAGAAACAGAGACCAAGAGAGAGATAGAGAAACAGAGACAGAGAGATAGAGAGAAACAGAGACCAAGAGAGAGATAGAGAAACAGAGACCAAGAGAGAGATAGAGAGAAACAGAGACCAAGAGAGAGATAGAGAAACAGAGACCAAGAGAGAGATAGAGAAACAGAGACCAAGAGAGAGATAGGCAGAGAAACAGAGACCAAGAGAGAGATAGAGAAACAGAGACCAAGAGAGATAGAGAAACAGAGACCAAGAGAATAAGAGAAGCAGAGACCAAGAGAGATAGAGAGAGAGAAACAGAGACCAAGAGAGAGATAGAGAAACAGAGACCAAGAGAGAGAGATAGAGAAACAGAGACCAAGAGAGAGATAGAGAAACAGAGACCAAGAGAGAGATAGAGAGAAACAGAGACCAAGAGAGAGAGATAGAGAAACAGAGACCAAGAGAGAGATAGAGAAACAGAGACCAAGAGAGAGATATAGAAACAGAGACCAAGAGAGAGATAGAGAAACAGAGACCAAGAGAGAGATAAGAAACAGAGACCAAGAGAGAGATAGAGAGAGAAACAGAGACCAAGAGATAGAGAAACAGAGACCAAGAAAGATAGAGAAACAGAGACCAAGAGAGAGATAGAGAAACAGAGACCAAGAGAGAGAGATAGAGAAACAGAGACCAAGAGAGAGATAGAGAAACAGAGACCAAGAGAGAGATAGAGAAACAGAGACCAAGAGAGATAGAGAAACAGAGACCAAGAGAGATAGAGAAACAGAGACCAAGAGAGATAGAGAAACAGAGACCAAGAGAGAGAGATAGAGAGAGAAACAGAGACCAAGAGAGATAGAGAAACAGAGACCAAGAGAGAGATAGAGAAACAGAGACAAAAGAGAGAGATAGAGAAACAGAGACCAAGAGAGAGATAGAGAAACAGAGACCAAGAGAGAGATAGAGAAACAGAGACAGAGAGAGATAGAGAAACAGAGACCAAGAGAGATAGAGAAACAGAGACCAAGAGAGAGATAGAGAAACAGAGACCAAGAGAGAGATAGAGAAACAGAGACCAAGAGAGAGATAGAGAAACAGAGACCAAGAGAGATAGAGAAACAGAGACCAAGAGAGAGATAGAGAAACAGAGACCAAGAGAGAGATAGAGAAACAGAGACCAAGAGAGAGATAGAGAAACAGAGACCAAGAGAGATAGAGAAACAGAGACCAAGAGAGAGATAGAGAAACAGAGACCAAGAGAGAGATAGAGAAACAGAGACCAAGAGAGAGATAGAGAAACAGAGACCAAGAGAGATAGAAACAGAGACCAAGAGAGAGATAGAGAAACAGAGACCAAGAGAGAGATAGAGAAACAGAGACCAAGAGAGAGAGATAGAGAAACAGAGACCAAGAGAGAGATAGAGAAACAGAGACCAAGAGAGAGATAGAGAAACAGAGACCAAGAGAGAGATAGAGAAACAGAGACCAAGAGAGAGATAGAGAAACAGAGACCAAGAGAGAGATAGAGAAACAGAGACCAAGAGAGAGATAGAGAAACAGAGACCAAGAGAGATAGAGAAACAGAGAGACCAGAGAGATAGAAACAGAGACCAAGAGAGAGATAGAGAAACAGAGACCAAGAGAGAGATAGAGAAACAGAGACCAAGAGAGATAGAGAAACAGAGACCAAGAGAGAGATAGAGAAACAGAGACCAAGAGAGAGATAGAGAAACAGAGACAGAGATAGAGAAACAGAGACAGAGAGAGAGAGAAACAGAGACCAAGAGAGAGAGATAGAGAAACAGAGACCAAGAGAGAGATAGAGAAACAGAGACCAAGAGAGAGATAGAGAAACAGAGACCAAGAGAGAGAGATAGAGAAACAGAGACCAAGAGAGAGATAGAGAGACAGAGAGACCCAGAGAGAGATAGAGAAACAGAGACCAAGAGAGAGATAGAGAAACAGAGACCAAGAGAGAGATAGAGAAACAGAGACCAAGAGAGAGATAGAGAAACAGAGACCAAGGAAGATAGAGAAACAGAGACAGAGAGAGATAGAGAGAAACAGAGACCAAGAGAGAGAGAAACAGAGACCAAGAGAGATAGAGAAACAGAGACCAAAAGAGAGAGATAGAGAAACAGAGACCAAGAGAGAGAGATAGAGAAACAGAGACCAAGAGAGAGATAGAGAAACAGAGACCAAGAGAGAGAGATAGAGAAACAGAGACCAAGAGAGAGATAGAAAGAGAAACAGAGACCAAGAGAGAGATAGAGAAACAGAGACCAAGAGAGAGATAGAGAAACAGAGACCAAGAGAGATAGAGAAACAGAGACCAAGAGAGAGATAGAGAAACAGAGACCAAGAGAGAGATAGAGAGAAACAGAGACCAAAAGAGAGAGAGAGAGATAGAGAAACAGGGACCAAGAGAGAGAGAGAGAGAGAGAAACAGAGACCAAGAAAGAGACAGAGAAACAGAGTAAAAGAGAGAGAGAGATAGAGAAACAGAGACCAAGAGAGAGAGATAGAGAAACAGAGACCAAGAGAGAGAGAGATAGAGAAGCAGAGACCAAGAGAGAGAGAGAGTGAAATAGAGACAAAGAGAGAGAGAGTGAAATAGAGACAAAGAGAGAGAGAGAGAGTGAAATAGAGACAAAGAGAGAGAGAGTGAAACAGAGACAAAGAGAGAGAGGTAGGCAGAGACAAAAGAGAGAGAGAGTGAAATAGAGAGAGAGAGTGAAATAGAGAAAGAGAGAGAGAGAGTGAAATAGAGGCAAAGAGAGAGAGAGGCAAATAGAGAGACAAAGAGAGAGAGAGTGAAATAGAGAGTAAAGAGAGAGAGTGAAATAGAAATAAAGAGAGAGAGAGAGTGAAATAGAGACAAAGAGAGAGAGAGTGAAATAGAGACAAAAGAGAGAGTGAAATAGAGACAAAGAGAGAGAGAGTGAAATAGAGACAAAGAGAGAGAGAGAAATAGAGATAAAGAGAGAGAGAAATAGAGATAAAGAGAGAGAGATAAATAGAGACCAAGAGAGAGAGAGTGAGATAGAAATAGAGACAGAGAGAGAGAGAGAGAGAGAAAGAGACCGAGAGAGAGAGAAATAGAGACCAAGAGAGAGAGAGAGAGAGAGAGAAAGAGAGAGAGAGAGAGAGAGAGAGAAATAGAGACCAAGAGAGAGAGAGAGAAATAGAGACCAAGAGAGAGAGAGAGAGAGAAATAGAGACCAAGAGAGAGAGAGAAATAGAGGCCAAGAGAGAGAGAGAAATAGAGGCCAAGAGAGAGAGAGAGAGAGAAATAGAGGCCAAGAGAGAGAGAGAGAGAAATAGAGACAAAGAGTGAGACAGAAATAGAGACCAAGAGAAACAGACACAGAAATAGAGACCAAGAGAAAGAGAGACAGAAATAGAGACCAAGAGAAAGATACAAAAAGAAAAAGGGGAACAAACTGAGAAAAGCAGATATAGAAAGAAAGAAAAAAGATAAAAAAAGAGCGAAAATTTGATAATGAGAAACGAGGAAAGTAGTAGCGAAAGACGGACAAAGAGAAAAAATGGACTGTGAGAGAAAGGAGAAGGAGGAATATAGAGAAAAAGAGAGAAAGGAACAGAGAGAGCAGGATCAGGGAGATAAAAAGAGCAAAAGAGGAACAGAAAGGAAGAATATAGAGAGAAAGAGACAGAAATAAAAACAAGAAACATGGTGAGTATGATCGGGGATATAAAAAGAGAGAAAGGGGAACAGAAAGAGGAGGATGAATCTAGAGTGAAATAGAGACAGAGAAAGAGAAGCTGGGAGATAAAAAGGAAAGGTACAGAGATCGAGAGGAAGCAAGCTAAAAATAAATGAGTTAAGAGGAATAGAAAAAAAAACAAGAAAAAAAAACGAGAGAAGCAGAAACCAGGAGACCAAAGAACAAAAAAAAAAATGAGTAAGAAGTGAGAGTAAGAAGAATAGAGAGAGAGAGAGAGAGAGAGAGAGACAAAGAAAAAGAACAAAGAGAGAAGCAGAAACCAGGAGTGAGACCAAAAAAAAAGAGTAAGAAGTGAGAGTAGGAAGAATAGGGAGAGAGAGAAATTGAAGCAATGAATAAAAAGAGACAAGCAGATAAAGAGGTAGACCAAGGGAAAGAGAGGGGAAAACAAGCAGGATAAAGAAAGAGGGAAAAGAGAATCATAAAAAGAAAAAGAGAAGCAAAGAAAAAAGTGAAATTAAGATGGAATTAGAGAGAGAGAGAGAGAGAAATGAAAGAGAAGCTAGCAGGTATAAAATAAAAGTATTTGGTTGTTGGTATTTTTTTTTTTTTTGTTTAACGTGAAGTTCACCCTGCACAAGTTCCAGTAGCCACTCAGGATAGAAAGTTACAGTGTAAGAGGCACAGTTTATGAAGACAGCTGGAGAAGATAACGGTTAATTCTAGACTTCAACAGGTTAAGATTGTAGTGATTGGGAAAACATCCTCTTGGGAGTGGTTTCACAGAGCAGTAGTTTGTGGGAAGAAGCTGTTTGAGTGGAACCTACTCACCAATGAAATATGAAGGTCATTTGCTACAATGTGCATAGTTCCTAGCCATGAGGATGGAAACTGGTGAAACTAAGTAATGTAGTTTGGGCAATTTCCTTGGAGTTTTCATTTGAGCATTGAAAGGTTTGCTATATTTTGCCCGTGAGAGAAGAGTTGAAGGATGGAATAAAATTTGTCAATTGCAAGGACATGAAGACACTTTTTGAACTCTATTGAAACCGAAAAGTTAGGACTTTTTTTTAAAAAAATCATTTCAGCACAAGCAAGGCAGGACCACCACTGGTGCACAGGGGGTTACAGCAAGAGAAAAAAAAAACAAGGCACAGGGGATGTCAAAGAAAGAATAAAAGATGGATGGAAATCAAGAAGATAGATGGCAATTTGCACTGCATTTATCTTTTGGAGATTGTAGCTATCAAGGAGGCAAGCAAATGGAAAGAAGTTCCACAAATGGGAAATGCGAGAAAAGAAACTTACAGTAGAAGAGAAAGTTAAATTTAATTATTTTGACAGTAAAAGGGTAGGTCTTTGATGCCAATCTTGTAGCACTAGTAAATACATGTGGTCAGAGAATCAGGAAAAAAACTAGTCAGAGCAGTTGTCATGAAAATACTTGTAGAAAAGACAGAGGGAAGCCACATCACATAGGTGAGAAAGTGACTGAAGGCTGGCTACCAGGTCAGGATCGGTTATATTGCAGAGCCTCCTTTAGATCTTGATGAGAACCTCAAGATGAATAGCAGGAACACTCAACCAAATACGGCAACAGTATTCAATGCACAATGAATGGTAGATTTATGAATGTACAAAATAGATTCTTAAAAGAAAAAAATCCTAGCCCATCAGAATGGCCCAACCTTCCTAGCAGTAGATGCAGCTGTGAATTCAATGTAGCCATTCCATTTGAGGTCAGTAAGTGAGAAAGCGTTATAACAGAAGATGGAAAGTGCGACACAGAGATCTGAAGGCGAATTGGCATGGCGAAGGAAGCATTCCAGAAGTTGAGTTAGGTATTAAGAAACAGGACAATTTCGCTAGAAACTAGGAAGAGAGTACTGGATTGCTACATGCTGTTCATCCTTCAATATGGCAGTGAATGCTGGACAATACCATCAAAGATGAAGGAAAAACTTGAAGCAACTGAAATGGGGTTCTACAGAAAGATGCTATGAATATCATGGATCGAGCATATGAGCAATGATGAGGTTTTGGAAATGATGGAAACGAAAAGGAAATTAATACTGAGCATCAGGAAGAGACAGCTGATGTTCTTACGACACACAATGAGGAAGGAGGGCTTGGAGAACCTGATACTAACAGGCCAGATAGAGGGGAAAAGAGACAGGGGAAAGCAATGGATAACATATTTGAAGGACCTAATCAGGTGGATGACAGAACAAGGATTGCATGGTGTAACAGGAGAAGGCGTGCTCAGAGCCACCAGGGATAGGGAAACATGGAAGGCCATGATCGCCTACGTCCTGAAGAGACAAGGCACAAAGAAGAAGAAGAGTGAGGGCCAAGGAGGTGCAGTGTATTGCTCTCAAGGAGATTAACATAACCCATTGTGATGGTAGATAGGAAAGTTTCTGTACGGTGGTTAAAGAAGAGCAGCTTCATTTTGGAAGCATTTCTTAACCTCATTCAATCACTGATTGGAGGTTCTTTTGAAGAGTAGAAGCCTGATCTACTTTGTCAGCCTTGGAAAATTTCTTATTGAGACAGACATAAATGGTGGTGTCATCTGCATAGATCCCTACTTGGAAACAGATTACATCAGGAAGATCAATGATGAAGATCAGAAAAAGTGTAGAACCTTGGAGAGAGCTTTGAGGGATGCCTGCATTTGTATGAAAAGATTTGGAAGCTTACCTGTTCAAAACCACCTTCATTTCACAATTTGATTTAACCAAACAATCATCCAGAAATGGCTCCAGATCTTGCAAAAAAGACCACTTGACAGCTTCTAAAATATTGTAGCAGTCCTTCATTTTCAGCCTGACTTGGCTCTTGTCAAGGTAGAGGATAGCACGGAGAGTTAGGTACTTACTGGAGTGGTATAGGGAAGTGACCATTTTTCCTGCATCTTTAGCAATGGGTCATATGTATAAGTTCCATTCGAGATCTGGGGTGAGCCAATAGTTGCTCAAATCACTGGACTTCCATGAGGAAGCATCCATTCATCATGACTAGTGGTAGTTTAGGGGCCAACTGAATTTAACTAGACCAGTTTTTTTTTTCCTAAGCTGTTAGAGCTAGATCAGAGAAGAGATCAGTTGCTAAATAAATATAATAGCCTTATTCCAACTGTAAAACTTGCATTAATATATGAATGTGACCAGCCAGTTTTTTTCCTCTACTGAGCTGTTAGAGCTAGATCAGAGGAGAGATCAGCTGCCAATCACCAGCTTTGGAGGTGGACCCATATGATAGTTTTACCAACAGTAATAGTTCTTGTCCAAAAATAAAATGCCAGTACTGAAAATGCTGATTTTCCAAGCAGGCAGACTTGGATGACTGGCATAATACCATACCCCCCACGTTTTTTTTTAGATTGTACAAAGTCTAAGATTAGTCAAATTGGAAGTGAATGATGTAAAGAAAAGATAGTATATGAAAGAGAATAATTTTCAGGAAATAAAAGAGAAAGAAAAAGAGAGTGAGAGAACAAAGAAAGAAAGAAAAGGAAGAGAAAGAAAGAGAAAGAAAGAGAAAAGAAAAAAGAAGAAAGAAACAGGAAGAGAAAAATAAGGAAGAGAGTAAAGAAGGAAGAGAGTAAAGAAGGAAGAGAGAGAGAAAGAAAAAGGAAGCGGGAGAGAAAAAAAGGAGAGAAAGTTGTTGAAGCATAGTGAGTGGTAGATGATCTTATTAGTCATCCTGATGGAGGAGGAGGAGGAGGAGGAGAATAAATCCACATTGTTGCCTAGCAACCAGGTCATTTTACAACGCTGACATAATGCATATATTGATCACATAATGTGAAGAAAGAGGAACTGAAGAAGAAGAAGAAGAAGAAGAAAGAAGTAAAAAGAAATGAAAAATGATCGGTGAGGGGAGAGAAGTCCAAGAACAATGGCCAACACTGGTGGGAATGGTGTGTTTAGGGGAGAGGAGAAGAAAAAAGGGGAGGGGAAGAACAAAGAGGCGAGGTGGGGGACTGAATGGTCGTCATGTTGGTGATGGGTTGTGGAACTGGGATAACCATTCTCATCTGACAGAAGGTCAATCGTTCCTATCCAGAAACTCAGTGTGTCATAATACAGAAAAATGTTGATTTTTTTGGAGCGGGAGGGGGGGGTATGGCACAAAATAAGAGAAATAAATATACTGTGTGTGTGTATGTTTGTATGTGTGTGTGTATGTATGTGTATGTGTGTGTGTATGTATGTGTATGTGTATGTGTATGTATGTGTGTGTATGTATGTATGTGTGTGTATGTATGTATGTGTGTGTATGTATGTATGTGTGTGTATGTATGTATGTGTGTGTGTGTGTGTGTGTGTAAAACAATAAGCAAGAACAAAAATAAATAAGAATTTTGCTGAATGATGACACGTAACTGGCCTGTTTTCATTTTCATGATTGCTGTGGGGCTTGCTTGAATCAAGGGAGAATTAAAATTTGGGAACTGGAATCAAATGGGTCCCCCATCTCTATAAGACAGATAAATCACTAAGCTTGTCTTTTACTTGTTAGTCACAGCCAGCCCATATATTTTACCAAATTCGACCTAATACAAGGCTCAAGAGCTACTCAAGGTAGTTTTTGCATCGGGTTTGGCTCTAAGTAGGTATAATTGTAGTTCTTAGTCTCAGCCATGATACCATTTACTCAGAGGACTTATTTAGCCTTCAAAATTCAGTTTACGATGAAAAATCTTATTTGATATCGATACTAGGAAATCAAAATTTGACTTACATCCATTCATTTTTCTTTCAGTCTATGGTTTTGCTTTAACTGGAAACAACTATTGTTTTTTAGTCTTTCACGCCAATGTCCAAAGAGTCTCAGCTTCAGGACCATGAATTAGTTTTAAAGCTTTCATTACACCCAAGCAATGCTGGGATAAACTGCTAGTCATTGATAACTCTCTCCTCTAATTTTCAGACCCTAGTTAGTATGTGTTTAAAAAGTATCACAATGCATGAAATTACAAGTAATCCATAATATTTTAAATTTTGAAATCATATTTAGTTTTTGCTTATGAATTTTTTGAAACTATTTCTAAATCTTTGTCTTTTGATCAATCTGCTTCACCTGCTATCCTCTTCCGCCTCACCTGCTATCCACTTCTGCCACACCTATGAGATATTAGAAATATAGAGTTGATGGACTAGATACCTTTCAGACAAGTTTTGTATTATATTGCAAACAATTTGCTGGCATTTCAATGTTGGCTGGGGTACATCAGATGTTCTTGGAGAAAATCAGGGAAACTTTTGTGAGCAAGAGATTGACTAAGATAGAGGACACTTGATACCCAGTTCTCCCAAGGGAGTGGAAAGAACAAAGACAGACAATTTAAATAAAAATGAAGAGTAATGGATTGCAGCTTGAATTGAAAAATCGAAGAGCCAAGCTTGAATTCTAGTCAAGTTCATTACATTCACTTAAGGGCTAAAACCCTTGGGAAAGGCATGAATCCATCTTTCTTTCTTCCTGATTATTATGTGTGCTTATTAGGAGATTGGTAGAGTAATGGATTGAAAAATCAGAGTGCTAAGTTTGTAATTTCAATTGAGTTCCTAATGTTCTCTTATGTGCAATTAACCCTTCGAAAAATATAAATCATTTCTTCCCTCCTCTCCTTAGCTATGGTTAAATAGCAGAACAGATGAGATGTATAGCCTTGAGTAGCAGCCAGTCTAGGAAAGGGAAACTTCTGAATTCAAATCAGTCTTTTAACAGCAGAAGGGGCATTAAGAGCAACAAGAGATAGGAAGATGTAGAAGGCCATGATCACCCATGTCCTGAAGAGACATGACACATAGAAGAAGAGGGTTGATCTCCATCAAACTATTTTGCTTTAGACACACTACTGCTTCTATGACAAGAGTATGTGTAGTGCCTCTATGACCCTAATGGGTCATGGGGACTTGTATAAAAATATTTATTCCTCCCCACCCATTTCACGTCAGTCAGTGAAAACAAACATTACCCTTTGAAACAATCAACTTCAAATGAAACATTGATTATAGATCAATGAAGCTTTACAGAATTATTTTTCAAATTAACAGAAAAGGAGAATTATTTGAATTTTAAAAGCTTGCTCCAGAGCCACAAGTTAATCTTACAGAGATTATGTCAAGGATAATAAGAATTGATTCCTGTTGACTTTTCTTGGATTTCAGATTTGTCTAAAATTCTGTTAATCCCACTAAACTATTATCGCCATTGAAAACGGAGTAATATTATATGAAACAATAGACAGAGAATTCAGTCTTGGAAAATTTCTTGTTCTCATGATGCCCATTTCTTTAACAGACATTAACAAGAAATGTAATTACATTCTTAGAATCCATGCAATTTTGCATTTGTTTTCACTTAGTTCCAAACTTTTTTTTTAATCATTCACTCTGAGCAGGTAATAAAGCCCCTAAGACACGAGGATTTGCCAAGTATTAGAGAATATGAGAAATAAAAAAAGCATTATTAAGGGGAGAGATGCAATGGATTACTGAAAGTTAAAGAAGGCAAGAAAAATCATGATTAAGAGAGGTCAACAAAAGAATAGGAATCAAGAAGATGAAATATAATGACTGACATTAAACAAACATTTTTTAAGATCAAACCCGATGCTGAACCATTTCAGGTATCAGGTATGCAGACCGCATCAGAAATGGTGCAGTGCATGAGACCATCAGACAAAAGAAAAAGGCATATTGGAAGACCACATAAGCACTGTCAAAGAGAGAAAACAGAAACGGTATGGACATGTCATAAAAGCCAACAATCTTTTCAGTGCCATCCTACAAGATACTTAGAAGACCACATAACCAAAGTCAAGGGGAGAAAGTTGAAATAGCATTAACATTTTATAAGTGTCAATGATCTTTTCACTGCTGTCTTACAGGATGGCACAGTTGAAGAGCCAGAGAGAAACAAATTTTTTTTTTTTAATCATATCACCCCGAACAAGGCGGTAATGCCACTGATGTGCAGGGGGCTACATAATAGTGAAAAGATCCTAAACAGGGAACAAGGGATGAGCCTCTTAACCTGTTCAATAGACGTGGGTGGAGTGTGAACCGGGCGATAGATAGATAATGTCCTGATAACATCAAGTGAACTGAAAATCTCTGACATTTGTCATATGTTTAGCTCTGCAATGACCTTACAACCATAACAAGCCATGGGACTGATAATGAACAAGAATTCTGTTCTCCCCTTACATTGTTATAAAAGGCCGACTCATTTGCTTTCCTTGTTTCTAATAGTAATGGTAATATTAGCTGATTTCTCATGATTTTTTTTTATTGTTTTTAATAATCATTTCATCCCAAGCAAAGCAGGCCTAACACTAGTGTTCATGGGATTACAGGGGATACTAAATAAAAGATAAGAGATGTGTGGTAATCAAGTAGATAAAAGATGGCAATTGACATTGCATTTAAACTTTTGGAGATTGTAGCTATCAGGGAACCAAGTATATAGAAGAGAGTTCCACAAACAGGAAGTGCAAGAAAAACTGTTAGAGTAGAAGAGGCAGTTATATTTAGCTATTTCAGCAGTAAAAGGATGGGACCTAAATGCCAATCTAGTAGCACAAGTAAGTACACAGTGACTATGATTACACCTGCTCATGGGATTGATGATGATCTACAATTTCTTCTCTTCTAGGAAAGAAAAGTCTTTTTTAGAAAAAATGTTTCAGTCTGTTGTTCAGATTAAAGACTTACAATATCAGTAAATCCATTGTTCTATTTGAAGCCTTTACATTGCAATTGATATCACAGATGTGAAATTATATTTCTTCTTTAGTTTTTGTTTCAAAAGATAACAAAAATTATTCAGTTCTTTCCTATTTCTTTGAATATTATTAATTTTCTTATTTTTTCTTTTAAAAATAGAAGAGTTCAAACCTTTTCAAAATTTATTTTTATTTTTTTTTATATTTCTATTTATTTAAAAAAAATATTTCTAAAATTCATCTCTCACTTGGCAGATGCAAAATAGCTATTTTTGTTTAAAAAAACAATCATTCTTAATATTCTTTTTTTCTTTTAATTTCAACAGAACTATTTTTGTGAGTAAAATTACCCACTCTTTGCTTTCAATAACCAAAAATTAAAACCAAACATTTTGGCACTTTAAGAATTCCATAAAATAAAAAAAAAAAAAAAAAAAAGACTGAGTAAATTTTAAAATCAACTTTACCCTTTTGTCTTCTCCTTGGAACACTTATAACCAAATATATATGGAAATAATATTTCTTTTAAACTTACCTGAAAATAGAAATAAAAGAAATTTAATCAATTTAAAAAAGGAAAAAAGATTTAAAATTAGAAGTGAAAATAAAATCATCTTGCTTATTATTCTGTTGGTTAAATATTTTAATGAGAAAAGAGCAGGTGGAATAATGGTTAATAGTGCAGAAAATGGAATGGTCAGGTTTTGTTAAACTTCCAGTTGAGGTGATTTGAATCAGAGTGTATTACCTGCAAATCAGATCACAGTGTAGAATGAGTGTCTAGGAACAGAGGGTGATATGTCCACCTAGAATCAGTGTGTGACACCTTCACCGAGGAACAGAGCTTGTTATTCCTGTCTAGGATCGGGGTGCAATATTTTGTCAGAGGATCAAGGCACACTATTTCGTCGGAGGATCAGAGCGGGGTTTTTTGTTGGAGGATCAGAGCGGGGTTTTTTGTCAGAGGATTGGCGGGTGATACCTCCGTCTAGAATCAGCGGGTGATACCTCCGTCTAGAATCAGCGGGTGATACCTCCGTCTAGAATCAGCGGGTGATACCTCCGTCTAGAATCAGCGGGTGATACCTCCGTCTAGAATCAGCGGGTGATACCTCCGTCTAGAATCAGCGGGTGATACCTCCGTCTAGAATCAGCGGGTGATACCTCCGTCTAGAATCAGCGGGTGGTATCAATCATTTTCCTTTTCTAGGGATTTATCAGGATAAAATAAAAATTTAAAAAATATATAAGTAAAAAATAGATGGAAATAAAATTGGTCTGCCATGGAATTACGAGTAAATATAATAAAGATTATATTTGGCACAAAGTCATTAAATAATTTGTCAACATGATCTTTTCCACTAGCTAATTATTTACTAAGCATTCCTTAGTCAAGTCAAAGAGGTACAAATAAAATGTACTCAGTGTGTGGAGTGAAATGAACACTGACAGACTGATTTGCTAACCATTGCCCTATGGCAAGTTGAGTTAATTTTAATTTTGTTTAACACAAAATGATAATTTCGGTCAAGTTAATTAGGCTTGTTAATTTGATGATCTTCATTGGCTATTTAATGCTGAATAGAATATGAGTGTACCCCTGCCATAAAAAATATTTGAGAGGATCATTAGCTGATCATTAGTTTTCCCCCCACCCCCGAGTGTGACAGGAAGAATATATAAAATACACAACAATCTTTATTATAATCAAGAGCACTGTTAAAGAGCAAACAGGCGTCAAGAGCTTTAGTAACTGGTAGTAAAGAGGACGAACAGATTCGATAGTGCCTTGCTATTGTCTCTCTCTCTCTCCATAAGTATGACAGGAGGGATATACACACACAAAAGTGGGCCCATGTCATGAAAAACAATGCAAAATATATATACCAGTCAGTCAGTCAGTCAAGTGCCGTACGTGATACACGCTTGGGGCGATCATATCTCTTTCGAGACATGACTGACTGGGCAGAATGTTATCCCGCAGTAGGTTGCCATTGCTTTCTGTGGTAGACTGGTTGCCGACCAAGGCTATAGAACCCAATCTGTCCTGTTATTTGACATATAGCTGAAGTGAGAAGAGATGGATTATATTACATTATTATATTAACTATAATTAATGGGTGATCAGTTTAGTACTTGATAACAATAGAAAACCGGTCCCCCACTTTATGACCGGTAGGTTTTAATTATATTTCCAACTATTATATGTAGTCAGTCAGTTAAGTGCCATACGTGATAAACGCTTGGGCAATCATGTCTCGAAAGAGACATGACTGACTAGACAGAAGATTATCCCACAGTAGGTTGCCATTGCTTTCTGCAGTAGACTGGTTGCCGACCAAGGCTATAGAACCCAATTTGTCCTGTTATTTGACTCATAACTGGAAGGAATAGATGGATTAATACCGTTCCCAAGGGTATTTGCACATAAGTGAATGCAAGCAATTCAACTAGATTTTGAACTCGGCTTCCTGATTCCTTGTTCCGAGCCGATATCCACTGCACCAAAATGCACATCCACATCAGTCATTTAAGTGCCATATGTGACACACGCTTGGGTGATCATGACTCAAAAGAGACATGATTGACTGGGCAGAAGATTATCCGGCAGTAGGTTGCCATTGCTTTCTGAGGTAGACTGGTTGCCGATCAAGGCTATAGAACCCAATCTGTCCTGTTATTTAACCCATAACTGGAGGGAAGAGACGGATTAATACCTTTCCCAAGAGTATTTGTGCGTAAGTGAACGCAATGAATTCAACTGAAATTCGAACTCGGCTACCCGATTTCTCGTTCCGAGTCGATATCCACTGCACCACAACACACATCCAGTGGGAACAGTATGCTGTCTAAAGTGGTGGAACATATATTGATGTACCTACTACTTTGTATCTTACGTTCTTCCACAATGTAACATTTTCTTTCAGAATGTAGGCGATCATGGCCTTCCATGTGGTTCTTAGCATGATTTCTCCTGTTACTCCACCTAAACCTATATATCATGCATACAAATAACCCTATATATGTGTGTGTGCGTGTGTGTGTATATATTTAGTGTATCGAGGCAGCAAATAATTTTCTAAACATATACTGTTAAATATAAAAGACAATGAATGTCTATTATGTTTAATCATGAGCCGTTCTAAACGTTGTATTTTGGCTTTAATTTCATTGAAAATATAGACAAAAATTCTCCAGCATTTGGATATATATATAGTGTATGGAGGCAGTAGGCAATTTTCTAAACATTTACTGTTAAATATAAGAGACAATGAATGTCTATTATGTTTAATCATGAGCCGTTCTAAACGTCATATTTTGGCTTTAATTTCAGTTGAAAATAAAAACAAAAATCTAGAATTTATTTCAGCAATGTAAAAAAATTTTTACAATTGCCTCATTCAGACTGGTGATGAATATATATATTTCCCTCCTGTCATGCTCATGGAGAGAAAGAGAGGGAGAGACAATAGCAAAGCCGAGTCAGCTCTGTTCATTCTCTTTACTACCAGTTAATAATGCTCTTGCCACATCTTCATTCTTTAACGGTGCCTTACTTTATTTTTTTGCAATAATTATGTTGGGGAGTGAAATCATATATGATGTTCGTCCCTTGCAGGCGAGCAAGACCATGACTTCTAGTCACTAAGGGTTTGTTTTTGGGTGGGTGTGGGGGTGGCTGATAAGGCTAATCTTTGTACAGAAGAGCCTGTTGTGGATGCAACCGCCAATGGGTCCACACCTGTCGCATTTTGCCACTTGTCCATTTCTGCAGGGCTTTGAAGTGATGGCAGAAGTCATGACTTGGAACTTTAATTGGATTTAAGTGGGGGAGAGTTACGCATGGTCGTCAGCCTCAATCTCCCTTTCCATTCCATCTGGGTCCGGTGGCACGTCATAGGCGAGACTTGCTGGAGACAGAGATGCAGTGGATGGCTAACAATGATATTATTTTCATTGTGCCCTGAATGCACTCCACAGCGCTTAGGTAGGCATTTTTGTTTTTAATTATCCTGCAACGGGTTGCCACTACCTGTTCTGGTAGACTGGTTTCCAGCCAAAGCTACTAAAGAACACACTATGTACAGTTATTTAACCCATAACTGGAGGGAAGGGATGGATTAATACCTTTCCCAAGGGTATTAGCAGGTAAGTGACTGCAGAGCATTCAACCAGAATTCGAATTTGGCTCCCCAAATTCTCGTTCCAAGAAATTAAGCGCACCACAACACACATCCATTGAGAATACTTACAGCATCTGGCATTCCCAAGAGGTTACCCATCTAAGTACAGGCCAAGCTCAACATTGCTTAACTTCAGTAATCAGAGGAGAACTGGTGTATTCAATGCATTGTGTGCATATATATATATATATATATATATATATATATATATATATAGTAACAAAGTTATGAAACATGTAGGTTTTAAACCCACTGTTCATGCATTTACTTTTATAAAGAGTGCTCGATACAATGTAGAGCTTTATATTGTAATGTTTGTTACAATGGTTTATAAAAGCGTAGTACCACTACACAAAAATTTTTGCATTTCAGAACCACGTTTACCCCTCTTCTGGTGATGAGGTTAACATTTTTGTGTAGTGATACTATGCTTTTATAAACCATTGTAACAAACATTACAATGTGTGTATATATATATATACATACACATCTCCCTCCTGTCACACTCAATAGTTTAGATGATTTTTTTTTTCTTATGTCTTAACATAAATTACTCAATAGTATGTATATCAATAGATATGTTGCTGTCATTTTAGACGGAATATTGATATAAATATTTTGCTGTCATTTTTGATGGCACCGGCCCCCTTGTTAGCAAATAAAATTACAGAGTTCATAAGTATGGAGTTGAAGTAGACTTTAGGAACCAGAAACTTGATCCTAGACAGGGAATGATGAAGAAATCTTTACTCCTGTTCAAAAGACTTGGAAGGAGTGTGAACCAGGCTATGGGTGAACATATCTCCTCCTATTGAAGAAAAAAAATAGTACAGGTATATCTCAGATCATTTCAAGTTAAGTCATTCTCGATTATATGTTATCAAAAAATATTACGGAAAAAAAAACAACAAAAAAACAAGTTCAAGTCATTTTATTCGCCTTTACGTCTGTCCGCCACAAACACTGAAGTTGTAACATCACTAAAAAAGAATTAAAAGCACATAAAATCATGTTAGTGTACAATAAATAAAAATAAAAGTACATAAAAATCATATGAAAATATGTATAAAAAAATTGAATGTAAATATTGATAAATTTAATATGAATTAGTATTTTTTTCTATTGCAAAATAATTTTAAAAACTGTATTTGTTATTTAACCTTACAAAATCATTTTATTTTTTAATGCCTTAAAAGTAAACCACATTCACAAATAAAGAGTCTGCAATGTACTGTAAAGGTCGCCAAATTGTAAACATCTATATTTACAAGTATGAACGTACATGTATTCGTAAATTTAGATTACTTTTTATCTGTACTATATTAAAAATTAAAATTTGTTGCTAAGCTTAAAATACATTCTTATTGACTATCAGTCAGTTAAGTGCCATACGTGACACATGCTTAGGCGATCATGTCTCGAAAGGGACATGACTGACTGGGCAGAAGATTATCCAGCAGTAGGTTGCCATTACTTTCTGTGACAGACTGGTTGCCAGCCAAAGCTATAGAACCCAATCTGTCCTGTTATTTAACCCATAACTGGAGGAAAGAGACAGATTAATACCATTCCCAAGGTTATTTGCGCATTAGTGACTGCAAGGAATTCAACTTGAATTCAAACTCTGCTTCCCGAATTGCCATTCTGAGCCAATATCCACTGCACCACAACACACATCCATATATTATTAAAAATGTATTTATAAATAAAATACAGAACTGGGAATGGTTATTTGTGGTTTAGCCTAGTGACAAGTAAATTTGACTTGAATCGTCTCTCCTGGAACAAATTACTGATGTAAAGTGAAGTAAAACTGTACTATATTGAAAACTCAAATTTATTTGTTAATAAGCATATAATAGATTCACATCGACCATATTATTAAAAATGGATTTATAAACGAAATACAGAACTGGGAATGGTTATTTGTGGTTTAGCCTAGCGATAAGTAAATCTGACTGTAGTTACTTTGTTTTTTACTCGAGTCGACTTTCCTGGAATAAATTAGCAATGTAAGGTGAAGTATACCTGTGTATAAAACACCAGAGTTCAGGTGGAGACATTGCAGATAAGGAAGTAGGGATAAAAATAGAATGAAAGATAAAATGCGATAAAATTAGCAACAATGAGTGCAGTGAGTTTACTAGGGTGGGATTGACATTGGCTATTTTGTTTGTCGGTGAATTAGTAATTATTAAGTCCAGCTAAAAATTAAGCAGAAAATTAATTCACTATTGCTATAACTAATTTTTCTGTCACAGTTTTAAGATAGCGTAATGTGTGTATGTGATCTCGGATCATGCCAGAAGAGAACTTTTTATCAATATTTCACCATATCATCAAGAGAATCAGAATCATGTGACCACATAGCTGCATGCTAGCTTGCAAGTGTAGAAACAAACTGTATGAGAGAGATAAATAAACAGCAAATTTTGTCTGTTTGTTCGAGTTCCTGAAATGCCTATAGTTCAAGCTACACATTCTTTACATAGACATATAATACCATTTTGGTATCAGGAGGATCTTGGGATTGAAAATCTGACCTTTGCCTGGTATTTGAACATATAGCATTGGGATTTTGTTTTTATGGAAGATTGGTGAACATGTGCATGCTGGAAGTGAAAATCGCACTACAGCTTGAGGCATCTCACATGACCACACAAAAATGGGGGCGAGAAATCACTTCTGTTATCTATTATAGGCATTTGAGGATGTTTGTGGAGATTTCATAGTTAATTTTGTTCAGGTTAGGTTTCAACTGTTTTTTATATATATGTATATATATATATATATGGCTTTGAGTAGTTTTAGTTTTTGTTTATTGTTTTCATGTTTATGGTTGTGTTTTCGATTAGGATTTTGCAGAATTGTGTATGTGGCCTGGTATGTTGTTTTATATATATAACCATTTCACCTTAAGTTAAGACCCTCACTCATGTGCAGGGCTTACAGTGAAAAAAAAAAACTGGGTACAGGAGATATTGGGGAAAGAAGACAGCTTTATTGATATTATAAACTGGATCTCATTTTTAAATTAATTAAAATTAAATAAATATTTCTAATTTTGACAAATGCTGCAGTCTAAGGAAGGCGTAAAAAATGATAAGAGACAACATTTTTTTCCTGATTTTTACCAAGTGGTCCATTTTATTTAAGCAATTTTAAGATCTTCTTGAATCATAGAAGTGTGAGGATATATATGAGAAAGAATAGTAAATCTGTAAATATAGAGAGGATGATCCAAAAGATTTTAGCCAATTAATATAAATTATTGATTAGATAAAAATAGAGGGATCGATGGATATTATATTCAGTGGTCTGAATAAGGCAATCTAATTAAATTTACACTGTCGAAATAAATCCGGATTTATAACCGTCTAAATATGTGTTGAGTTTTCCTCTCAATATTTTATATTATATGTAATCATTTCATCCCAAGCAAGGTGGTACTGCCACTACTGGGCAGACGGTTACAGTGAGGGAAATGGACTGAGTGCAGGGGTATTGAGGAATGAATAAAAGATGAACAGGATTCAAGAAGACAGAAGATGGCAATTGACATTGCATTAAAATTTTTGGAGATTGTAGCTATCAGGGAAGTAAGTAAATAAAAGGAAGTTCCACAGGCAGAAAGTGTGAAAAAAGCAACTGTTGGAGTAGAAGTGAGGGGTATATTTAACTATTTCAGTGGTAAAAAGAATCGGACCTAGATGCCAATCTAGTACCATGCTTGATTCACATGGTCAAGACATTAAGGAAAAAAGATCATAATTGTACTTGCCATGAAAATATTTGTAGAAAAGACTAAGAGGAGTCACTATATATATATATATATATATATATATATATATATACATATACACACACACACACACACACACACAGGCGTCCACCAAGGCTAACACAAACATAACTATATGTGAACCATATATGGCCTGGCATATATATGCATATGCATGCTGTTGTGTACATATGTATGCATTTGATTGGTATATTCAAATAGTGTGTCTACCAACTTTGATTGTTCTATAACTAATATTGAGCACTTTCAAATAAGTACCATGCATATATAATATATAAATAATATAATATATATTACAAATATATATCTGCCTCCATAGCTCAGAGGTAGAATCGCTGACTGACGTCAATTCGGTCGGATTTCAATCCTGGGTAAAAAGTAATCAGATGTCTAACTGAACTGATGAACTGTAATACAGTGAAACAGATCTGTCTGCAGATTACTATATATTTATTTATATACATACACATTTCACACACACATATATTTTTTGGCAGAATCTGTTCTAAATATCTTAAATACAGCAGATGAGGAAGACTTAATTATTTCTTTTGTTTAGTTTTACCAGCATCCCTATGTTTTTTGTCTTGTAAGAGTAAGTGAGTACAAAAATTTTCAATAATTATCATTGTCCATACCAAGCACTTTCGGCCACTTTAGTGATTTTCAAAAGTATTTTCTTTTTGGTGTTATTATTTTTCATGTTTTGACTGTTTATTTTATTTTTATGTTTTAAATTCTTGTACTCCGTGACTCCTATTAAATGGAAAAAACTTAAGGACGCTGGAAAAACCAAATAAAAAATTAACTCTTCCTTGTCTGCCATATTTAATGAATATATATTTATAGGAAAGAATGGCAAACCCATAAAGACAAAGAGGATTATCCAATTAGCATAAATTATTAATTAGATAAAAATAGAAATGGATATTATATTATCCAGAGCTATATATATATATATATATACACACACACACACACACACACACGTACTTGTATTGGAAAATGCTATGAACTTTTGTTCAAATAAGTTCATACCATTTTTCAGTAAGTGACTGAGTATATGGTTTCATTTTGCACATGACTGAAATTTATATATATTTTAATTTATATTTGCTCTGTAATATTTTATTACATGGAGCTCTCTTCCTGTATCATTTTTTAATATTAAAATAAAATTTTTAATATTAATTAGGATTGGATTTTTGGAATTTACCTTCCTGCTTTTTTCGCTTGGATTAAAGTATCTGAATTAATATATATATATATGTATATATATTTTATTCTCCATTTTTAGAAAATGCTTGTCAGTGTTAAACTTACTTTATTTCTTGCCCCTATACATTTTTGTACAACCAACAACTTATTTATATATATATATATATATATATATATATATATATATAAATAAAAATTTACCTTCGGTTGGGTTTCAATACTGGCTAAAAACAATCAGATGTCTAACCGTACTGATAAGCTGTGATACAGCAAAACAGATCTGTCTGCGAATGACTATATATATCAGCATGCAGTATGGGTATAGAAGAATCCAAAGGAGTATCCTGTACATACAGTGGTAGGATAACTCTCTAAGAAAGCTCTAAATATATATGTGTATATAAATACATATAGAGCAAATACAAGAAAAATTAAGGCAGACACATTTCATGGTAAATTGAAAGAATAGGCCTATTTCAGGCAAACCATCATCAACTTCCGTTTTTATTTTACAAAGAATTTTACATGACTGTGTAAAATCCTTTGTAAAATAAAGACGGAAGCTGATGATGGTTCGCCTGAAATAGGCCTATTCATCCAATTTACCATGAAATAATGTGTCTGCCTTAATTTTTCTTATATATATGAGTTGTGAATTTTACCTGCACAGTTTTGCTTGAGGAAACCATCTTTCACGTGACATCACATAAATTTGTACTCAAATTAATTTGAATTCTAACGTTTCACAAAAGACAATACCACGAGAAAGCCATCAGAATCTGGTTTACCATACTGAAAATATTAAGTTTTTGATAATGATTAACGCAGACAAAAGTACTTGGACAAAATGGAACAATACTGGATTTCCATCTTCTAAATTGATAAAAAAGAAAAAACATATCCAGTTTTTTTTCTAATCTGACAAGTGACATAGCCTAAAGAAAGTTTAAAATTAAGCTAATAAGCAAAAACATTTTCTAGTTTTGCCAAGTGGACCAATCTTTTTAAATACTTCTAAAATCTTGTGGCATAAAAATGGAAATAAACATCAAGAAAGTCAATCATCAAATCAAAAAACACTTCTTGATTAGAAGATCCATGCATTGTTCCAGTTAATAAATTAATCTTTTGAAAATTAACATTTTTAACCAATGAGTCATGTTTCCACCAATAATAAAAAAAAAACTTGTTTCTTTAGTTTCACAAAATCAGCAATGATAAGAGACAGATAGATGGCAGCAGTTTACGATGCACATGGCTTCAAAGAGATTACCTTATCGATTCAATCTTCTTCCTTGTGACACTTATGCTCTCTCACCAAGCTACACAACGCTTAAACTTTCCCTTGCCAAGCTACGCAACACTTACATTCTTCTGCCTTACTTTTTTCCTTGTCTCTTTTTTGTTCTCACACATATACAAGAAATCTCATTTCTTTTCACCTTAAGAAACTGCAAACGTTCATATGTTCTGAGAAAAAAATAATTTTTTATATGTTTATATTTAAGAAATTTTCATGCCTTTTTCTTTGTTGTGGGCCGATTCAAATCCACATCAATCTTCTTGAAATGTAAAAACATGAATTAATTATATTTCCTATTCTAAAACTAAGCATGTTAAATTATATCCGACGCTAAAATATGGTCTTGCCAAAATCTTTTATTAAAATCCGATAAATAGCCAATCTCAATTCCATCATTATTGCAAAAATTGATTGCTTTCATTTTCTTGTTAGCACAACATTTCCAGATATTTTCACTCTTCTTTGGGTATACATTTTTCCAAGACAACTGATTACATATTTAATGCCAATATAGGAAAGGAAACAGTTTTTTTTTTAACAATGTGTCATTATCATTTCAAGAACTGAATTCATTTATTTTTGCTGTGGTCCTGTTTTGCCCAAACCTTTCATTAACGTTTTTTATATAATACTTTAATTCACAGTATTTACATTATTCGGACTATTGTCCTCATCTTTGTTGCCATTTTTTTTTTGTTTCGTTGTACACTCTGGCCTTCTTCAGGTACTAGCAATTTATTACAATCACTGGGGTATATCATCCTCATTCCTTGCATAAAGCCTCAATTGGAAGTCATGAGTTATCACCCTCTAACCCTGCAAGTTACTTGTTCACTGTAGCCTGGTATTGAAATCACAACTGTTTGGGTCAAGTCACAGGAACTAACCAACGTCTATATCCACTGGGCCATGTGTACTTAAGGACAAGGACAACTGAATTTTTGGGGACTTAGTCCGGTAACCCATTTTTTACAAATGGCAACAAAGATGAGGACAATAGTCCAAATAATGTAAATGCTGTAAATACTACCTCATCTCAGAAATTTTTTTTTTTTTTAATCATATCACCCTGAGCAAGGCGGTAACGCCACTGACGTGCAGGGGGCTACGGAAGACTGAAAAAGATTTGAAAAGAGAAAAGAAAAAAAAATAAGAGTAAAACTTTGGAAAAGAGAAAGCCGGAAACCACATCCTAAACAGGATAGAAGGGATGAGCCTCTTCACTCGTTCAATAGACGTGGGTGGAGTGTAAACCGGGTGATAGTTTAATCTATCTATTCCAATTAAATATAGACAAACATTTTAATTGCATGACTTCTTTAGTGGATCCCTAAGTCATATTTGAAATGAACCAAACAAAAATGTCAGACAAATCTAATATATATGATACCTCTGTTAATATCTGTCCATATCTTTACGTCTGTATCCATCCAACTGTGCATCCCTGCCCACCTCAGTGTTTGTTGCTAATTTACAGGCAACAGGATTTTTCAAAGAACACAATCAAATGTACCAAGAATCAATGATAAATTAATTTATTGTAAAACTGTATAGTTTTAAAAAGTGATAAATACCTGAAATAAAAAAAAAAAAAAAAAAAGAAAAAAAAGAAGAAAAAAGAAAAAAAAAGAAAAAAAATGCTTATCACTTATGTCGGATAATGATTACTTGATATTCTTAATGATGTTACTTCAGAAGAAAATATTTATAAAAAAAAATTTTTTTAAAATCAAATTATTATGACTTACTTTTTCTATGAAGAACAAGGAAATCCTTTTACTTGATATTTCCATATATTTTTTCAGAGAGTCAGCATTTTCTTTCCAAGTTCGTTGGTGAGACTAGTAGACTAAAGATGTGCCTTCCTTTTATGACTTGAGAAAGAACAGATGGTGGTTTGGTAGAAAAAATAACGAAAATTTTTGCAGAGAAGGAATTGGGTCATTTTTGTTTTGTTCTTAATGGTTTTGGCAGTGTTCACAGAAAATCAAAATGGATGAGTTTCATTGATTTTTTTTTTCCTAGGATAAACAGACAAATAAATCAGAGACTGGTGATCATGCAGTATTTAAATATAATTCAAAATAAGCACACACATACACATGCCTACATACAAACGTATGTGTCACTCACATATCAAAATCTAATCAATTTACAGTTGATTTGGCTTGATGTAATTAAGTTCTATGTTAATAGTTTCTTCTCTTGTACTTCTTGCTTGTGAAAATCTCTCCCAGCTTCTGGCATTTCAGTCAACTTTAATATTTGAAAATTTGAATGCAATGTCAATTCCTACCAACTGTCTTCTTCGATTCTCTTATTTTTCTTGCTCCTTAATGAAATTTTGCTTTTTCTTTCACAGTCAGTAAGTAACATTGTGTGTCTTAGTTACTTTACTGCCTTGCTTGGGGTGCATTTATATATATATATATATATATGAACAACATAAGTTGGATGTTTTTATATACCCATTGGTAATATATTTCACGGCTCTCTTACAGACTGCTTCTCAGACAAAATTCATATAACAATCTGGTCTGAGGAGCGGTCTATAAAAGAACTACGAAATATATTACCAATGGGTTTATAAAAACATCCAAATTATGTTCTTTAACATTGAGTTTTCCTGTGGAATTTACCAAGTGTCAAGGATTCTGTTTATTATAGACATAATAAGTAAAGAACATGTAGGAAAAAGAAGCACAGGTTTCCTACATTTAAAAAATGATCATCTGTTGTTTTATTACACGTGATACATAACTGACCAATGAAATCAAACCTCAATCAACAAACTGCCCCTGTTTTTTCTTTTTAAATCATTTTCTTAAATCTCTGAACAAGCTTATTAATTGAAATATATTAGATTAAAGACCCTTATCCTACTTTTTCTTTATTTATTCTATTTATCTTATTGGATCAGATTTCATTCCATATATATATATATATATATATATATATATCCCTGAGTGAGTATAGAATGAGGAGAGAAAAAAAGAAAAATTCAAAACATTAATTTAAAACAGTGCTCGATATATGATGTATAGAGCTGTAAATATTTATTATAAATTACGTTTTAAAACAATATGTGCATTGTAGCGCAGTGGATATCGGCTCAGAACGAGAAATCGGGGAACTGAGTTTGAATTCCAGTTGAATTCCCTGCATTCACTTACACGCAAATAGCCTTGGGAAAGGTATTAATCCATCTTTTCCCTCCAGTTATGGGTTAAATAATAGGACAGATTGGGTTCTATAGCCTTGGTCGACAACCAGTCTACCGCAGAAAGCAATGGCAATCTACTGCGGGATAATCTTCTGCCCAGTCAGTCATGTCTCTTTTGAGACATGATCGCCCAAGCGTGTATCGTGTATGGCACTTAACTGACTGACATAATTTCTTCTATATATGTCCTCTTCTCTACAATCATATGGCTGTTTCAAACCTTTCCAAACCTTTATTTCTCCCGATGATGTGTTTGAAGTTCAAACACTGAAACAGCCATATGATTGTAGAGAAGAGGACATATATAGAAGAAATTATGTACATGTTCTAAAACATTATATATATATATATATATATATATATATATAGACACACACACTACTGGCTCAAATTATTAGGCCACCCTAGTTTTTTTTTGTTTTTTTTTAAAAAATGATGTATTTCATACTATTTTTAGGATTATACTTGCTCATTCAATACTACCTTCATTACACAATTTGAAAGGAACAACTGGATTAGATCAAACAAGTGTCCAGTTATACCATAGCCCTGGTCTTGCACAGATGGCCAGAATATCAGACTGTCAAATGCTTTGGAGATATCTAGGGCAACAGCTCAAGCTTTGCCATTCTTATCGAGAGCCTGTATTCTGTGATGGGCGTTAGCATATCAGCAGTAGACCTGGTGAAGAGGAAACCAATCCTATTTGTTGGTAAGAGGCTGATAGGGTGATAATTAGAGGGATCTGAGGGTTCTCCAGCATTCTTAAATACAGGAACCACAGAGAAGGACTTCCAGCAGGCAGGAAAGCAAGAAGCAGAGAGGCAGTAGTTGTAGAGTTTGGAGAGGACAAAGGATAGTTCAGGGGCACATTTAGGGTGATGACTAGGATTCTATCACCTTCACTTGCCTTATAGAGGTCAAATTTTGAAATTATGTTAGCAACCAATGAGGAGGTAATGTAAACATCTCAATTGAGCCTCAGTTCTAGGTGGGAAGTCGGGTTTGGATACTCGAGACGAGTCAAATGCTGAGTTGGGAGAGAATCTGCGAGCAGAGCATTCAGCCTTGTCTGCTGAAGATGTAATGACCTCAAATTTATTGATTAAAGGATTAAATTATGATGGAGAACAGTTTAAGAACCTGTGTTGATAAATTAAATTTTTTTTAGGTTTGTTTAATGGCATATCAATCTCTGCAGGTTATTTAATGCCTGAAAGGTAGGGTTTTAAGGTATTTTTTTAATGTTTGATTATAGTGAAAAGGTTGATTTAGTTAGATTTTGATAAAAGAATTAAAAAAATTTTTTTTTATTTTAAAAAACTGAAGATGTCTTCAAGTTTTTTATTCAAAATGTATTGCTGGTAATAATATTTTTTTCCTTCAAAAATGTATTGTTGGTAATATTTTTCCTTCAAAAATGTATATTTTTCAATAAAAGTCTATTTTTTATACTTTCATGGTGTTTTGACTCCAGTTTAGGGGTTAACTATTTGCCCATAGCTGGGACCCTAACAGGTGCTACCACTCCGAGTCAGGGTTGATCTGGGAACAACAGCAATTTCCATGCTCCTCACAACCTTCCAATCAGAGACCTTACTACTGATAAATTTAAGCCCTTTTGTATTACTGTACACAAAATTTAATTGTCAACGTAATAATTGTATTAGTAAATATAATTGTATATGTAGTCTCAAGATAATTGTTATCATTTACTGTCCACCTACTTATAGAACATCTTGTATAGAATGTATATAAAATTACATCACTTAGTGTCCTCCATAGTCTAACTTCTTTTTTCACAGCCTTAATATTTTTGAGCATTCATAAATTTAAAAATTTTTAAAACTATATTTTTTTTATTACTTATGTTTATAAATACCTGTTGCAAAATAAAATCCTTACATTTACCTTAATAATGTTCATCAGTGCATGAAATATATTGGTAATGAAACATTTTTGTTTAGTCTTCCGTAACAAAACAGTGCACCTACTTGGCTCATACATTATAGTAAATTGATCCTCAATTTTGGAACCACTCACCAGTATGACATTACCACCACCTGTAAATTTGTTGATTATCAATTTTTTTTTACTTTCTCAGTGCGATCTTATTGATTAAACCCTAAACTTCACGATTGACAAAAAAAATTTGGAAAATGTTCAATATTTAAACAATTTTTTGGCGGGGGGCTCAGTTTTTCATACAACCTTATAGTAAATTGATCCTCCATTTTGGAAACACTCGCTTCAAGTTGTTGCCCCCACTTTTGTAACTAGTAGGAAAATAATGAAAAAAACGGTTTATATATTTAAAAATTTTATGAGAACAGGAATTATTTCTTTTTAAAACTGTCCAAAATGTTTTTTTAATGTTTACATGTCATTTTTTTATGTTTTAAATATCATATTTTTCAGTGATATGATGCAGAAATAAAAAGAAAATGTCCAAATTGTTTTTTTTAAATGTTTCAAGGAAACTATGTTCAAATTTTTTTGTTTGTTTTCAACATCATATTTTTCAGTGATATGATGTAGAAATAAATCAAAATTTTCCACAGGTTTGTCCATCTTCATTTTGTAGGTGGTGGTAGTCTACTTCAGATCCGCCTTTTTTGGCCCAAAGCTAAAATAAAGGGCAAGAACTCATAAAAATACAAAATACAAAACAAAACAAAAAAAAACAAAACAAACATAAACAAAGCAACCCCAACACGAGTGCTTCCAAAAATGGAGGATCGATTTACTATAATGTTGTATAAGAAACTGAGCCGCCCCTAAAATTGTTTAAATATTGAAATTTTTCCAATTTTTTGGATAATCGATAAGATTGCACTGGAAAAAAAAAAAGAAAAACAACCAATTTAAAGGCGGTGGTAGTATCCTTCAGGTCCAACCTAACGTCTTTTCTGAAAATGTTGAGGTTGTCGAGCATCTCTATCAAGTCTTTGTGGTGTACTTCGTCAAATGCCTTTGCATAGTCTATAAAGCACAGATAAAGGTCCTTCTGCATTTGTATTGCTCTTTCAGATAGCATTCTGAGCATGAATATAGCAGTACAGAGACAAAACTTTGTAGGATCAACAAATAAAAAGAAACTATTAATTCTTTAATAAATTAACTATTTTTCTTTTATTGAACAATAATTAAATTCAACTTCAAATAACTTAGCTGGTTGATCAAAACTTGAAAATTGTTTTTGATCTATTGAATATAATAGCTCTAGTTATAAATCAGGTGTTTTTTACTGAAAGTCTTAATGACCTAAAAAGAGATAAGACAAATGAAATTTTAATGATACAGTGAATATAACAGCTCTAGTTATAGAGTAGCTTTGGCAAAAATTCTAATGACCTAGAGATATAACAAGTAAACTTTTAATGATTTATTGAATGTGAGAGCTTTGGTCATAAATTGAGGGCTTTTTGGTAAAAATTCTAATGACCTAAAAAGAGATAAGATATTTGAACTTTTAACGATTTATTGGGAGTGCTTTTTGGCAGAGGTTTTAATGACCTAAATAGAGATAAAACAAGTGCACTTTTCATGGTTTGTTGAATATGATTGCTCTAGGTATAAACTGAGTGCTGTTTGGTAGAAGTTTTAATGACCTACAAAGAGATAAGATGATTGAACTTTTAAGGATTTATTTTATATGGGAGCTCTGGTTATAAATTGAGGGCTTTTTAGTTCTAAGGACAATATAACAAATAGTGTGGGCTTACAGCCTATCACATTGAATACACCGGTTCTCGCTCAATCACCGAAGTTAAGCAACGTTGAGCCTGGTCAGTACTTTGATGGGTGACCGCTTGGGAATATCAGGTGCTGTAAGCGTTTAGTGACGGATGTGCATTGGTGGTGCAGTGGATATCGGCTTGGAAAGAGAAATCGGTGAGCTGAGTTCGAATTCCAGTTGAATACCCTGCATTCACTTAAGCACTGGTACCCTTGGGAAAGGTATTAATCCGTCCATTCCCTCCAGTTATGGGCTAAATAACAATGGTTGGACTTGGGGACCCTGCACTTAAAAAAACAAATCTCAATGAATCGTGAAAAGAAAAATGTTGTAAAAATAAAATAACCTTACCCAAAATCATTGGTTATGACCTTAAAATGATCCCATAAGGATTGATAGGTTGTTAAGCCTCAAAAACAAACAAACAAACAGTGTAATTTTGGCAAAAAATTCCAATGACCGAAATAGAGATATAGCAAGTAAACTTTTAATGATTTAGTGAATAAGAAAGCTCTGGTTATAACATGAGTGCTTTTTTTTTTTTTTTTTTTGGTGAAAGTTTGTAGCAGTGACTTGTCACGGTGACCCAAATGGGCCAGAGTTGAGTGTATGTTTTGTTAGGGAGTGTGGTGATGTTTAATTGGTGAGCATTGGTCAGATGAAGAATCAGACAGCACTTTATGATAAACAGAATTGGTGTCACTTGTAGCCATCTATATTTACTGTGCTGAGCACTCATTGGCTGAGTGGTAGCCAGGTTGAGTGCATAAAATGTGGTATGCTCATTTTGAGAGTGTGTTGTTGTTATTTGATCTGTTGTTCACGTGAGAATAGTGTTTCAGAAATGAAGACAAGATTTGTGAATTTGGTTTGCCTGTTTGGAATACTTTCCTGTGGTTGCTTCCTACCAACACAATTTTTTTTCTTTTTACAACAAAGTTCTAATGACCTAAAAAGAGAGAAGACAATTGAACTTTTAAGGATTTATTGAATATGATTGCTCTAGTTTATAAATTGAGTGTTTTTTGGTGGAAGGTAAAAAATATGAAAATTATGTTAAATTATGAAATTATGGTCAGGTGCTCCTACTGTCCTTGACAAAATCCAATAAAAAATCTGTAATGTGATAGATCCCGACTTGGCAACTCAGATACACTCACTTTCTCCCCTGTGCAATGTGGCTTCCCTGTGTCTCTTCTACAAATACTTTCACAGCTTCTGCTCCAATGAACTTCACTCACTGGTGCCCCCTATATATAAATTTACTTGAGCCACAAGATTAGCAACTAGGTCCCACCCTTTTACTGTGAAAATAAATTGTAAATGCAAATTCTACTATAGCAGCTTCTTTTCTCGCACTTCCCGCTTGTGGAATTCCCATCCATTTACTTGCTTCCTCGACAGTTACAATCTCCAAGAATTTAAATGTAAAGTAAATAGTCATCTATCTCACTAACCTGCATCCTCTCTCTCATGCTCACTTCTTCATCAACTCCACTTTCATCAGTATTCTCATCCTTCTCTTACCCACTTTCTGACACCCCTATAACCTTCCACTCTTTCTCATAACTTTCCTCCTATGTAAACCGCTGCACAATGGTGGCAGTAAAATGCCTTGCTTGGGGTAATATGATTATAAAAAAAAAAAATTCTGTACTATTATAATGTGGATATAAAGTGGGGGATCAATTCTACATTACAATCAATATATAAAATGATCCCTCACTTTACGGTCATAGTCATTCTTCTCCTATCCACTTCCTGATACCCCCCTATAACCTGTCACTCTTTCTCATAACTTTCCTACTATGTAACCCCCTGCAAAACAGTGGCAGTAAAATGCCTTTCTTGAGGCGATATGATCATAAAAAGAAAAATTCATTTCATTTTTTCACTTGTATTATTATGCTATGAATATTGCTGCCACATTTGGTCTGGTGAGCCTGCTATGTATTTAGAAATTCCTGATAAAATTTTAATAATCAGCAATATTATTAGTCCTGTCCTTGCATCGCGGGTTCAGTCACTTTTCCATCATCATAATGCAGCTTCTTTTAAATCATTTTTTTAAAATACTTTCATGGTAATTGTTTGGATCAGCCTTTTTACTACGGTACTTAGACTTTATGATATCAAGCACAGTACTAGATTGGCGGCAAGGTCTCATCAATTTGCAGTTGAATTGATGACATAACTGTCAGTTTTATGCTAACTGTTTCTGTACTTGCATTTCCCACTTGTAGAGCTCTCTTCCGTCTCTAGGCTTTCCAGCCAACTTTAGTCTTCAAAATTGTAAATGCAATATCGATTGTTATCTACCATCTTGATTATTCATCTTCTATTGTTCTTGCACTTCAATGTTTACCTTTTTTTTTTTTAACACTTGATAACCCCTTGGTATGAGTTTTGTGGTGCAGTGGATATCACCTTAGAATGAAAAATTGGAGAACCGAGTTTGAATTCCAGTTGAATTCGATGCATTCACTTATGCACAAATACCCTTGGGAAATGTATTAATCCATCTCTTCTCTCTCCAGCTATGGGTTAAATAGCAAGACAGACTGGGTTCTATAGCCTTGGCTGGAAACCAGTCTACCACAGAAATCATTGGCAATCTACTATGGGACAATCTTTTGCCCAGTCAGTCATGTCTCTTTCGAAACATGATCGTCCAAAGCATGTATCACATATGGCACTGACTGAATATAATAGTTGAAAACTATTAAAGCTTCTACTGGGCATGGCATAAAGTGGGGGATCAGTTTTATATTGTTAGGAAGTAATAAACTGATTGCCCCACTAATTACTACTTAATAATATAATACATCTCTCCTCCCTCTACCTTTGAGTCAAATAATAGAACAGATTGGGTTCTATATTGGTTGGCAATCAGTCTACCACAAAAAGGAATGGCAATCTACTGTGGGACAATCTTTTGCCCAGTCAGTCATGTCTCTTTCGAAACATGATTGACCAAAGTGTGTATCACGTATGGCAATTAACCAACTGACTGAATATAATAGTTAAAAGCATGATTAGAAATTCTACTGGGAATAAAGTGGGGGATCAGTTTTCTATGGTTATAAAGTAATAAACTGATCCTCCACTAATTATTCTTAATATAATAATGTAATATAATCTATCTCTTCTCCCTCAAGCTACGAGTCAAATAACAGGACAGATTGGGTTCTATAGCTGTGGCTTGCAACTAGTTTACTGCAGAAAGCAATGGCAACCTACTGTTGGATAATCTTCTGCCTAGTCAGTCATGTCTCTTTCGAGACATGATTGCCCAAAGCGTGTATCACATATGGCACTTGACTGACTGAAATTTGGCTCATGCCATTTATTCAGAATTTTTTTGAGCATTGTTGTAAACAGTCTATTTCATCACTAATCACAATTTTGCTTAAAATGGTCCACATTTCATTGTGTTTTTATAGAAAATTCCGGATAGAAATGCGATTTAAAAGATTTTCACTCAGCGCTAAGCAAATATTGTAACAATTTGCATAACCAAGCTTCACTAACTGCTCATGAATGGTGGATTTTGATAAATTTAGTGTTTCTGCAAATTCTCGCATCGTATAATGCTGTCTATTCATCATCAATAAGGATACATCACCAGTTCTATATTTGGCAAACCACTTCTGTACAGTTCTGTCATCTAAAGCACCTTTACCATAAACAGCACATATCTTTTTTTTTTTTTTGCTTACAAGGTGTTTTTGCCTTTGCGGTAATAAAAATGCACCTTATCTATTTTTATATGGATGTAAAATTGACATCAATTAAGTAATTTTAAAGTTTCTTTTGCAAGAGATAGTTTGAAATGTGTTCTAATTGAAAATGTAAATGCTGAAGATACCATGGACAGAACACATGAGGCATGAGGTTTTGGAGAGGATGGACACAAGAAGCAAACTGATACCTAACATCAAGAAAATACAGATGAGATTTTTTGGACATGCAATGAGGAAGGAGGATTTAGAGAACCTGATGCTCACAGGACTTATAGAAAGGAAGAGCGACAAGGGAAAGCAATGCATGTCATACTTGATGGACTTGAGCATATGGATGGAGGAAAGGGGATTGAGTGGAATAACAAGAGAAAGGGTATTAATAGTGAAAAGTGATAGGGAGATGTGGAGGGCCATGTTTGCTTAGGTCATGAAGGGACACGGCACAAAGAAGAAGCAGCAGCAACATATTATATCTTTCGATAAATTTGACATGTTTTAATGTCTCGGAACATGAACGACTAAAAATCAGCATGAACTTTACAGGCAGCCTACAGATCTGACCTAATTTGTTTTCCTGACCCAAAATTTATTTAATCGTACATCTGAGATTTAAATCTAATGTATAGACTTTCATAATGAAGTTTTGATGAATCTTTTTTTAATTTATATTTTCTTATATGATTTTCATTTTTTATTGTTTACTTTTTCTCATTTCTGTTTTTTTTAACAATGTTGTTCACTGTGCACATGGCCCAAGAGCCAGTTGAAGTACAGGGTAACAGAACAAAAGGCACAGTTAATGTGGAGAGCCAATAGAACAGCCCAGTTCTTGATTCTGTCTGGTTTGGTTCTGGTCTGTCTTGTCTTGAGGTCAGAACGCTACATTTGTCTTGAGGTCAGAACGCTACATTTGTCTTGAGGTCAGAACGCTACATTTGTCTTGAGGTCAGAACGCTACATTTGTCTTGAGGTCAGAACGCTACATTTGTCTTGAGGTCAGAACGCTACATTTGTCTTGAGGTCAGAACGCTACATTTGTCTTGAGGTCAGAACGCTACATTTGTCTTGAGGTCAGAACGCTACATTTGTCTTGAGGTCAGAACGCTACATTTGTCTTGAGGTCAGAACGCTACATTTGTCTTGAGGTCAGAACGCTACATTTGCTTATCCAAATTCACTCTTGTGTGTCACACCCAGTTCATAGTTTTAACTTTTTTGTGTTATTACTGTTGTGTTACAAGGAGACATTTATATATAAAAATAATATTAATAATGTATAAAAAATTATAGTAATGGATTCTATTGAGTCCTACTTGTATTACTGTTACGAGGATGCATTTATATATAAAAATAATATTAATAATGTATAAAAAGTTATAGTAATGGATTCTATTGAGTCCTACTTGTATTACTGTTACGAGGATGCATTTATATATAAAAATAATATTAATAATGTATAAAAAGTTATAGTAATGGATTCTATTGAGTCCTAAGTGTTATTCCCAAAGTTTTAATTCATAAAGTAGTTGTAAAAATAAGGAACTTAGAAATAGAATGTTTGGAAGTTTGTAGAATGTTCCAGAGAGTTCTAAAAAGGTTCTAGAAGTATGCAAAT
The DNA here is from genome assembly GCA_037127315.1 of Ascarosepion bandense. Taxonomy (NCBI): domain Eukaryota; kingdom Metazoa; phylum Mollusca; class Cephalopoda; order Sepiida; family Sepiidae; genus Ascarosepion; species Ascarosepion bandense. The sequence goes on along the minus strand of JBBBDQ010001385.1, from coordinate 2,688,881 downwards.
TAGATGTTAGCCCCTATGAAAATAGGTTTTAGGCACAGAGCCGTCAGTTGCTAGGAGGACGGGTTGACCTCTACAACTCCGGTAGCTTCAGGATGTATATCCAGCCAAAAGAATCTAAGCTGACGACAAACAACTAAGACTTGAAACAGTTGATAAAAGGATGTGCTGATCTCATCAGCACTGGTTTCGATTCAGGAATTATATTCCAGCTCAAAGAATCTCTCTAGTCGACGACAAACAAAAACTTGAAAGAGTTGTTAAAAGGATTTTGCTATCATATCAACTCCGTTAAAAATTCTAGGATTGAGATCCAGCCAAAAGTATTTCACAGACAAAGTCTGAACAACTAAAACCTGAAAGAGAACCTCATGGAACTATCTGGGTAAATACATATTTTTGCCTTTTTCATTGACAAAGCTAATATAAGCATTTTTTTTTTTTTTAAATCGTGTCACCCCAAGCAAGGCATTCCACTGCCACTATAGCGCAGGGGGTTACATAGAGGGATTGGGTATAGGAAATGTCAGAAGGAGGGTGATAGACGAGTTAGGATGTACATAGGGAGAGAATTGGAGAGATTAGGTGTGAGTTAGTGTGTCAGGAGGTGTCTATTGACCTTACATTTAAACTCCTGGAGGTTGTAGCCGTCGAGGAAGCAAGCATATGGTAGGAAATTCCACAGGCGGGAAGTGCGAGGAAAGAAGCTGTTGGAGTAGAAATTGTGGTTACATTTCATCGGTTTCACTGTAAAAGGGTGAGACCTAGTTGCCAATATAGTATCTCGTGCAAATTCACATCTGGGGGGCACCAGTGATTTAAGTTCGTCAGAGCAGAAGCCATGAAAGTATTTATAGAAGAGGCACAGGGAAGCCACGTCACGCCGGTGAGAGAGATACTGCAGGTGGTCAGCCAAGTCGGTATCAATCACATTACAGATTCTTCGCTGTATTTTGTTAAGGACCCCAAGGAGAATAGAAGGGACACCCGACCAGATGTGGCAGCATTACTCAATACACGGATGGACGGTGGATTTATATAATTGAAGGATAGATTCAGGCAGAAAGAATTTCCGGGCCCTGCACAGAGAGCCGACTTTCATAGCTGCGGATTTAGCAATGGATTCGACGTAGTCATTCCACTTGAGGTCCGCTGAGAGTGTCAGGTCAAGCAGGTGTAGTGATTTACTCTCTGGGAGGCAAGCCTGTTCCATGCTAATGGGAGGGAGGTGTGGTTGTCTGTGGTGGTTAATTGATAGCAGCTTCGTTTTGGAAGTATTGAATTTAACGAGCCATTTCTTACCCCAATCCACCACGGATTGGAGGTCCTACTCAAGCTCGGCAGCGAGGTTCACCTTGTCACCAACACCAGATTTTTGATCGAGGTGAGAGTAAACTGTGGTATCATCGGCGTACATGCCTACTTGTGATCTTATGGTATCAGGGAGATCATTGATATAGATTAGAAAGAGCGTAGGACCTAGGACAGAGCCTTGGGGTACACCCGCGTTTGTAGGGTAGTTCTGGGAGGCATGTCCGTTTAATACCACCTTCAGTGTGCGGTTAGAGAGGAATGACCAGATTAAGTTCAACAAAAGTCCAGTTATATCATAGCTTCGCAGTTTCCGTAGAAGGCCGGCATGCTATACTCTGTTGAAAGCTTTAGAGATATCCAAGGCGACAGTTCGTTAGCATGTCAGCAGTAGACCTGGTGAAGCGGAAGCCATACTGTTTGTCCAAGAGGAGCCCGTGGGCTGTGAGATGCTGAACGACCTCAGCATTGATAATGGCTTCAAACACTTTGCCGAAGATCGGAAGTAGGCTGATGGGGCAGTAATTTGCGGGGTCCGAGGGTTCACCAGTGTTCTTGAATATTGGAACCACAGAAGAAGACTTCCAACAGGCAGGAAAGCAGGAGGATAATAGGCAGAGGTTGTAGGGCTTAGAAAGGATAGAGGAGAGTTCAGGGGCACAATTCTTCAAAACTATGACTGGGATTCCATCCCCACCACTCGCTTTGTGAGGGTCCAGTTTTGAGATTATGCTAGAAATCAGCGAGGGCATGATGTGGACATCATTCAATTGGGCCTCAGTTCTAGATGGGAAATCGAGTGTATGGATTCCAGATGAATCCAGAGTCAAATTGGTCGAGAATCTATGGGCAAAGCATTCAGCCTTGTCTGCTGAGAAGGTGAGGACCACAAACTCGTTTATTAGTGGGGGTATTGAGGACTTACACTTGTTAAGGATGCGTTTGCAGAGGCGCCAGTAGTCTTTGGTACCGAACTTGGAGAATGCTATGCGCTGCTTCATCCTGGCAGTAAACAGCATCTTAGCTTCGTTAAGTGTCTTTTTACACTTATTATGAGCTGAGGTAAAAAGGCACCTGTTTTGGTCCAACACGTGGCTATGATAAGGCCTGAAGAAGTGATTCTGGGGGGGCAATGGCGGCCGAGCAAGCAGGCGTGAACCAGGGAGATGAATGGGATTTAAGCTGAAATTTCCTGGCAGGGATGAATGCATTGATGCCAGCCTTAACCCAGGAGGAGACCTCTGATGCACATTCTTCAATGGGAAGACTAAAAACATTGTTCGAAGGGACGTCGCAGAGGAAGTCACGGAATGAATCCCAGTCTGCTTTTTGATAGCAGTAGGATATTCTGTTGGTCTGGGTTTCTTGGGTAGGGGTGGAGTAGAACGAGATGTTGACAGAAACTACAGCGTGGTCAGAATTTCCGAGAGGGCAGAGCTGTTTGGTGGAGCAAGAATTTGGGCTGGGAGTGAAGCAGAGGTCTAGTAGCGAGTCTCTTCCATTAGGGCTATTGGAAAAACGCGTGGGGAAGTCCACCACTTGCGTAAGGGATTGGAAGATCGAAAAATTAAAGGTGTGGACACCAGCAGGGTCGGTTACAGAGTTTTCCAGCCACTTAGTGTGGTGGGTGTTAAAGTCGCCAAACACGAAAATATGGGCAGATGTGTGCGAAGAAATGGCCTTGTTGAGATGCTGTCAAGCACCGAACATTTAGTGGAGGAGGGAGAGCAGTAGAGGAAGAAGAGATAGCTAACAGAGCTTAGAAGTGAGAGATGGAAGCACATGAAAGACTGGTCCAGGGATTCGAGAGATGTTACTCTAGCTGGTGGGGGGTGTTCACTGACATATACACCAAGCTCATGCATATGGACGTTGGAGTCCTTTCTGAGGAGGGGAAGGTAGTTTATATAGGCATTTAAGGATTTCTAAAAAGTATAGCACTTAACTTCCCCGCCATTTAACTGAGTAAGATATTTGACACCTTCCCACCCCTTCTCTCCTCGTAACACTTCGACTGCCAGTAGTAAATTCTATGCCTCTTGATTTGAATGCCAAAACTGTAGTGTATATTTGTAAATATTTTTATCTAATGTTTTGTGAATTAAATATTTGTCTGTCTGTTAACTGAGTTTTGCTCAATCATTTTTATTTTTCCTTTTGTTACACTAACCTGTAACATAAATGGGGGCTCGTCTGGAATTAAAACGTAACAGTTGCTTTGCCTTATTAATGTTAATTTGACTTGCATATATTCTTTGTTGCTTTACATTGCTTTAATGAAAAGAAAAGAACAGGGCAAAAGACAAACTTGGATAATTCTGTTTATTTTACATTTGACCAATGGCTATTCACTCCAGGATACTTGAGAAACCTATTTTCATGTAAAGAAAAAAAATTGTTTTAAGAGAGATATTTAAAAAATTACAACTAAAAACAGTACTGGCTGCTCGGTAAATGAATGACAGCTGTTTCTTTATAAGGAAACATCTAATATAATCCTCTCTAATATAATAAAGATCATTGTGTGTGTGTGTATATATATATATATATACACACACACATATATATATTTGAAAAAATTTTAAATATTCTACAAAGTGTAGAATAGCTAAAACTTTTTCTAAATTATATTACTCTGTTAAATTAAATAAATAAATTTAACATCGAGTTCTTTTGAGTTCATCTACTGGAATTTACCTTACTTATATACCAAGTATTCTATGTCATTTATATATATATATATATATATATATATATATATATAGACACACACACTCTTCTGTTATGCTCTGAGAGGATAACCTGTGAGAAAACAGCTAATAATCCTCTCAAATATTTTCCAACAGAGTTTCGAATTTGAACTCGGCTCCCCGATTTGTTGTTCCGAGTTGATATTTACTGCACCAAGCCACCCCAAAAGCAGACCTTCATCCAAAGAAAGTGATGATGTTCATCTGGTGGGATTGGAAAGAAATCCTGTACTTCTGCTAGGTAATCAATCAATTGATTATGAAAAGTACTGCTTACAACTGGACAAATTAAAGGCAGCAATTCAAGAAAAATGTCCAGAATCAGCGAACAGAAAAAGGTGTTGTTTTCTATCATGATAATGCCAGACTTCATTTTTCTTTAGTGACCCGATAAAAAGTGCTGCAACTTGGCTAGGATGTGTTACCTTACCCACCATATTCACTCGACATTACTTCTTTGGATTTTCATTTATTCATGTCCTTACAAAAAATTCTTTGGATGACATAAAAAAAACAAAAACACCTTAATGATTTCTTTTCCAAGAAACAACCAAAATTGTGAAAGGTGATGAGAAATAGATTGTTTACTACAATATTCAGCAAAAAAGATCCTGGGATAAAAAACATCAGCCACCTTTGGCCACCCCAAAAGCAGACCTTCATCCAAAGAAAGTCATAATGTTCATCTGGTGGGATTGGAAAAGAATCGTGTACTTTTGCTAGGTAATCAATCGATTCTGAAAAGTACTGCTTGCAACTGGACAAAGGCAGCAATTCAAGAAAAATGCCCAGAATTGGTAAACAGAAAAGGTTGTATTTTACATCAGGATAATGCCAAACCGCATGTTTCTTTGGTGACCTGACAAAAATTATTGCAGCTTGGCCAGGATGTGTTACTCTACCCACCATATCCACTAAACATTGCTCCTTTGGATTTTCATTTATTCAGGTCCTATGGTACCTAAACTTTATAAATTTCAGCGCAGTACTAGATTGAATGTGTGCTGTGGCACAATAGATATCAGCTCAGAATGAGAAATCAAAGAGCCGAGTTCGAATTCTAGTTAATTTTGTTGCATTCACTTACACATAAAAACCCTTGAGAAAGGTATAACTCCATCTCTTCTCCCTCCAGCTATGGGTTGAACAGCAGGACAGATTGGATTCTGTAACCTCAGTTAGCAATCAGTCTACCACAGAAAGTAATGGCAACCTACTGCAGAAAAATCTTCTGCCTAGTAATTTACGGATTGAAAAAGACATGATCACCCAAGTGTTTATCATGTATTTTACTCAACTGACTGGCTAGATTGGTGGCAAAGTCTTATTTTAAAGTTGAAATGGCAAGATATAACTGTAAGTTTTATGTTAACAGTTCCTTCTCTCACACTTCTTGCTTGTGGAACTCCCTTCCGGCTTCTTTCTTTCCAGTCAAGTTTGATTTTCAAAATGTCAAGGACAATGTTAATTGTAATTTTCTGTCTTTATAAATCCTGTTCCTTTATTGTTCTCTCTCCTCAACAAATTTTTTCCTCATATTCTCTAACACTTAACAACCCCCTTGAGCTTTTATCAATTGCTAGATCTGCTGCTAGAAAGGTTAGAAAAGTCCTGCCAGACAATTTTTCTTTCCAGAATCTATCTTATATATCTATAAGCCTACCATTCATCTAGGTTTAGAATATTACGGTCACATTTGTGGTGCTGGATGTGCATTGTGGTGCAGTGTAGATATCAACTCGGAGCGACAAATTGGAGAACAGAGTTCAAATTCCAGTTAAATTCCGTGCATTCACTTAGTTAAAAAATCAGCAATATTATTAGCCCAGTTCTGTCCGTCTCTATTCAATCCGTCCGTCCCTATTCCATCCATCCGTCCGTCTCTATTCAATCTATCCGTCCGTCTCTATTCCGTCTATCCACCTGTCTATCTCTAACTATCTCGACCCATTCAATCTATCTGTCACTATCCCTATCTCGATGCATTCAATCTGTATTCCATCTGTTATCCATCTTGGTCTGTCTTTCGCATCTATAATAATATACAGCAGCCACCTACACTTCACGATGGCAATTAGTGTAAGAGAAAACATCTTAAGAAAATCACTAAGTAATCAATTAAAAGAATGTAATTGTTCTCAGTTCACTGAAACTTCATTCTGAACAGAAAAAAAAAAGATATGTCTTCAATGTTTTTGAAATACGTTTTCCTGAAATATGAGTACATATTTCTTCAATTAAATCAAGATACATATTAAATGAATAATTTAATTAATAGGGAAACATGTATCTATAGACAAGTACCTACTTTGGTTTAGTGTTGTTGTTTCTGTTTCACTTTCTTGTTTATTGCCTTTAGGCAACGGCTTGTGAGAGGAGCCTGCATGATGCTACTTGTCTTATTTTTAATGACGTTTATTTTTAATAATCATTTCACCCCAAACAAGGAAGTACTGCCACTGGTGTACAGGGGGTTAAATGAGAGAAGAGCAAGAAAATAAGGTACAGGGGTTTTTGGAAAAAAGGTTAAGAGAAAGATTTTTTTTTCTTTTTGTAATCATATAGTGCCACGTAAGGCATTTTACTGTCACTATTGTGCAGGGGTTTACATAGGAGGAAAGTTGCGAGAAAGAGTGACAGGTTATAGGGTGTGTCAGAAAGTGGGTAAGAGAAGGATGAGAATACTGATGAGAGTGGAGTGGACGGAGAAAGAAGTATGGGAGAGAGGATGCAAGTCAGTGAGATAGTAGATGACTATCGCCCCAAGCAAGGCATTTTAATGCCACTGTTGAGCAGGGGTTTACATAGGAGGAAAGTTATGAGAAAGAGTGACAGGTTATAGGAGGTATCAGGAAGTGAGTAAGAGAAGGATGAGAATACTGATGAGAGTGGAGTGGACGGAGAAAGGAGCATGAGAGAGAGGATGCAGGTTAGTTAGATAAGAGATGAGTATTGACTTTACATTTAAATCTGGGAGATTATAGCTGTCAGGAAAGCAAGTAAATGAAAAGGAATTCCACAGGCAGAAAGTGCGAGAAAAGAAGCTGATGGAGTAGAATTTGCATTTATATTTTATTGGTTTCACAGTAAAAGGGTGGGACCTAGTTGCTAATCTTGAGGCTCGAGTAAATTTATATATAGGGGGCACCAGTGATCTAAGTTCATTGGAGCAGAAGCCATGAAAGTATTTGTAGAAGGGGCACAGTGAAGCCATATTGCGCTGGTGAGAAAGTTACTGTATTTGAGCTGCCAAGTTGGGAGCGATCAAATTACAGATTCTCCGTTGGATTTTGTCAAAGACAAAAGACATAGCAGATTTTCAAAGCCTTTCTTCCTCATTATATACCCCAGAAATTTCAACTTCCTCTTCCTGATATTAAGTATAAATTTCCTTTTTGTTTTCATATATGTAATATATAGCAGTAGCACCGGACTGTATATAGTAGCAATAATCATGGACGTATGGGGGACTCATAGTTACTCAAGATAAATTCTAGGTAGAAAAGTTTTCTAGCACAACACAGTGAACCAACTTTCTTAGCAGCAGGCCTAGCGATAGATACATTGTAGTCCTACTTCATGTTAGCCAATAATTTTAGCCTTAGATGGTGCAATGAGTTACTCACCTGGACGTTAGCATCAGCCATGCTGATAGAAGATAAAAAAAAGGGTCTATCAGATGTTTATCGTTTCACCCCAAGCAAGGCAGTACTGCCACTGATGCACAGGGGGCAACATAAGAGTAAAAGTTTAGACAAGAGGAGAGTGAAGAGAAAATATTGGCTACATTTGACAGGGTTCGTGCATTTAGGTGAATGCAACAAATTCAACTGGAATTCAAACTCAGCTCCTCGTTTTATTGTTTCAAGCCAATACACATTTCACCACGAATGCATGTATTCAAGCCAATACACATTTCACCACGAATGCATGTATTCAAGCCAATACACATTTCACCACGAATGCATGTATTCAAGCCAATACACATTTCACCACGAATGCATGTATTCAAGCCAATACACATTTCACCACGAATGCATGTATTCAAGCCAATACACATTTCACCACGAATGCATGTATTCAAGCCAATACACATTTCACCACGAATGCATGTATTCAAGCCAATACACATTTCACCACGAATGCATGTATTCAAGCCAGTTATCTCTTGGGGAAAAGCATTTTCAGAATTGTCAACAGTTATAAAGTAAGCAAATGCAGTTTTGTGATGGCAAAGTTCAATAAAGCGCATACGTTCCATAGAAGTTATTTCTATGGTTCTTTGGCCATGCTTGACATAAAGTGACTTTGATCCGTGAGACCGCACAATTACAACATTAAGTGTGCCTTCGAAAAAAAACAAACAACAAAAATGTCCAACAAACCATATCGATTCTGGTTTGCAATGATAGTCACATTAAATCAAGCACAGTGAGAGCATATCTGCTGAGAAATACAGTAAACTCCACAAAAATAAAACTTGTATAAGGTCAAGGATCACAAAAATGTTTATTAACATTTAATTTTCTAAAGGACATTTCTGCCATCATGACATTTAAAACTGAGTGGATTGAAAATAGTTAACATTGAAGTTTAATGCTTTTTATTTACTGGAAACTTTTGTAGTATTTTTACAAAAAAAAAATGTCCTGTTAATCGAACCTTACCTCACTTCTAATAAAAAGTCAGTCAAGTGCCATTATGTGATACACGCTTTGGGCGATCATATCTCTTTCGAGACATGACTGACTGGGCAGAAGATTTTCCTGCAGTAGGTTGTCATTGCCTTCTGCGGTAGACTGGTTGCCAGCCAAGACTATAGAACCCAATCTGTCCTGTTATTTAACCCATAACTGGAGGAAAGAGACGGATTAATATCTTTCCTAAAAGTATTTGTGCGCAAGTGAATGTGAGGAATTCAACTTGAATTTGAACTCAGTTCCTCGATTTGTCATTCTGTGCACCACAATGTGCACCACAATGCACATCTGCTTAATAAAATGTACCAATAGTATAATTTGTGCAAACACTGCCAGTGTTTCTTTATGGTTAGTGAGAAGGCCACATAAAGATGAGGCTATAATTTTTATTTTTTTTAATTTAATTTTTTTTTGTTGTGATTTGTTATTTTATTTTATTTTTTCCAAAAACTATTTTATGCCAAAATCTGGGTGCATCCAATTGGCTGGCAAATACGGTAAGGTATATGTATTTGTGGACATGCGTTGTGGTACAGTGGATATTGACTCGGAATGACAAATCGGGGTGTCGAGTTTGAATTCCAGTTGAATTTCTTGTCTTCACTTATACACAAATACCCTTCGAATAGGGTATTACTCCATCTCTTCTCTCCAGCTATAGGTTAAATAAAAAAACAGATTGGGTTCTATAGCCTTGGTTGCCAACCAGTCTACCGCAGATATCAATGGCAACCTACTGTGGGATAATCTTCTGCTGAGTCAGTCTTGTCTCTTTCGAGACATGATCACCCAAATCATGTATCATATATGACACTTAACTGACTGACTGAATATAATAGTTGAAACATGATTATGGCTTGTACTGAGCATAAAGTGGGGGATCAATTTTATATTGTCATGAAGTAATAAAATGATCCCCCATAATTACTTAATAAAATAATACATCTCTTCCCCCTCTAATATGAGTCAAATAATAGGACAGATTGGGTTCTATAGCCTTGTTTGGCAACCAGTCTACCGCAGAAATCAATGGCAACCTATTGCGGGATAATCTTCTGCCCAGTAAGCCATTTTCTTTTCAATCGTGATCTCCTGTGATGATTTCAGTCTGTTTGAGCAGCTCATAATAAACTACATCCAGCTGAATCTCACCAAATGCAGAGCAGAGGCTCTTCGGCCATGCATTTCTAAAATAATTTAAATACAAATTAAGTTGTGACTGAAATCACAAAAATTCTGTTTTAAAGTTATTGGAGAATTTCAAAGATAAAATACTGCTCATTTAAAAAATATCAATATTCATTCACCCAGTATTGGAAATAAGGGCTGTGCGTTGTGGTGCAGTGGATATCAACTCGGAATGAGAGATCAGTGTACCAAGTTCGAATTCCAGTTGAATTCCTTGCATTCATTTACGCACAAATACCCTTCGAAAAGGTATTAATCCATCTCCAGTTATGGGTTAAATAATAAGATAGATTGGGTTTTATAGCCTTGGCTGGCAACCAGTCTACTGCAGAAAGTAATGGCAACCTACTGCGAGATAATCTTCTGCCTAGTCAGACATGACCACTCAAAGTGTGTATCACGTATGGCACTTAACCAACTGACTGAATATAATAGTTAAAAGCATGATTAGAAATTCTACTGGGCATAAAGTGGGGGATCGGTTTTCTATGGTTATAAAGTAATAAACTGATCCCCCACTAATTATTCTTAATATAATAATGTAATATAAGATATCTCTTCTCCCTCAAGCTACAAGTCAAATAACAGGACAGATTGGGTTCTATAGCTGTGGCTTGCAACTAGTTTACTGCAGAAAGCAATGGCAACCTACTGCTGGATAATCTTCTGCCTAGTCAGTCATGTCTCTTTCGAGACATGATTGCCCAAAGTGTGTATCACATATGGCACTTAACTAACTGATATGTAAACACGTAAGTCATTCATGCAAATCAACAAAGAAAGCTCATTGAAAACTGAAACACTAGTTTGACAGAAATCAGTCAGTCAGTTAAGTGCCATACATGATACACGGTTTGGGCGATCATGTTTTGAAAAAGACATGACTGACTGGGCTGAAGATTATCCTACAGTAGTCTGCCATTGCTTTTTGCAGTAGACTGGTTGCCAGCCAAGGCTATAGAACCCAATCTGTCCTGTTATTTAAACCATAACTTTCCCAAAAGTATTTGTGTCTGGGCAGAAGATTATCCTGCAATAGGTTGCCATTACTTTCTGCAGTAGACTGGTTGCCAGCCAAGGCTATAGAATCTAATTTGTCCTGCTATTTAACCTATAACTGGAGGGAAGAGAGATTAATACCTTTCCCAAGGGTATTTGTAGGTCTACGGCTATATCGTGTTGAATACACCGGTTCCCGTCCAGTCACCAAAGTTAACTAATATCGAGCCTGGTCAATACTTAATGGGTGACTATTTAGGAATACCAGGTGCTGTAAACGTAAGGACCAAGAATGGTCCACCGGTCCTCCAGGTTTGGGGGTTGGGTGCAGGGCTAACAACCCTGCCCCGTAAAAACAGTTTGTTACAGAAACAGCAACAAAAAGTTGCTGCCCTATGCACCATCTGGGTGTGATGGATAAATGATGATGATGAAGGGTATTCGTGCGTAAGTAAATGCAGGGAATTCAACTGGAATTTGAACTCAGGTCCCCGATTTCTCTTTCTGAGCCAATATCCACTGCACCACAAAGTTTCCAAAAAAACGTACACGATTTTTCTTAAATAATTCACATTATAAATATTTTTAAATTAGTTGTAAATTATAATTTGAATATTTTTAAATTATACTCATCTTCTCAACAATGTAATCCTTTTTTTTTTTTTTTAATCATATCACCCCGAGCAAGGCGGTAACACCACTGAAGCACAGGGGGCTACGTAAGAGTGAAAAGACTGGAAAAGAGAGAGCCGGAAACCACATCCTAAGCAGGGGGCAAGGGATGAGCCTTTTCACCTGTTCAATAGATGTGGGTGGAGTGTGAACTGGGCAATAGTTTAGTCTATCTACTCCAATTCAAAAATGATTAGAATTTAAATTTAGGCAAGTGACCCCACCAAATTTTTTTTCTTTCTAAATCGTATGAATTTCTATTTCATTCAGAAGTTAGAATGTGACCACCTGGAATTTTTACTATCCGATTAATATTATTAATCTTTTTCCTAAAAATTGAAGTGTAATCTTCTTTAATGAAGTCTTCTAGAAGATTGTTAATAATAACCTCGAACTATTTCACTGCTTGTCACAAAACACCAGCTCATCTTGTGTATCTAATTAATCGAATATTTTTTCATGATTCAGCAATCAGTAATTTCTTATCAATCTTGCAAACACTGGGATAAAATCATTTTGTTCTTGCATGTGATTAATCAGTAATTTCTGTTGTAGGAAAAATGAAAATTGTGTTTTCTGACGAGATGTAATTTGAACGAGTTTGATGTCGCATAAAAAAAATATCGAAATTGGTACACGGGGGTGGGGAAGAGTACAGTGGGTATTGAAGAAAGTATGAAATATGAACAAGATTCAAGAAAATTGACATTGCATTTTAATTTTTTGAGATTGTAGTAATCAGAGAAGCAAGTAAACGGAAGGGAGTTCCATAGGAGGGAAATGCATGAAAAACTGATGCAGTAGCAACAGCAGTTACATTTAACTATTTCAACAGTAAAAGAGTGAGACCTAGATGCCAATCTAGTAGCAGCATGCTTAAATTCATGTGGAAGGACACCAGAAAAAAAAAAAAAGGTTGTCAGAGCAAGTACCATGAAAATATTTCTAAAAAGACAGAGGGAAGCAACATCACGTTGGTGTGAAAGTGACTGAAGTCAAAATTTCAAGTCAGGATCAATTATATTGCAGATCTTCCTTAGGATTTCGTCAAGAACCCACCCCAGATGAATAGCAAGAGCACCAAAGCAGATATGGAAACAGTGTTCAATACAGATAAATGGTAGATTTATAAATGTGCAAGATGGATCCTGATGAGAAAAACTTCCTGGCCCAACACAGAGACCCAACCTTCCTAGCAGTAGTTACAGTTACAAATTTATATACAGACTATTGTCCTTATCTTTGTTGTTGTTGTTGTTGTTGTTGTTATCGCACAATTTTGGCCTAAGTTTAGCCTTTAGATCGGGACAATAAAATTAGGTTTAAGGCTCAAAGTTTACCACAGAACTATGAAACAGTAGCCTATTAAAGTGTTGCTTTATGAACTTGGTGAAGGCAATATACTGCGCCTCCTCAGCCGTACACTATCTTCCGACCTCAGGTGAAATCATTACATTGAGTCAATAGCTGAATCCACTGCTAAGGAAGGTTGGGTCACTGTTTTGGGCCAGGAAGTTTTTTTTATGCCTGAATCCATCTTGCACATATACAAATCAACTATCCATCCGTGCATAGAATACTACTGTCATATATGGTCAGGCGCCCCTGCTGTTCATTTCAGTGCTCTCAAAGGAGAATCTGTAATGTGATAGGTCACGACTTGGCAGTTCGACTCCAGCCACTTTCTCACTGGCGGGACGTGGCTTCCCTCTGTCTATTCTACAAATATATTCATGGCTTCTGCTCAGACAAACTTAAGTCACTAGTGCCCCCACCACAAGAATTTACTTGTGCAACCAGACTGGCAACAAGGTCCCACCAAATCAACCAAATGCAGCCATCAATTCTACTCCATCAGCTTCTTTTCTTGCACTTCCCACCTGTGGAACTCCCTTTTGTATACTTGCTTTCCTGACAGCTACAACCTCCAGGAATTTAAATGCAATGTCAATACCCATCTCTTATCCAATTGACTCCAGTTCTTTCTACATCACCCTGTAAATCTTGTTCTATCTTGTTCTTTTCCTTTCTCTCTGCCTTTGCAACTGTCAGGAATTTAAATGCAATGTCAATACCCATCTCTAATCCAATTGACTCCAGTTCTTTCTACATCACCCCGTATATCTTGTTCTATCTTGTTCTTTTCCTTTCTCTCTGCCTTTGCAACTGTCTTCACACCTGTGTTTCCATCCTTCTCTTGCCCTTTCTCTGACAACCCCTGTAACTGGTCCGTCTTTCTCTTCACTCTCCTCTTGTTTAAAATTTGCTCTTATGTAGCCCCATGCACATCAGTGGTAGTTTCACCTTGCATGGGGTGAAACAATTAAAAAAAAGTAATTGTGAGTTCAATCGCTGGGCTAGGTAAGCAGTGTGTACTTGGACTTGGTGGAAATGGGTGAGCAATAACTGAGCAGTACTAAAATTAAGAACTAGACGAGATATTGATAGACATGAGCTGTGGAATGAGAACCGTCTATCCCTGTAGATAGAATAAAGTGTTCAGTTCTGAATTCCCTGCAGGTTTTTCTGGTGTCTGCTTTGTGCAACATGTAATGAATTTCTTTAAAAAAATATACCAATATATTTTAATGGACATTTAACAAAAAGTTTGCTGCTTGAGAGAATATTTTTATGGCAGAGGATATACAGTTTGTGCATATGAATCAAGGGGAATTATTTGTTTTTAATTTAGGGAAAAAAAGAAGGAATCTAAACTTATTTATAAATGGAACTTTGTGTGTGTGTGTTACCTATAGACTCTGAAATGGTGGAACTGCTTTTCTTGAAAATTTATACAGTTGTACTATAAGCGTCTGTGAGTGTTCTTAGCTAGGTTTCATGTCGAGGTACCCCCGATAAATATTGAAAATCAATAATCAAAAAAAAATTGGGTTATAGAAGGAGTGGTCGGATTTTAATCAAATTTGATACACTCATAGACAAAGACATAAGGAACGATATTCAGAAGTTTCAAGGTTGCAGTTCTTGCAGAAAATCGATTATATATATCTTCTAAACATATACTGTTAAATATATTATGTTTAATCATGAGCCCTTCTAAACGTCGTATTTTGGCTTTAATTTCAGTTGAAAATAAAGACAAAAATTCTCCAACATTATTATTATGATATTATTATTATATGATTAAACATAATATATTTAACAGTATATGTTTAGAAAATTATCTGCTGCCTCGATATACTAAATTTAAGTTACATGATGCCGCAGCATTAAATGATCCTAACACCAAGAAATTTCAATGGAACCTCATTAAACGTCAAATGCACACAGTCAAACAGGAATTAAAATCACCTTTGAAGATGGCTCATGTGAGCCGAAAGCTTAGAACCAAATTAATAAAAAATTATCCAAATGTTGGAAAATTTTTGTCTTTATTTTCAACTGAAATTAAAGCCAAAATATGATGTTTAGAACGGCTCATGATTAAACAAATATATTTAACAGTATATGTTTAGAAAATTATTTGCTGTATATATATATATATATATATATATATATATATATATCTCCGAGTGAGTACAGAACGAGGAAAGAAAATTTTTTTTCGTCCAAAACATTAATTTAAAACAGTGCTCGATATATAATGTATAGAGCTGTGAATATTTATTATAAATTATGTTTTAGAACATGTACATAATTTTTTCTATATATGTCCTCTTCTCTACAATCATATGTTTGTTTCAATGTTGGGTCCCCAATATTTCATCAGGAGGAAAGAGCAAGAGTTGGAATCATCCTCTGTTTATATTTGGTTTGTTGTTGTTGTGGGGTTGGTTGGGGTTATTGATAATGAAGGGAATGTGTCTTTCGTTTTGACCGTTAGACTTTTGAAGAACTTGGTGTGTAAGTGCGAAATTGTTGATTAATGACATTATCTGTTGGAATGTACATTTTTGTTTTATTGGTGAGGTATATTCTTTGGTTAGAATTTCTAAGAAAGTGGTGTGTGGAGGGGTTTGATTACTTGGTCAGTTTTGTGTGTTTGTGTGGTTTTTTTTTTTTGTGTGTGCGATTGAGGAACTTATCTTGCTTGTTGACCTTAAGAATTTTTAGGACGGCTTTATGGTTGGCTAGTGTTTAATTAATTGATGTCTGTTGTTAGCAGACCTATTTTATGTATTCTCTTTCATCGTGGTGAGGCTTTCCCTTTGGGGTTCCTTAGATAGACGACTATCTATATATATCCCTCTATTTCTCTATCTATATACATCTCTACATCTCTCTCTATATCTATCTCTATCTCTCTCTATCTCTATCTCTCTCTATCTCTATCTCTCTCTATCTCTATCTCTCTCTATCTCTCTCTATATCTCTCTATCTCTATCTATATCTATCTCTATCTATCTCTATCTCTATCTATCTCTCTCTATCTATATCTATCTCTCTCTCTATCTATCTCTCTCTCTATCTATATATATCTCTCTCTCTATCTATCTATCTATCTCTCTATCTATCTCTCTCTCAAAGTCTATTTATAAAAGATCTTTGTTACATATATTAACATGAGTTCTCCTTTCAGGCTCTTGTAAATAATTACAAGTGTCCATAATAACTACCTCCAGTTTCCAACAAAATAACATTCATTAAATTAAAAAGGAAAAAAACATTTTTTTTTTGTTTTCTGAAGTAGCAACATTATACCAGTGACCATTCAGTAGGACATTTTTCTATTTTGTTTTGTTTAATGAAAATGCATTTTGTATAAATCTGGATTTTCACCTGCCAAATATTAGAAATGGACCACTGCACATGTCTGCCAAACTTTCAATTTGTATTGAAATTGTGCACTTATTTTTTTAATTGTTTTTCATTGTGTAGCAGTTAAATGAAAGAGAATGCGTTTAGCAGTGGCAATAAACAAGGAACGTCTTCTGTTTAACACTGATTGCTGCATTATTATAAGTTTGTTATAAAATATTAGGCTTGGTTTATTTTGTTTTATGGCATACCAATCTCAAATGGTTATTTAATGCTGACAAGATTTTTAGGATAGATTTATATGAACAGAATATGTATTCTTTGTAAAAAATCAGTTTTGAGTTTTGTTTAATGGCATATCAACCTCTGTCGGTTATTTAATGCCAAAAAGGTGTTTTTTTTTTGTTTTTTTTTTTTAATATTTGGTTATAGCGAAAAGGTTGATTTAGTCAGATTTTAATGAAAATTTTTTGTTCTTATGCTTTTTTATTTTAGAAAACTGGAAATGTCTTTTAGTTTTGTATTCAAAAATGTATATTTTTCTATAAAAGTCTACTTTTATGTATATATTTCTATAAAAGTGTATTTTTATATTTCCATAGTGTTTTCACCCCAGTTTGGGGATAAATTATTCGCCCATAGTTTGGACCCTAATAGGTGCTACCACTGCAGGTCAGGGTGGATCTTGGAACAACAGCAATTAAGAGGTAGTTTCATGCTCCTCATAACCTCCCAATCAGAGGCCTTGCTGCCGGATGCAGTTTACTGTCATGCCCAGGATCATACAGAGATGTATTTTTGTAAAAAGGGTTTTTGTTGAGAGACAAATGAATTGCTACTAATTTATTTTTTTTTAAATGAATTGCTGGTATTTTATCTATAAATATCTATTTTTATAATTTCATAGTTCAAGTTAATTATGTTGGCTATAGGATGTGCGTTGTGGTGCAGTGGATATTGACTTGGAACAACGAATCGGGGAGCTGAGTTCGAATTCCAGTTGAATTCATCGCATTCACTTACGCACAAATACCCTTGGGAATGATATTAATCTGTCTCTTTCCTCCAGTTATGTTTTAAATAACAGGATAGATTGGGTTCTATAGCCTTGGCTGGCAACCAGTCTACAGCAGAAAGCAATGGCAACCTACTGTGGGATAATCTTCTGCCCAGTCAGTCATGTCTCTTTTGAGACATGATCACTGAAAGCGTGTATAAAGTATAGCACTTAACTGATTTGGCTATAGCTGCTACCACCCCAATTTTGGGGTCAGCCCACACACTCCCTCTAAAAGTCACAATCAGAGTCCATGTTGCTGAATGCAGTTTATCATCATACTGAGAAAGAAACGGAAATTTCTATTCACTGAGAAAGAAACAAGCTAGTGATGGTGATTTTTCATGGGCTCCACTGTCATTTTGGTTATGATCAAATACTCCGCAATACAGACTAAACTAAATGACACACCAAAAACAATTTTAAGAAAAATCAATAAAAAAAATTGGAAAAAAATTTTTTTTTTCTATTAGATTTATTTTTTCATTTAAGACTTCATTGGACTAAAGCATTGATTTTCAGTTGCCGTGCTAGTCATGAAATAGGGTGTGGGGTGTTAAAACATCTGTCACGGATTTCAAACAATGTGGCAAAAATAGTGTGCCGCGATATTTTCATTTGCTTCTAAGTGTGCCTTTGCTTAAAATTATTGAGAAATATTGATATATATGATAAGACAAAAAAGCCAAATAAGAAACGAAAAAGATTAAGCTTAGCTGTAAAAAAAGAAATGAGGGTCTGCTTATAACACATTTGACCAAACACTGAAGAAATCACAAAAAAGAAAAAAAAGCACCAGGGACAGGACTCACACTAAACAAGCTGCCTAAATAACTGAATAAAAAATTTGAACAAGTAAGTTCACACTATTTACATTGTTCGGACTGTCGTCCTCAGCTTTATTGTCATGTTTATGATGCTTTGGCCACTGTATGCACCGGCTTTCTTCAGGTGCTAGAAATTTTGAACCAAACCCTTTATTTTGATCACTGGGGTATATTGTTCTCATTCCATGTGGGATGCCACTTTCTAATACCCTGCAGTTATCTCTCTTTAACTCTCTATTATTTGTTCAGCACTGTTGTAGCCAGGTACTGAACTCACAACTTTTTGGGTCAAGTCGCTGGAACTAACCAACGCCTATACCCACTAGGCCATGTGTCCTCATATTTAGTTCTTGAAGCATCATTTTGGATCTCTGTGCCACCTCTTGCTGCCTGCAATAGGGATGATATGTAATAGTTGAGTGAAGCACATACGTGTGCATAACATTCTTTTGGTATATAAAAATTTATATTTCTATTACCAAAAATGCAATATAATAAAAGTACACCACAGATTAGGTTTCAGTTTTGTTTAATGGCATATCAACACCTCTGTGGGTTATTTATTGCCAAAAAGGTGGGGGTTTTAAGGTATTCTTTTTTAATATTCGGTTATAGTGAAAAGGTTGATTCAGTCAGATTTTAATTAAAATTTTTTTGTTTTTATTCTTTTTTATTTTAGAAAACTGAAAATGTCTTCTAGTTTTGTATTCAAAAATGTATTGTTGGTCATTATTTTCCCTTCAAAAATGTTATTGGTTGGTCATTATTTTCCCTTCAAAAATGTATTGTTGGTCATTATTTTCCCTTCAAAAATGTATTGTTGGTCATTATTTTCCCTTCAAAAATGTATTGTTGGTCATTATTTTCCCTTCAAAAATGTATTGTTGGTCATTATTTTCCCTTCAAAAATGTATTGTTGGTCATTATTTTCCCTTCAAAAATGTATTGTTGGTCATTATTTTCCCTTCAAAAATGTATTGTTGGTCATTATTTTCCCTTCAAAAATGTATTGTTGGTCATTATTTTCCCTTCAAAAATGTATTGTTGGTCATTATTTTCCCTTCAAAAATGTACATATTTCTATAAAAGTCTATTTTTATGTATATATTTCTATAAAAGTGTTTTTTATACTTTCAGTGTTTTGATCCCATTTTGGGGTTTAGCTATTTGCCTATAGCTGGGATCCTAACAGGTGCTACCACTCCGGGTCATGTTGGACCTTGGAACAAAAGCAATTAAGAGGTGGTTCTATGTTTCTCACAACCTCCCAATCATAGGCCTTGCTGCCAGATGCAATTTATCCTCATGCTCAGAATAGCATTTTTCTATCCTTCTGAGATAAGATAGTCTTTAGTCAGCACCATCATCAGGCAGCAGTTTTTCTCCATGTGCCATTACCCTTCAAGACATAGGCAATCATAGACTTCTACTTGGCCTTGTCTCTTGTTGCTCTCAAAATTCTTCCTCTTGGTATCTCTCCCAAACCCCATTCTGCCATCCATTTGCTCAGGCCTATCAAATAGGTTTGATGCTGCTTTCTTTGTCTCTCTTCCCCTCTATCCATCCTGTATTAAATTCTCCATGCCCTCCTTTCTCATTACATGTCCCAAAAACCTCATCTGTCTCTTCCTTATAATAAGTATGAATTTTCTCCTCATTTCCATTGTCTCCAACACCTCATCGTTAGTTACGTGCTCAGTCCAAGGTATTCTCAGCGTCCTTCTGTAAAACTACATTTCTGCTGCCTCAAGCCCCTCCTTTATCCCTGAGGAGATCATCCAACATTCACTTCCATACAGAAAAACAGACATTATATACCAATCCAGTACTCTCTTTGTTTACAATGAGATTTTCCTGTCTTTCAGTACTCTGGTTAGCTTTTGAAATGCATCCTTGGCCATGCCAATGTGTTTTTGGATTTCAACATTGCACTTTCTATCCTCTGAAAGCACGCTTCCCAGGTATTTAAATTTCTTTACTTGTTTTATTTTAGTTTTTTTTTTCGACCAGTTGTTGGCATATTGGGATCTTATTTTTGCGGATGACCATATATTCAGTTTTTTTTTAAGTTGATGCTTAGTCCTTTCTTCTCGCTTTCTCTTGCTACCTTCTTTAAAAGGTCCTGCATTCTCCTTTCCATTTCTGCTGTCAGCAATGTGTCATCTGCATATCTTACATTGTTGAGATTTCTGGCCGCCAATTTCTTTCAGATTTATTTCACTGTATAAATTGAACAGATCCAGTGATAAAACATATGCTTCTTTCTATTTTTGTATACCTGAATTCATTTCTTATCCATACGCAAACAGTCAACATATATTCTTAATTATCCTAACATCTTTTCCAAAAAATGTTGAGGTTGTCGAGCATCTCTATCAAGTCTTTCTGGTGTACTTCGTCAAATGCCTTTGCATAGTCTATAAAGCACAGATAAAGGTCCTTCTGCATTTGTATTGCTCTTTCAGATAGCATTCTGAGCATGAATATAGCAGTACAGAGACAAGAATTTGTAGGATCAATAAATAAAAAGAAACTATTAATTCTTTAATAAATTAACTATTTTTCTTTTATTGAACAATAATTAAATTCAACTTCAAATAACTTAGCTGGTTGATCAAAACTTGAAAATTGTTTTTGATCTATTGAATATAATAGCTCTAGTTATAAATCAGGTGTTTTTTACTGAAAGTCTTAATGACCTAAAAAGAGATAAGACAAATGAAATTTTAATGATATAGTGAATATAACAGCTCTAGTCATAAATTGAGGGCTTTTTGGTAAAAATTCTAATGACCTAAAAAGAGATAAGATATTTGAACTTTTAACGATTTATTGGGAGTGCTTTTTGGCAGAGGTTTTAATGACCTAAATGGAGATAAAACAAGTAAACTTTTAATGATTTATTGAATATGAGAGCTTTGGTCATAAATTGAGGGCTTTTTGGTATTTGTGTATGAATTTTGTTTTTTTTTTTGAGTCTGTGTATGAATATTGCATTCCTTGTTCTGGTATCTTTAACAAAGCCACACTGTTCTTGTGCTATTCTACTGTGCACTCTGTTCATCAGAATCCGGATGGTGAGTTTTGTTATGTGGCTCATTAAACCGAATGTTTGGTGGAATTCACATTTCTTCGCACTTGGCTTCTTATGTAGTGCTATGAAAATTGATCTGCTTAGATCCTCCGGTATATTGCCACTGTTGTAGATTTTGTTTATTTTTTTCTGTGAGTGTGTCTATGCCAAAATCTTAAAAGGGCATCAACATCTCTATTACAATCCCATTGGGTCCTGCTGCTTTATTTCTGTTCAATTTGGCCACTACCGATTCCACTTTGGTTTTTAATATTTCTGGTCTATCCATATTTTTACGTATTGTTGACTGCCATTCTTATCGTGGAAGAGATCGCTAATATATTCATCCCATCTCTGAAATATTCTTTTTCTAATATTAGTGTACTGCCCTTTGCTTTTATACGTCCTGTTGCTGAGGAGGTCTTTTGTCCTGTTAGTTTCTTTATTATTTTTATGCATATCACTGTTATTTGTTGTTCTTTGGTTTATATTTTAAAACAAATGGTGATACAACCTAAAAGTTCACCTTTATAGTTCAACCTAATTCTCACTTTTGATAGAGTAATCTAGACACACCCCAAATCATATTGTTCAACTTTCTCTACTCTATCTCCTTAACTTTATAAATGACCATAAATTTATTTTCTATTTTCCAAAATAAATCATTTTCACCATTTGTTTTAAAATATAATCTGAAACAGAACAATGTTCTGACACACAAAATGTTTTGTGTAGTGATAAAATGCATTATAAATCATTGTAATAAAAATATTACAGTATATGTGTGTGTGTAAATTTTCAAATGTACCTAAAAATATATATGTAAAAAGACAATATTAATAATAAAGACTAATGGAAAACCTGTTTTAGTAGATATTGTTGGTGTCAGTCATGTCATCAAGACGAAGAAACAAACTGGATCTATTAGGCCAAAATGTACAGGAAAATGTGTTCGGAAGAGAAAAACAACACCAAGGGGTAACATATATATGACCTGGGAATGTGTAAAAGATTCTAAGACATTCGTTTTGTTTCATTTAATTTGCACAAGGGTGTAGGTACTGACTAAGCTCAATTTTGATTAACATCAGTTTAAGTGAATCGGTCAGTCAGTTAAGTGCCATACATGAAACACGCTTGGGCACATGACTGACTGAGCAGAATATTTTCCCGCAGTAGGTTGCCATCGCTTTGTGTGATAGACTGGTTGCCAGCCAAGGCTATAGAACCCAATCTTTCCTGTTATTTAACCCATAACTGGAAGGAAGAGCCGGATTAATACCTTTCCCAAGGGTATTTGCACGTAAGTGAATGCAATGAATTCAACCGGAATTCGAACTTGGCACCCCGATTTCTCGTTCCGAGCCGATATCCACTGTACCAGAACGTACATCCTCGAACAATAACTGGAAACATATTTTAAAAACCACTTCAGAATAGTTTTTAAAATAAGTTTAGTTAACAGCATAATCTTCAAGTACCTGCTCTTGATCCACTTGAATATTTTTAGCCTGAATTAAAAATTGGCATTTATAAATGGAAGCCATAAAATCTGAATAAATTTTTTTAAAAATTCTGCAAAGAAGAATAGCTGAAAAAGGCGAGATACGGAAACCTTATCAAAGGCTAAAAAAAATATTGGTAAGCAGTGGTCAGCACTAAAGCAAATTCAACTCCATTTTAGTTGAGGAGATATATGTTTGTATAATTAATGAACTAAAGTAATTATTAATTATAATTCCTTGTAATTTATCATTAGTTCACATCGTAAACTGTTTTGCCAATACTAGTTGTGTAATTGCCTTGGGTGGCAGCTAAGATAGGAGACGTTTAATTCATTTTTACTGTATTTTTCAATTTTCACGACATTAGATGGTAACATAAATGTGCTTGCATTAACAATGTGTGTGTGTGTGTGTAATTACGAATTTAAATTTTTGGCAAAAGTAATTTTCATCAAAAGAGACAGTTAAGTGCCATACGTGAAACACGCTTGGGCGATCATGTCTCGAAAGAGACATGACTGACTGGTTATCCCGCAGTAGGTTGCCATTGCTTTCTACAGTAGACTGGTTACGAGCCAAGGCTACAGAACCCAATTTGTACTGTTATTTAGCCCATAACTGGGGGAAAAGAGTGGCCAGATTAAAAAGAATGCTCAATATTATTTTCATAGAATGAAAATGTATGACAAATTAATATGTGAAATATCAGAAATACTGACCTAGTTGCAATTATGGTTTATGCCAAGATGGTTTCATCAGGTACCAAGTCCTTCTTGCCAGATGAAGACAACTTGGCAGAAACTGATATACAGAGTGGGCCATAAGTCGTGCACCAAAGCATTTAAAACAATACTGAGGATAACCGCTATTTTATTAAAACCAAGCTTAACTAATGAACTGAGAAACACGTTGAACACGCTGGTACGATCACAAATGCTTACAATTTGCATTGATGCACAATTCCATCACTTCACGTAATTCTTTGGTGTACGACTTATGGCCCACCCTGTATATTTCTCTATTACTGCTATATATATATATATATATATATATAGAGAGAGAGAGAGATATGTATATATATTTATAATAAATTTTATTTTAGAACATGTACATCATTTTTTTATATCTATCCACTGCAAAGGTACATTTGTTTCAACATTGAAACTTCAATGTCTCATATTGCCTGATAAGACATTGAAGTTTCAATGTCAAAACAAATGTACCTTTGTAGTGGATATATATAAAAAAAATTATGTACATGTTCTAAAATATAATTTATAATAAATATTCACAGCTCTATATATTATATATTCAGCACTGTTTTAAATTAATGTTTTGGACGTTGTAAAAATTCTTTCTTCGTTCTGTATTCACTCAGATATATAGATCAGTGATAGAGAAATAAATAAGACCAAATGTCATATATTACCTTGACTGACAAAAATATATTCTGGTTGTGGATGGTGGCAACGGGGCACAACATCAAAGACAGAAACACTGGCAATAGCCAACAAAGATATGATTGACATCAAAGGCATAAAACAAAGGGTGCAACAAAGGCTTGAAAGGTAATAGCTGACAAAGATATGATTGACACCAAAGGCAAAAAGCACAAGTGGCTACAAGTGAAAATGACGGACAAATGTATCTGTCCATAGATGATGTAAATTAAGCGATAACCTGGAAAAGCAAAAATATGTAAAAATTTTTGGTTATATAAGTTAGAGGTTTCTTTTTTTTTTTATATATCACCCCAAGCAAGGCAGTCCACTGCCACTATAGCACAGGGGGTTACATAGGTTACATTGGGTATAGGAAATGTCAGAGGGAGGGGTGATAGACAAGTTAGGAGGTACGTATGGAGAGCATTAGAGGAAATGGGTGTGAGTTAGAGTGTTAGAAGGTGTCTATTGACCTTACATTTAAACTCCTGGAGGTTGTAGCTGTACGGGGAAGCAAGTATGTGGAAGGGAATTCCACAAGCGGGAAGTGCGAGCAAAGAAGCTGTTGGAGTAGAAATTGCGGTTACATTTCATTGGTTTCACTGTAAAGGGGTGGGACCTCGTTGCCAATCTAGTATCTCATGCAAATTCAAATCTGGGGGGCACCAGTGATTTAAGTTCATCTGAGCAGAAGCTGTGAAAGTACTTATAGAAGAGGTACAGGGAAGCCACGTCACACTGGTGAGAGAGTGACTGCAGGCGGTCAGTTAAGTTGGTATCGATCACATTACAGATTCTCCGCTGTATTTTGTCAAGAAGCCCGAGGAGAATAGCAGGGGCACCCAACCAGATGTGGCAGCAGTATTCAATACACGGGCGGACGGTAGATTTATATATGTCCAGGATAGATTCAGGCGGAAAGAATTTCCAGGCCCTGCACAGAGAGCCGACTTTCATAGCAGCGGATTTAGCAATGGATTTGACGTAGTCATTCCACTTGGGGTCCACTGAGAGTGTCAGGCCAATCAAGCGTAGTGATTTACTCTCTGGGAGGCAAGCCTGTTCCATGCTAATGGGGGAGGTGTGGTTGTCTGTGGTGGTTAATTGACAGCAGCTTCATTTTGGAAGAATTGAATTTTACGAGTCATTTCTTACCCCAATCTACTATGGATTGGAGGTCCTTTTCAAGCTTGGCAGCGAGGTTCACCTTATCACCAACACCAGATTTTTGATCGAGGCGAGAGTAAACTGTGGTGTCATTGGTGTACATACCGACTTGGGATGTTATGGCATCGGGGAGATCATTGATGTAGATTAGAAAGAGTGTAGGACCTAAGATAGAGTCTTGGGGGGGACACCAGCATTTGTAGGATAGTTCTGAGAGGCATGTCCATTAAATACCACCTTCAGAGTGCGGTTAGAGAGGAATGACTGGATTAGGTCTAATAAAAGTCCAGTTATGCCGTAGCTTTGCAGTTTCCATAGAAGGCCGGCATGTTATACTCTGTCGAACGCTTTAGAGATGTCCAAGGCGATGGTATGGGCTTCAACATTCTTGTTGAGAGCCTGGTATATATACTTAGTGATGGTCGTTAGCCTGTCAGCAGTGGACCTTGTGAAGCGTAAGCCATATTGCTTGTCCGAGAGTAGCCTGTGGGCTGTGAGATGTTGAATGACTTCGGTGTTGATAATGGCTTCGAACGCTTTGCCAAAGATCGGGAGAAGGCTGATAGGGTGGTAATTTGCGGGGTACGAAGGTTCACCAGTATTCTTAAATATTGGAACCACAGTAGAAGACTTCCAACAGGCAGGAAAGCAGGAGGAAGATAGGCAGAGGTTGCAGAGCTTAGAAAGGACAGAGGAGAGTTCAGGGGCACATTTCTTCAAGACTATGATTGGGATTCCATTCCCACCACTCGCTTTGTGAGGGTCAAGTTTTGAGATTATGTTAGAAATCAGCGAGGGTGTGATGTGGACGTCATTCAATTGGGCCTCAGTTTTAGATGGGAAATTGGGTGTATGGATTCCAGATGAATCCAGAGTCAAATTGGTCGAGAATCTATGGGCAAAGCATTCAGCCTTGTCCGCTGAGGAGGTGAGGATCTCAAACTTGTTTATTAGTGGGGGTATTGAGGACTTACTCTTGCTAAGCATGTGTTTGCAGAGGTGCCAGTAGTCTTTGGTACCGTACTTAGAGGATGCTATGCGTTGCTTCATTCTGGCAGCAAACAGCATCTTAGCTTCACTAAGTACCTTTTTGCACTTATGAGCTGAGGTGAAAAGGCGCCTGTTTTGGTCCGACGCGTGGCTATGGTAAAGCTGGAAGAAATGATTCCAGTGGGCAATGGCGGCCGAGCAAGCAGGCGAGAACCAGGGAGACGAATGGGGTTTAAGCTGAAATTTCCCGAAAGCATCGATGCCAGCCTTAACCCAGGAGGAGACCTCTGATGCACAGGCTTCGACGGGAAGACTAAAAACAATGTTCCAAGGGACGTCGCGGAAGTAGTCACGGAACGAATCCCAGTCTGCTCTTTGATAGCAGTAGGATATTCTGCTGGTCTGGGTTTGGGTTTCTTGGGTAGGGGTGGAGTGGAACGAGATGTTGACAGAAACTACGGCGCGGTCAGAATTGTCTGGTGGTGCAAGAATTTGGGATGGAAGTGAAGCAGAGATCTAGTAGCAAGTCCCTTCCGTTAGGGCTATTGGAGAAATGTGTGGGGAAGTCCACCACTTGCGTAAGGGATTCTGGTCAAAGAAACAGAAAACAGAGAAAAAGAGAACAGACAGACAAAGAGAAAAGAGAACTCCCACTGATTAACGATTTCCCGACAACTACTGAGTATGCGTGATCTCTCTCCAGTTACCCTCTTACTTCACACAACAGTCACCAATGAAGAATAAAAATATAAGTTTATATATATTTGTTCCTCATTGTCTATCAAATGTTGGTCGAGATTCCGAACCAGGCATAATGTACAAAACAAATTTTCATCATCTCTAAAAATAGATGAATATCCAAAATTGCCAGATCACAAAGCCATATTTCAACCAACAATTAGAAAGCTTTCAGGATATAAGGATGCAAGCCAATGGGAACCAAAGTGGCATTTTTTAAGCAGATCTCTAGATGTGTATATAACCAGACAAAAATTAACCAATACCAGAATCAATAAATACATTTTGTCCATTCCCTGATGTTGCAGGCATTGTAACATAACTATAGCCAAAAGGCAAACAGCTTGAATTCCTAGGCGGCTAAAACTGTTCTGCTATACTGAAAACATATACCCTTTCCTTCACCAGCAATTAAGTAACAGGTAGCTACTATATTTGGATATATATATATATATATATCTCACACACTTTCTTCTAAACTTTTTTTCTCAATCTCTCATATGTGCTAAGACATTTATACTTGAACTCTTGACATTTTCACCTTATTTTTTTTTGTCTGACCATTGTCAAGATATTTCAAGACCGTCTGGATGGATTCAGATGAAACTTTCAGATATGCTTGGCTTCATGACTGGCACAAACTGATTAGATTTTGGGTTCATTCAGATACAGAATAAAGTTTCTGTTTTGTTTTTGGCTTTTTTTGTTTCACACACCAAATAGTGAATTACCTCCCCTAGACCACTTTGAATACTGAACTAACTCCTTTGTTTTATTTTAAGCGTGCCTTTAATTTTGAGAGTGGTCAAGTTCATTTTTTATATTTTCTCATTTTAATAATCAGCTATTGCTAATCCCTGAGATGATGTCAATATTGTCTTGGCAAAGGTTTGCAGTCTTTGATTGCTCTTTTTAGTTATTATACTGCATTACATGAAGATATATTTCATATTATTCAGCATTGTGCATTTTGTTTTAATCACTACAGAAGGCAATATACATTCAAATCAGTTATACTAATATATGGTGGGAACGGACATTAGAAGATAACATCTACAAGTCATCCATAACAGATAATTCCTCAACCACCATAAGTGGTAACCTCTGACGTATAAAGAAAAAAAAAAGTTGCACTATGCTTGACAGTAAAACTCAACTGATGCCCTCTGACCAATGTTCAGTACAGACTAAGAAATGAGCCACCTGTTTTCATTGAACCTAATTTGCTATCCTGCTTTCCCATGATGAAAGCCCAGTTCAGCATTTGCAGGTATACTTGGAAATATACCTGTCGGGATGTCGTTTCAAACCAAAGAGACTCTCATATTGCCTATCAATCAGTCAGTTAAGTGCCATATGTGATACACGCTTGGGTGATCATGTCTTGAAATAGACATGACTGACTGGGCAGAAGATTATCCTACAGTAGGTTAGAGACTCTCATATTGCCAATCAGTCAGTCAGTTAAGTGCCATATGTGATACATGCTTGGGTGATCATGTCTTGAAAATAGACATGACTGACTGGGCAGAAGATTATCCTACAGTAGGTTAGAAACTCTCATATTGCCAATCAGTCAGTCAGTTAAGTGCCATATGTGATACACACTTGGGCGATCATGTCTTGAAATAGACATGACTGACTGGGCAGAAGATTATCCTACAGTAGGTTAGAAACTCTCATATTGCCAATCAGTCAGTCAGTTAAGTGCCATATGTGATACACGCTTGGGCGATCATGTCTTGAAATAGACATGACTGACTGGGCAGAAGATTATCCTACAGTAGGTTAGAAACTCTCATATTGCCAATCAGTCAGTCAGTTAAGTGCCATATGTGATACACGTTGGGCGATCATGTCTTGAAATAGACATGACTGACTGGGTAGAAGTAGGTTGCCATTGCTTTCTGCAATAGAAGAACTAATTAAGAAATTCATCTACAAAAAAATACAAACTAACTTTCACAAAATGAACCTTACATCTACCAAGTAATGAAAAAAATTAAACATTTTCATAAGCTGAAGTCATCACCTATAAAAGAACATCAAATTATGTTCTGTAACGTGTCATTAACCTTATTGCAACCTTTTGTGATGCAAGCATTCAGGAAAGCAGTATTTGACAGTCTGTATAATTTGTCTCACCTTGGAATAAATTCACAAATAAAGAACTTGGCTAAAGACATTTGAGGCCGACAAACTATTCAACAGACCTCTTCATTTATTACCCTATTTATATATCCCAGAAGATGCAAAAACACCTATAAATATGTTTGGTTATGGACAGACAGATTACCAAAATTCCTGGAAGCACCATACACCAGTCTATTTGAGGTACTGTATGATACTCAGTAGTACTATAACATAAAAATTTCTGATGAGGTGAATAATACCTTAATTGAGAGATTAAAAACTGCATTAATTTCAGAAGCAAAGACTGCTAGAGATTTTATCTCTAGCAGAATCAAACAACTTTCGATCAGATTCCAAAAGACTTTACAGACAAAATTACAGCAGCCAAATCTAAATCTGGATAAATGATAAAAAAACAAAAAAAAAAAATGATTTTTTACTATTAAAAATTATTTTTAAAAACACACAAATTTTGTTTTTATAAGAACTCAACTCACTCGGACAGAAGCTGTGTAGAGATAAATAAATAAAAATAAATAATAACAAGACTAAAATTTTGCCATCTCTAAAAATAGATGGATAATAAGAATTACCAAACCAAAAAAGCCATATTTCAACCAACCAATCAGAAAGTTTTCGACCAGGATATTAGGCCACAAGCCAATGAGGATCAAAGTGCTAGTTTCAAAGTTGATCTATACGTGTGTATAGAACCGGATGGAGAATCAAATCCAGAATCCATAAATTTTTGTGGTCATCGTAACATAACCAGAGATAAAATGCAACATTTGTGCGACCACCTGGCGACTTGAGAGGGCTTAATTTTCTAGCTACATTGAAAAACTTTTTAAGCAGCCCGCTAATATATTTGAAAACAGATATACTTTCCTTCACACACATCGTCAAACACAAATACATCATTACATTTCCGCTATCATTTTCACTTGTATGAATCAAAAATATACAACTTACATATAAGTCTACCATTCATCCAGGCTTTGAATATTGTTACCATATATGGCATGGTGCTTCTGCTATACATTTAAAGACCAAAGAAGAATATTACCGATTCTGACCTGGCATCTTGCCTTCAGTTACTTTCCTCACCACTATAGCATAGCTTCCTTGCACCTTTTCTATAAATTATCAACATTTTCTTCACATTGTTGCAGAGTGCACATCAACAAGAGATATTATTCTCATACTAATTTTGAGAGCCTACTCCTCCATGTTGGCTCAAGGCATATTAGAAGAAAGATCTTGGATATTTTCCCACTGTAGGTTGCAAATTTTTTCTGCGATAGACTGGTTGCCAACCAAAGCTAACACATCACTCAATAAATTCCTAGCCTAACTAATAAAACAATAGCTTTTAGGCAAAATTCAACTTTATTCATCAACATAGTGTATCACCCTAACAATTCGATGCCTTTTTTGGAGAATGATTTGTCTTTGGTTTCAAAATATGCCTCAGTTTCTGATATCACTTCTTCATTGGAGCAAATCTCTTTTTCTGGAGCATTCTTTTGAGTTCTGCAAACAGCCGGTAGTTGCTGGAGGCCAGATCTAGAGGATGAGGTAGATGTGGGAGCAATTCAAAGTGCAATTCATGTAGTTTTGCTATTGTTGCGATCGACTTGTGACAGTGTGTTGTTTTGGTGAAAGATCACTTTTCTTCTTCTTCATTTGTGGCCATGTTTTGGCTATTTTTTCTTTCCAATAATGCTATATAATTTTCACTATTGATGGGTCTTTCTTTCTCAAGGTAATCAATGAACGAAGTACTTTGTGCATCCCAAAATAGGGAGGCCAAAATCTTGCCTGCTGATATTTGCATCTCTGATCACTTTGGATGGCTTTCATCTGCTGCTATCCACTCAGCTGACTGCCGATTTGACTCCGGAATAAAGTGGTGAATCCAGGTTTCATCTATTGTCACATATTTATGCAAAAACTCCTTGTTGTGGTGAAACAGTTGCAAACAGTGCTCTGAATTGTCAACACGTTTTTGATCGACTGTGAGCAAATGTGGCACCCACTTTGAACACAGCTTTCTCATTGACAAATGTTCATGAAAAATGGTGAATACACTGCCTTTTAATATGTTCAACTCCTCTGCTATCTCATGCAACTTCAATTTACTGTCAGCCATAATGAGTTTGTGGATTTTTTTGGTGTTTTCGGTGAAAACTGCTGCATTTGGGTGACCTGAGCATTCGGCATCATTTGAGTCTGTACAACCGTGTTTAAATTCAGCATACTACCTCTTAACCATTGTTTCCAAAGGACCAGAGCCCGAATAACACTTATCAAGCCATTACTTTGCTTGAATAGTATTTTTCCCCCATCAGAAAGTAATGCTTTACCAACACACAAAATTCAGATTTTTTCCTTGTTTTGGAATATTTTTAACAGCAGCTTCACTTAAATAAAAGTAATTTGTAAACTAATAATCTGACTAGGCCCAAATTTTGTCATGTGTCATTTGAAGGTTAGTACTTCATAGAAATTATATGAATCTTTTATAAAGTAGTGCCATCTATATGTCAGGCCTGGGACTTATAGAGTGATGTATTTTATAACTCAGTCTATCCTGCTAGTGACCCTCTCAAAGCTGGTTTTGAATTCAAAGTTTCCTTACTGGACTGGTTGGCACCCAAAGCTATAAAACCTGGTCTGTCTTGCTATTTTCCCCATAATTGGTGGGAGAAGAGATAGATTCATACCTTTCCTAAGGGTATTAGCACGCAAGTAAATGTAATAAATTCGACTGGAATTTGAACTCTGCTCTCCAGTTCCTCAATATGAGGCACTATCCATTACTCCACTATGCCTCTGTATTCAATAAATACTTTCATGGTAATTATTCTAACATACTTTCCTTTATGGTACCTAGACTTTATAAATTTAAGTGCTGTACTAGATTGATGCCATGGTCTGATTATTTTGCAGTTTAAAAGTCTAGATGCAAATCTAAGTTCTATGTTAACCATTTCTTCTATCCCACTTCTTAGATTCAAAAAGAGTTGGATGAGTCTAATGGTGATTACAAAGGTATGGCAGCTAAAAAGACTTAGTCTGATCGTTCTGATAAGAAAAGAACTCCCTAATTTGTTGTTGAGATCAAGACCATGATTAACGATGATCCCTCTAAGCCAATTAGGTTCATAGCCATGGGGACAGGATTAGGAAAAAAAAGTTGGATGAGTCTAATGGTGATTACAAAGGTACGGCAGCTCAGAAAACCTACTCTGATCATTCTGATAAGGAAAGAATTGCCATTTTTTTTTTTTGGTGTGGACCTCTGACTACATCAAGTGCCTAAAGAAAATAGTGCTGTTCAGGGTCAAGTGGGTGGCTACTGTAAGATCCTGTGTCTAGCAACTGGACTCTGTACCATGCCACACAAGTAGGAGAACCCAATCATGGCTGTCAGTTAATTTCTGCGACCACATTGCCACTTACATCTGGCCACCTAACTGCCCAGAGAGCAACTCCTTGATTATTTATGTGTGGAGCGCAGTTGAGTGAAAGACCAACAAAAACTCCTTGTAACTCCAAAGACGAGCTGAAATCAAGGTTTGTGGTAGCATTCACCAACTTGAACAAGGAGACTGTCCAAAAGAACTACAGGAGATTCAAAAGTCATTTAGAGGCTGTGGTTGAAGCCAATGGTGATTTTATTGAATAAATTTACTCTTTAGTATTTCAAGATATTTTTATGTAATTTTGGTAAGTATACATGTTAAAATAAGATGTCAGTAATATTTTCATCTTTGTGTAATTCAAGCGACAATTTATCCATCGCACACTGCAGAGCATTTATAGCTATAGACATTGAGGACATAGGAATCAGTACTGCATGGTTTAAGCCAATGGTGATTTTATTGAAGAAATTTACTCTTTAGTATTTCAAGATATTTTTATGTAATTTTGGTAAATATACATGTTAAAATGAGATGTCATTTTGCCATCATTCTGACGACAATTTATCCATCGCACTATATATGTATACATCAGTTAAGTGCCATACGTGTCACATGCTTTGGGCGATCATGTCTCGAAAGAGACAATCCTGACTGGGGCAGAAGATTATCCCACAGCGGGTTGTCATTGCTTTCTGTGGTAGACTGGTTGCCAGCTAAGGCTATAGAACCCAGTCTGTCCTATTATTTAACCCATTACTGGAGGGAAGAGACAGATTAATACCTTTCCCAAGGGTATTTGTGCATAAGTGAATGCAAGGAGTTCAATTCAAATTCTGCACCCCGATTCGTCGTCCGTGTCGATATTCACTGCATCACAAAGCAAATGTTTACATACATATTTCTATTTTCAAGAAAGATGTTCAGATGAGATCTATTCTTTTGACCCTTGAGCAAAGTCAAAGGTCACAATGGTCGAAATGGTTGTAATGACAACAAAGGTGAAGGTCATAAAAATGTGAGGTCAAAGGTGAAGGTCATAAAACAAAAGTAAATAATCACTGCAAGATGTTAGAAAAAGCCGAGATATTACGTGACACACGCTTGGGCGATCATGTCTCGAAAGAGACATGACTGACTGGGCAGAAGATTACCCCACAGTAGGTTGCCATTGCTTTCTGCGGTAGACTGGTTGCCGACTAAGGCTATAGAACCCAATCTGTCCTGTTATTTGACTCATAGCTAGAAGGGGAAGAGCTGTATTATATTATTATGTAGTAATTAGTGGGGGATCAGTTTATTACTTCATAACAATATAAGACTGATCCCCCACTTTATACTCAGTAGAAGTTTAAATTATATTTCTATTACATTCAGTCAGTCAGTTAAGTGCCATACGTGATACACGCTTGGGCGATCATGTCTCGAAAGAGACATGACTGACTGGGCAGAAGATTACCCCACAGTAGGTTGCCATTGCTTTCTGCAGTAGACTGGTTGCCGACTAAGGCTATAGAACCCAATCTGTCCTGTTATTTGACTCATAGCTAGAAGGGGAAGAGCTGTATTATATTATTATGTAGTAATTAGTGGGGGATCAGTTTATTACTTCATAACAATATAAGACTGAACCCCCACTTTATACTCAGTAGAAGTTTAAATTATATTTCTATTACATTCAGTCAGTCAGTTAAGTGCCATACGTGATACACGCTTGGGCGATCATGTTTCGAAAGAGACATGACTGACTGGGCAGAAGAAGATTTACCGGCAGTAGTTTGCCATTACTTTCTGTGGTAGACTTGTTGCCAACCAAGGATATATCTGTCCTGCTATTCATCTCATAGCTGAAGAGAGAAGAGATGGATTCATACCTTTCTCAAGGGTATTTGCACGTAAGTGAATGCAGAATTCAAAAATTCAAATTTGGCTCTGATTTTTGTTCAGATCCAATAACCACTGAACCACAATGTACAGTATAGTTTTCTCAATCACCTGACGTTAATAACCCACAAATATGTTTTAGCCTGAATTGACATTTATAAATGGAAACCCTTGATTATATATAAAATCTAAACATGAGCCAAAACCTACTGCGATAGGTTTTGGCTCACGTTTAGATTTTTAACATTTGTAGCTCTACGTTCGTACTATGTATCGAGCACTTTATTGTTAAGGTTTCGTGTTTTTTTTTTCTTTCTAATGGGTACTCATCATTTTGTGCTTGTATGCCGTTGGTTTCTTTTTTTTTTTTACACCCCCTTTGCCCTTGGAAGAAATTCTCTTCTGGGTGTTCAGGACAATTAAATTACAATTGTGTTAATGCCAGTTCTAGCGGTTTGGTTTCACTATAATTAGTAATATTATATATATATATATCTATAAAAGGCAAGATATGTGTGTGTGTGTATCTGTATGTCCTTTATGCAAATCCACTATTTTTGTCTGATTCTCACCAAACTTCACACAAATATTCTTTAAGCTTCCGGTTAGGTCATGAGGTACTTATTTTTTCTAATTTTCCCCCAATATCGGAAATCAATATCCCAATATTCAATCAGGTCTGATCAAGATCAGGATTTCAGCCCTTTTATCATGGTTCTTGCTGCTGAATTTGCTCTATCTTGATAAAATTATAATTTTTAGTTTCAAACATTAGTAGATCTTCTCAGACGACTCATTTTCCCCGATAATAGAAATCAATACCCCGATATCCTATCGAGTCTGATCAGAATCAGGTTTTCAGCCATTTTATTTTGGTTTTTGCTTCAGGTTTTACTCTAAGTAGATATAATTGTAGTTCTTAGTCTCAGCCATGATACCATTTACTCAGAGAACTTATTTAACCTTTGAAATTTAGTCTGCAACGGAAAACTTATTTGACATCGATACCGGAAATCAAAATTTGACTTACATCCATTTATTTTTCTTTCAATCTACAGTTTTGCTTTGACTGGAAACAACTATTGCTTTTTAGTCTTTCGTGCCAACGTCAAAAGAGTCTGAGCTCCAGGACCATGGATTAGTTTTAAAGCTTTCATTACACCCAAGCAACACCAGGCTAGACTGTTAGTATTGAATAATTTGGAAATAAATTCTTCAAAGAACTGATAAAAATACCAGTTGAAAGATAAAGAAACCTTATCAAATACTAAAGAAAATATATTAACATTGATCAGTGCTAAACTCCCTATTAGTTAAGGGTCGATTGATTTCTTTCCTATTCTTATATAGTTCTTCAGCTGATATATTTTTGCTGTGGAAATAAAACACTGGGAAAACAATTCTGCAAATTCTGAGTCCACGATGCTGGATAAACGATGCTGATAAAACGAAGAAGACGGAACTCAACTCTGTATAAATTCAGAGTTTCTCATTATGACTGTGATGATGATGCCTGTCAAAACTTCTGGGGGAAACCATGAAACTTTTCAACTCTAATTTCACTCTGTCTGGGACACACTTCAACCCGACTCACAATAGAAACAATAGACTTCTTTTTCTTTGTCCTCCTTTTCCTCCTCAGCAAAAAACAAACTGCAACAAATGACCTTGTCTATACACACTTGGGGCGATCATGTCTTGAAAAAGACATGACTAACTGGGCAGAAAATTATCCTGCAGCAGTTTGCCATTACTTTCTGCGGTAGACTAGTTGCCGACCAAGGCTATAGAACTCAATCTGTCCTGTCATTTGACTCATAGCTAGAGGGGGAAAAGATATATTATATTATTAAGCAGTAATTAGTGGGGGATCATATTATTACTTCATAACAATATAAAAACGATCCCCCACTTCATGCCCAGTAGAAGCCTTAACCATGATTTCAACTATTATATTCAGTCAGTCAAGTGCCACATGGAATACATGCTTTGGGCAATCATGTCTTGAAAGAGACATGCCTGACTGGGCAGAAGATTATCCTGCAGTGTTGGACTTAATCCAGTCATTCCTCTCTAACCGCACACTGAAGGTGGTATTAAACGGACATGCCTCCCAGAACTACCCTACAAATGCAGGTGTACCCCAAGGCTCTATCCTAGGTCCTACACTCTTTCTAATCTATATCAATGATCTCCCCGATACCATAAGATCACAAGTAGGCATGTACGCCGATGATACCACAGTTTACTCTAGCCTCGATCAAAAAACTGGTGTTGGTGACAAGTCGAACCCCGCTGCCAAGCTTGAGAAGGACCTCCAATCCGTGGTGGATTGGGGTAAGAAATGGCTCGTAAAATTCAATTCTTCCAAAACGAAGCTGCTATCAATTAACCACCACAGACAACCGCACCTCCCTCCCATTAGCATGGAACAGGCTTGCCTCCCAGAGAGTAAATCACTACGCCTGCTTGGCCTGACACTCTCAGTGGACCTCAAGTGGAATGACTACATCGAGTCCATTGCTAAATCCGCAGCTATGAAAGTCGGCTCTCTGTGCAGGGCCCGGAAATTCTTTCCACCTGAATCTATCCTGCAATTATATAAATCCACCATCCACGTGTATTGAGTACTGCTGCCACATCTGGTTGGGTGCCCCTTCTATTCTCCTTGGGGTCCTTGACAAAATACAGTGAAGTATCTGTAATGCGATTGATACCGGCTTGGCTGACCGCCTGCAGTATCTCTCTCACCGGCGTGACGTGGCTTCCCTGTGCCTCTTCTATAAATACTTTCATGGCTTCTGCTATGACGAAGTTAAATCACTGGTGCCCCCTAGATGTGAATTTGCATGAGATACTAGATTGGCAACTAGGTCCCACCCTTTTACAGTGAAACCGATGAAATGTAACCACAATTTCTACTCCAACAGCTTCTTTCCTCGCACTTCCCGCCTGTGGAATTCCCTACCACATGCTTGCTTCCCCTACACCTACAACCTCCAGGAGTTTAAATGTAAGGTCAATAGACACCTCCTGACACACTAACTCACACCCACTCTCTCCCTATGTACATCCTAACTCGTCTATCACCCTCCTTCTGACATTTCCTATACCCAATCCCTCTATGTAACCCCCTGCGCTATAGTGGCAGTGGAATGCCTTGCTTGGGGTGACACAATTAAAAAAAAAAAAAAAGTAGGTTTCTGCAGTAGACTGGTTACCAGCCATGTCTATAGAACCCAATCTGTCCTATTATGTAACCCATAACTGGAGGGAAGAGACAGATAAATACCTTTCCCAAGGGTATTTGTGCGTAAGTGAATGCAGGGAATTCAACTGGAATTCAAACTCAGCTCCTCAATATCCACTGTACCACAGCCGCACATCTTTTTACAGAGACCAAAATGTAAATAAAATATAACCATTTTTATTTAATTTTATACAAAGGATATATTTTCAAACAAAGTAGTGACATCTTTGGTGACATGACGTGAAGTGAGGAGGTTCTTTAAACTTTGTTGTCAGCACCCCCATCTGGCATGCGGAAAGACTAACCCTCCCGCATGCAGAAAGACCCCCACCACACATATCAAGGAAATCTGGTGGCTAAGCTTGACTAAGAACAACTGTTCTCTTCAACAGTTGCAAACTAACTCTCAAAACCAAATTGCAATTACTACTAAAATTTCTGTCAGCTTAACATCACTTCCGCTCCACTGACAACTGTCTTCCAGTATAAAGTCTCTGCGGCTCAGCAGGAGTTAACCTTTCCTAAGTCTGGCTAGACAAAACAAAAATCTCTAAATCTAAACGTATTCTCTTTTGCACTCATTTGATATTTTCAACAATCTTTTTTTCCAAATCTCAAAACATCAGTGTAACCAAGCACAAATAAACTTTACGTCTAAAAATCTACACTGTCTAAATAATGAATCCACAACACTATGGTTTATCAACTGTTTGTAGGTTATTTAAACCCAGAAAATGTTTTTAGATTGTAATAATTTTTTAGTGATTAACCCATAGCTGGGGTGAGATGAGGTGGATTCATACTTTTCCCAAGGGTATTTGCGTGCAAATGAATATAATGAAGCCAATAGGAATTGAAACTCGGCTCTCTGATTAAAAATTTTGAAGCCATTATACATCTTCCACACATCTAAGCTTACAGCATGTAGTATTTTCCAGTGGTTATCTATGTTTTGACCAAGCTCAATGTTGCTTAACTTTGGATAATATGGGAAGTTGTGTTCCAACATGATGTGCTTGTAAGCTCTTATTAGTTAAAATGAATGGAATCGTCATGTATGTTGTGATACAGTGGATATCAGCTTGCAATGATAAATTGGAGAGATAAGTTTGAATTTCAGTTGAATTCATTGCATTCAATTACGCACAAATACCCTTGGAAAAAGTATTAATCTGTCACTTCCCGCTCCAACTAAATTCACACTCCAGGTTAAGTAGCAGAACAGATTGGGTTCTGTAGCCGTAATTGGTAACCAATCTACTGCAGAAAGTAATGACAACCTAGTGTGGGGAAATCTTCTAGTCAATCAGTCATGTCTCTTTCGAGACATGATCGACCAAGTGTGTATCATGCATGGCACTTAACTGACTGATTTGGATAAAAGAATTGAATAGCAGGAAAGATTGGGTTCTATAGCCTTGGTTGGTAACCAATCTACTGCAGAAAGTAATGACAACCTAGTGCGGGGAAATCTTCTGCCCAGTCAGTCATGTCTCTTTCAAGACATGATCGCCCAAACGCATGGCACGTACCTGATTGACTGAATGACATTATAATAAAATACTCGGTTGCTCTAGGACTGAGAGAGAAATTGATCTGATAGAATGTCACCTTTAAAAAAAGAAATCTTTAACCCTCCAACTTAGTCTTGGTAGGTGATTAATTTTCCAACAACACAACAAATGAGGAATTCATTGAAAATCACTTCAGAATGATATAAGAATACATGATACATGCTTTGAGCGATCATGTCTCGAAAGAGACATGACTGACTGGGCAGAAGATTATCCTGCAGTAGGTTGCCATTGCTTTCTGCAGTAGACTGGTTGCCAGCCAAGGTTATAGAACCCATTCTGTCCTATTACTTAACACATAACTGGTAGGAAGACACGGATTAATATCTTTCCCAAGGATATTTGCGCGTAAGTGAATGCAAGGAATTCAACTGGAATTCAAACTCGGCACCCTGATTTGTTGTTTTAAGTTGATATCCACTGCACCACAACATACATCCTATGTTGCAGCATTCACCAACTTCAAAAAGCAGACCGTCCAGAAGATTTGTAGAAGAATCCTAAGTTGTCGGGGGTCTGCTGGTTGAAGACAATGGCAAATTTATTGAATAAATTTACTCTTTATTATTTTAAGATATTTTTGTGTAATTTTGGTAAATATATCTGTTCAAATGAGATGTCAGTGTTATTTTCATGTTTGTGTAATTTAGGCGACAATTTATCAATCGCACCCTGCAGAGCATTTATAGATATAAACATTGAGGACATAGCAATCAGTACTGCATGGTTTAAGCCAATGGGGATTTTATTGAATAAATTTATTCTTTAGAATTTTAAGATATTTTTGTGTAATTTTGGTAAATATATCTGTTAAAATGAAATGTCAGTGTTATTTTCATGTTTGTGTAATTTAGACGACAATTTATCAATCGCACCCAATTTATACTCTCCAAAAGTTGCAGGAAAGACTCAGAATATTTAAAGCCGTTATTATATAAACACACTAAATATCTATCAAGATGACAGCAATTTGATTAAAATCAAAATTAAATGCATTTAATATATGCATAATATATTGAATAATATCTTTGTCCATATGGGTATCAATTTTTTTTAAATTTGTTATTGCAAAATTCTTAAAAATTCCAGGAGGGACTTAATAAACCTGTTCCCTATGGAATTGGTAAAAACTGAGGAAAGATCATTGAAATGATTTAAAGAAATTATTAACTTTTTTTTTTTCCATCAAATTTTATCTGCGTGTGTAAGAGATATTTATGCAAATTGGAAAAATTGGCAACCACAATTCCAACAATATAGAATACATGGAAAGGAGAATGCAGGACCTCCTACAGAAGGTAGCAAGAGAAAGCGAGAAGAAAGGACTAAGCATAAACTTCAAGAAAACGGAATGTATGGTTATCAGCAGGGCCGTAGCTGATACTAAAAAAAAAAAAAAAAAAAAAAACACCGGGCACAGAGAAAATTGCCCGGATTTATTAGTTGACAATGTGACGATGTCATCAGTGTCATCCATTTCCAGAAACCATGATTTTTGCAAATTTTTTCAGCTATTCCAATAGAGATTAGGCACAGAACATGAACAAAAGCAGGAAATCGGGTTCGAACTTTGAGTATAACCAGTCTTTTCTCCCAAAATTAATAAATAAACAGATTTTTACTGCGTTCATTCGGATGTTTTCTTTGTTTTTCTTTCTTTCTTCATGAATTGTTTAGTTTGATTTCTGACAAAGACATTTTTCCTTGCCCGGATTTTCACTATGATTGCACAGATCGGCCTGGACCCATGCTCGGTGTGCCCGGTAGTCAGATATGGCCATGGTTATCAGCAAGATGAAGACCCCAAAATGCCAAGGAAGGTTTCTGACAGAAGAAAGTATGGCACTGAGATCCAAAGACACATTGACATGGCCAAGGATGCATTTCAAAAGTTAACAAGAGTATTCAAAACAAGTGAATCTCATTGGAACCAAAAGTGCTGGACTGCTATGTGATTTCTGTCCTTTTGTATGGCTGTGAATGCTTGACAATTTCTTCAAAGATGAAGGAGAAGGTCGAGGCAGCAGAAATGTGGTTCTACAGAAGAATGCTGAGGATACTAAGGGTAGAGCACGTGAGAAACCGTTGTTTGGTTGAGATGATGCAAACAAGAAGAAAACTTATACTTAACATCAAGAAGAAACAGCTGAGTTTCCTGGGACACATAATGAGGAAAGAAAGCCTGGAGAATCTAATACTTACAGGACAGATAGAGGGAATGAGAGACAGGGGAAAGCAGCACGAGATATATTTGATAGGCTTGAGCAAATGGATGGCAGATCAGAATTTGAGAGAGATACCAAGAGAAAAATTATTAAGAGCGACGAGGAACAGGTGCAAGTGGAAGTCCATGATTGCCTACATTCTGAAGCGACATGGCACATGAAGAAGAAAATAATGAAAAATGTTTAACACGCAGACCTTGTCAATTTGTTTTTTTCTTCATGGATTATCAACCTTTTGCAGGTTATTTAAAGCCTGAGAATATTTTTAGATTTTATGATTTTTTTTTTTTTTGAGGTAATGATTTACTGATACAATTTCTACTATTTAATCCATAGTTGTGGAGAAGAATTGTATTAGTACCTTTCCCAAGGGTAGATGTATGTAAGTGAATATAACCCAAATGGAATTAGAACTCAGCTCTCTGATTTACAATTTCAAACTGTTATCAATTACACCACCTGTACCGCTCAACTTAAAGCACTCAGTGCTACCAAGTGGTTATCCATCAA
Source organism: Ascarosepion bandense (assembly GCA_037127315.1). Taxonomy (NCBI): domain Eukaryota; kingdom Metazoa; phylum Mollusca; class Cephalopoda; order Sepiida; family Sepiidae; genus Ascarosepion; species Ascarosepion bandense. The sequence continues at coordinate 2,646,745 of JBBBDQ010001385.1, read as the reverse complement.
GGCACTGACCAGCGTAGGTATATATATATATATATATATATATATATATATATGTGTGTGTGTGTGTGTGTGTGTGTGCATGTGTATGTGGGAGGTAGACTGCATTTATGTTTTTGCAGACATTCTTTTAGAAAATACTCGAAAGTCAGTAACAAATTCTGTTATTCCACATTCTGGGAAAATTATTTTACTGCCATGTGACACAAAACTATTTATTTGACTCTCTTTGATGACACTGTCTGCTCCTAATCTAACCGCAATACAAAGAAAACCTAGAAGACAATGACCCAGAGAGACAATGGTTGACATTCTCAAATATCTAACTCTTCTTTTATCTTCCTTCTTTTTATATTGTCATTGTTAGGGTGAAACACTCATATTCCTCTGATAATGGACTCTCCTTCCTATATTAATAAGAGTTAACAGGAAGTTAACTCGAGAAGTTCATAAGTGTTCTTAGAAGTTCTAGAAAGTTCTTTAGAGTTCTATTGGAGTTCAGTAGAACTACTAGGCAGTTGATATTAGTTATCAGTTAGCTGAATACTAAGGAGTCAGCTTTCAGCCGAAGATTTTTTTTTTTTTTTTTTTTTAATCGTATCACCCTGAGCAAGGCAGTAATGCCACTGATGTGCATGGACCAAGTTCCTAACATTTACGGTGCGTGAAGTCGATTAGAAACTGACATAGCACGATTATAACTTGAAGTGTCGAGGTAAAGAATTACTGAATAAGATTGTCGAAAGCAGATAACTTCAGACTTGAGCAGGCTAAGACTGTAGTGATCAGGGAAATATCCTCTTGAAAGTCTGTGCCACAAAGTAGCGGTGGAACTTCTTCCTTACCAATGAAATATAAAGAGAAGGAGTATTTGTCTATAATTCTGAGATGAGTATTTACATTATTTACACTGTTCAGACCATAGTTCATATATTTTTTGCTATGTTTATGTTGTTTTAGTCATTGTAAGCTCGGGCTTTTCTCAGGTGCTAGGAATTTTGTTTTTGATCCCTGGGGTAGACTTCTCGTTTCATGTGTGATGCCACTTTCAGATGCCATATAGTTATCTCCCTTCCACCCAACTCTATGTTATTTGTTCACCACTGCTGTAGCCAGGTATTGAATTCACAACTGTGTCAAGTCACTGGAACTAATCAATGCCTATATCTACTGAGCCATGTGATCAAGGACATGGGATGAGATCATTATACCCCAGTGATCAAAATAATGTGCTTGGTTAAAAATTCCTAGCACCTGAAGAAGGCCGAAGCATAAAATGGCTGAAATGTCATAAACATGGTAATAAAAAATGAGGACAACAATTTGAACAGTGTAAACAATTGTTGAGGAGTAGTTTTCGCATTGAAGGTTATAATCAGGCTATTTCAGGAACTTGGTAATCTTCCACTGAAAGCTGACTCCTTAGTATTCGGCTAACAGTCAACTAATATCAACTGCTTAGTAGTTCTACTGAACTCCAATAGAACTCTAAAGAACTCTCTAGAACTTTTAAGAACTCCTATGAACTTCCGGAGTTAACTTCCTGTTAACACTTATTAATATAGGAGGGAGAGTCCATTATCTGAGGAATAGGTTTGTTTCCCCATAACAATAATGTAAAGGAAGGGGGATAACTTAACCCTGTCTACATAACATGACAGAAAAAATTTAAACTAAAAGAACTGTGGAAGATAACTGGTCAGAACATTTGTTAAAGAAAAAAGCAATAGTGCAGTGAGTGGCTTGCAATGTTTTCCCTGTAGTTTTATAAAATGGAAATTAATTCATCACCCACAAGGCCATGTAAATGCTTTTGAGACTGGAAAATAAGGACTGAGCTTCAGAGAAACAAAAGATAGGTACTTCTCAAATATCAACTTTTCAAATATCCACTGAAAAATAATATTTCAAATGATGAACATTTTGGATTAATAAATAAATTATACCAAACACAGGTCAGGGATACTAGAATCAAGCAGGTACAAAAATTTAAATACCTGCGAAGTGTTATAACAGAAGACGGAAAGAGCGACACAGAGATCCGAATGCGAATTGGCATAGCGAAAGAATCATTCCAGAAGTTGAGTAAAGTATTAGGAAATAGAACAATTTCGCTAGAAACAAAGAAAAGAGTACTGGATTGCTATGTGATGTCCGTCCTTCAATATGACAGTGAATGCTGGACAATATCAGCAAAGATGAAAGAAAAAATTGAAGAAACTGAAATGTGGTTCTACAGAAGGATGCTGCGAATATCATGGATCGAGCATGTGAGCAATGATGAGGTCTTAGAAATGATGGAAACAAAAAGGAAATTAATACTGAGCATCAGGAAGAGACAGCTGAAGTTCCTGGGACAAGCAATGAGTAAGGAGGACTTGGAGAACCTGATACTGACAGGCCAGATAGAGGAAAAAAAGAGACAGGGGAAAGCTATGGATAACATATTAGAAAAACCTGATCAGGCTGATGATAGAACAAGAGTTGCATGGTGTAACAGAAGAAGGTGTGCTAAAAGTCACCAGGGATAGGGAGACGTGGAGAACCATGATCGCCTACGTCCTGAAGAGACAGAGCATATAGAAGAAGAAATAAATTCATTGCTTCATTGGAAATTACTTTCTTAGACACACACGCACAGACATTTTATTAGTTAACGTTCTTTTTAGTGGACTGTTGTATAACATCTTGGTCAGTTTCGAATAATACTAGGGGTGGGGTCATTCATGATTGCCAGTGAAAATAATAGAATTTGCCAAAAAGTATTTTGCACTGGGCAATGTCACTGAGTGCAAAACAAATGGCAAATTTTGTTTTGACTAGTGATAGTCAAAGGAATCAGCATCCAGGATGAACAAAAAAAAAATGCACCAGAAGTCCCAGGTGTCAAGAGGTAATTATATCAGGGATGTCAGTTGTCATGGAGAATCAGTTCAGTTTGGAGTTGAGTTGCAGACAGCAGTTGAAGAGAGAAGGACTAGCCAGTGGCCTCGATGTGTGTGTAATACCACCAAATCCAACCCACCCATTCTATAATACGGCCAAGTCACTGCTTTGTTGAAAAAAATAAAAAAAATAAAGAAAATATAATTGGATTTATAAATTATATAAACATGTTGATGTCTGTGGATTTTTATCAGTTGTGAAAAAGCAAGTCATTTTGATTCACCTTGGGTCCAGTTTATTTTTATCATTTATCAGCAAAAACCACATTCAGTTCAATCTGATTCTCACTGAATGGATAGCAGTTCATGGTCCGTCATTTATGAGAGACATTGAATTGTTTGCAGCATTATTTTTGTCAACAGAGAAGAAGCGGTATATTTCCCAACAACTTTATGCAGAATTATTTCCGATCAAAGAAGTATATACAACAAGATATCTGTCAGTCAGTTAAGTGCCATACGTGATATACGCTTGGGCGATCATGTCTCGAAAGAAACATGACTGACTGGGCAGAAGATTATCCCGCAGTAGTCTGCCATTGCTTTCTGCGGTAGACTGGTTGCCGACCAAGGCTATAGAACCCAATCTGTCCTGCTATTTAACCCATAAGTGGAAGGAAGAGACAGATTAATACTTTTGCCAAGGGTATTTGCGCGTAAGTGAATACAATGGATTCAACTGGAATTCAAACTCGGCTCCCTGGTTTCTCGTTCTGAGCCGATATCCACTGTACCACAACGCACATCCTGTATTTGATATTATAGCCAAGCTGAAGGAGGCTACCACCACCTTTAAATTTGTTGTTTTTCATTTTTTTTCTTTTTTCTGCGCAGTCTTATCGATTATTACATAAAGTTTCCAATTATCAAAAAAAAAAAAAAAAAAAATTTGGAATAATTTCAATGCTTAAACAATTTTAGTGGGGCTCACTTTCTCATACTTTATAGTAAATCAATCCTTCATTTTAGAACCACTCGTGTTGGGGTTGCCTTGATTTGTTTTTTTTTTTGAGACGAGTTGTTGGTCTTGTTTTTGTTGTTCTCAAGTTTTCTTTAGTTCTTACGACAGCATCTTCATCAGAAACTCCAAGAATGGCTTTATTCAAAAATTTCGCAAATGATTCAGTTGTTGAATATGCACAAGCAAAAAAGTTAATTGCACAAGTGATCAATTTACTATAAGATTTTATGAAAAACTGAGACCCCCACAAATTGTTTAAATGTTGAAACTTTTACAAAGTTTTTTTTGTCAATCAGAAAGTTTAGGGTTTAATCAATAAGACTGCATTGAAAAAAGTAAAAAAGATTGATAATTAACCAATTTACAGGTGGTGGTAATGTCGTACCGGTGAGTGGTTTCAAAATGGAGGATTGATTTACTATAACGTTGTATGAAAAACTGAGCCCCCCCCCTAAAATAGTTGAAATATTGAAATTTTTCCAAATTATTTTGTCAATTGGAAAGTTTAGGGTGTAATCGATAAGATTGTATTGAAAAAAGAACAAATTCAAAAGGTGGTGGTAGTCTCCTTCAGGTCTACCAAGAATATTTTATTAAAGAAAATGTTTGCTCTCTGGCAGAATTTAAACATGTGTGCCCCTGGCAAGGGCCGACTATTGTTACAAGTGATGTGACCAGGGGTTTTGAAACTTTTTGACTTACGAACCCCTTTATTAAAAATTTATCCATGGGTGACACTTGCACCCTGGAAAAAGAAAGTAAACATGAGTATCAAGCTCTTGCATGCGTAAAATAATTTTTGGTATAAATAACGTTGACATGTACTGAGTGATAGTGCAAGCTTTTGTCATTTGATATCATTAATAGTAAAAATAAATATCCAGACATTGAAAATTTATACTTGGAATTTCATGTGATGAGTTAATCCATGGAGCCCCTATCTTATCCTTGCGGACCACAGTTCGAAAACCCCTGCTTGGCCATGAAATGTGTCAATGATCAAGCAATGTAGAATAGATCCTTATAAATGCAAATTTTTCTCAGACTCTCCAAATGTCTGCTCTGTTTTTTTTTATCTTAGCATAAACAATGTCATTTCAAAAGAACTGATGGATTTATATTAACTAGCAGTATAGCCCGGCGTTGCTCGGGTGTAATGAAAGCTTTAAAACTAATCCATGGTCCTGGAACTCAGACTCTTTGGAAGTTGGCACAAAAGACTAAAAAGCAATAGTTGTTTCCAGTTAAAGTGAAACCACAGACTGAAAGAAAAATGAATGGATGTAAGTCAAAGTTTCATTTTCTGGTATCGATATCAAATAAGGTTTTTCGTCGTAAACTGAATTTTGAAGGCTAAATAAGTCCTTTGAGTAAATGGTATCATGGCTGAGACTAAAAACTATAATTATACCTACTTAGAGTCAAACCCAAAGCAAAAACTAAAATAAAAGGGCAGAAAAAAAAAAAAAATGAATACAGACATACAGGCAGATAAACAGACACACACACACAAACATCTTGCCTTTTATATATATATATATATATATATATATATATATATAATCGATTTTCTGCACTACTGTAACCTTGAAACTTCTGAATATTGTTCATTATGTCTTTGTCTGTGAGTGTATCAAATTTGATTAAAATTGAACCACTCCTAGTACCTCAACAGGAAACCTAGCGAAGAACACTCACAGATGCTTATAGTACAATTGTCTAACTTTTCAAGAAAATTGGTTTAGTCATTTCGGAGTCTATAGGTAACGGACACACACACACACATACGAAGTTCCATTTATAAATAAGTTTAGATTATTTGAATACAAATTCATTAATTCTTTTGATATATATATGTATATATATTTTGTTTAATTACTTAGTTTTTGGTCATAATAAAATTAGACCAGTACACAGATGTATTAAAAAGTGTTCAATACAATTATATTGTAAAACTTTTGTATATTCTTCATTAGTAAACGAGTTATTACACGACCTAGGTTTCTACCATGTGGTGTCTTCAGGCGATTTGCGATTTGCAATAACTGATTTTACCGTTTTTTTAAATTATTTTTAAGAATGCTCACGTAACAGTGATTTTTTTTATGCTTATGTGACAAGGAATTTTTGAACATACAATTTTCAAACTTAAAAAATTATACAAAAGTGGCTAGCCATGTGTGGAAATTGAAATTAAAATATGGAAAAGACCCAGACATAACGTGAAGTATAGTAAAAACAGCCAAGCCTTACAACGGTGGCAAAATATGAGGTCTGTGCCAGGAAGAAAAGTTAGCGAATATGTTATTTCCAAACAAAAATCAATTATGGAATGAAAGAGCAGAAATTACAACTAAGTGTAACCATACCATAAAATACCCATTAGGTTCATACAACCATGGATGAAAATGTTATAATTCTAATTTTAAAAATTGCACGTTCAAAAATTCCCATGACATGAGCATTCATAAAAAAAACAAAACAAAATATATATATATATATATATATATATATATATATATATATAAGAAATAAAAATAAAAACACTGGTAAAAAAATGAAAGTAAAAAAAAAAAAGGTAAAATTAGTTATTGCAAATTGCCTGAAGACACCACATGGTAGAAACCCAGGTTGCGTAATAAGTCATTTACAAATAAATACATCTATATCTCCATAAATAGACAAAACATTTATTATTACCACACATGATAATATTTAAAAATTAAATTGTAATATATATATATATATATATATATTTTAAATCCAAAAGGATGATCAGATAGGACCGGGTTTTTGGGATTTACCTAATATTAATTTCATTAATATTAAAATTGATCATGGTGGAGGGCTTGATGCAAATATTATATTCTATTTACAGAGCCAAATATCTAATCTAAATCTAATCTAATCTAAACTTATTTATAAATGGAACTGTGTGTGTGTGTGTGTGTGTGTGTGTGTGTGTGTGTGTATCCATTACCTATAGACTCCGAAATGGCTGAACCGATTTTCTTGAAAATTTACACAGTTGTACTATAAGTGTCTGCGAGTGTTCTTAGCTAGGTTTTGTGTCAAGGTTCCCCCGATAAATATTGAAAATTGATAATCGAAAAAATTGGGTTATAGAAGGAGTGGTCTGATTTTAGTCAGATTTGATACACTCATAGACAAAGACATAAGGAACGATAATCAGAAGATTCAAGGTTGCAGTTCTTACAATAGTGCAGAGAATCGAGATATATATATATATATATATAAAAAGGCAAGATGTTTGCATGTGTGTCTGTTTATCTGCCTGTATGTCTGTATTTTTTCAGCTCTTTTATTTTAGTTTTTGCTTCGGGTTTGGCTCTAAGTAGGTATAATTGTAGTTCTTAGTCCCAGCCATGATACCATTTACTCAGAAAACTTATTTAGCCTTCAAAATTCAGTTTGCGACAAAAAAAAAAAAAAAAAACTTATTGGATATCGATACCAGGAAATCAAAATTTGACTTACATCCATTCATTTTTCTTTCAGTCTACGGTTTCATTTTAACTGGAAACAACTATTGCTTTTGTGCAAACGTCCAAAGAGTCTGAGCTCCAGGACCATGGATTAGTTTTAAAGCTTTCATTACACCCGAGTAATGCCAGACTATACTGCTAGTATGATCATCATTTTACGAGGGTCATTCAATAAATAAGGTGGATCTTTCAGTATAAGAACTAATACAGATAGAAGCTTACTTTTTTTCTTTTTTTTTTTCCTTTACTTCTTTTTTAAAGGGATTTAATTTTTTTTTGCAGACTGAAAAAAAAACTTTGAGAGTTTTGGAAATTAACAAAGATGGCCAACCAAGAAGCATGCTCCAGGATTGAACAGAGGTCAATTATCAAGTTTTTAGTTGCTGAAGGGTGCAAACCAGTTGAGATTCATAGGAGAATGTTAACTTGTATGGTGCCACATTTTTCAGCCAAAAAATGTCCACAAGTAGGCTAAATTGTTTAAAGAAGGACGGAGCAGTGTTTAGGATGAAGACAGGCTTGGGAAACCTACGGAAGTGAGGTCTCCTGAAGTGATTGAATCAGTCAATGACCTAATTCAGACTGACAGAAGGGTGACAATGGATGACTTTGAGCCTATCTGTTGGAGCGGTGCACAAAATTGTCCATGATGACCTTGCCTACTCAAAGGTCAGCTGCAAAGCCTCACACAGAAGTCCAAACGGTGCAGACCATCAACGAGCTGGGCTGGGAATTGCTCCCTCATCCTCCTTACAGCCCAGACCTTGCCCCTTCAGAACTTTCACCTGTTTGATCCCTTGAAAGCGTTCATGAGAGGCAAGAAGTTTGAAAATGACAATGAAGTCAAAAGTGCTGTGAGCGATTGACTGAGACATCAGTCCAAAGATTTTTACGCTGAGGGAATATGGAAGCTTGTATATATATATATATATATATATATATATATATATATATGTATATGTATATATGCGTGTGTGTACATTTTCTAAACATATTCAGTTAAATATAAGAGATAATGAATGTCTATTATGTTTAATCATGAGCCGTTCTAAACATCGTAAAAATTCTCCAACATTTGGATAATTTTTTATTAAGTTGGTTCTAAGCTTTCGGCTCACATGAGACATCTTCAGAGAGGTTACAAGGATGTTAACATAAAAACATCCACTATCAAAGACGATTTTATCTTGTGTTGACATAAACCTTTGCTAAGCAACAATAACAGTTATCAAATAGCAAATGCAGTTTGTTTATTTGTAATGCAGTTCTATGACATCACACCGCGTGAGAGCTCAAAATGTTAACAGAACCATATATTTAAATGCAATGTAATGTGTTATGACCAGATTTAAATGTGATTTTATTAAGCATATATACACACACACACACACACACATATATACATAACAGTATAAGAGATAATAGTCAAAAAACTCGCAGACGGTTATTTAAATCTTTTAAAATATGGTTTGCCCTTACATCTTGATGAGGTCTATATGGTATATATACACTACCGGCCATAATTATTAGGCCACCCCAGTTTTTTTTAAAGGAAATTATGTATTTCATACTATTTTTAGTATTTATTGCCAAATGAAAATAGAATTGTTCTTTTGTTATTATTACTTTGCAAAATTTAACAAGGCAAGGAAGCAAAGATGAACTCATCCGAATCACCCTAAATTTTCTACATTCTTTCATTGATGAAACTATAGGTAATTATTAAATATTTATAAATTCATTTGACGTACATGTTATTGTGCAATTTTAAAACAAAATAAACATTCTATTTTCATTAACAATTATTCACTTGGCAATAAATACTAAAAAATAGTATGAAATACATCATTTTTTTAAAACACTGGGGGTGGCCTAATAATTATGGCCGGTAGTGTGTGTGTGTGTGTGTGTGTGTGTGTGTGTGTATATATATATATATATATATATGTAGTCATCCTCAGACAGATCTGTTTCACTGTATCACAGCTCATCAGTATGGTTAGACTCCGATTACTTTTAACCCAGGATTGAAACCCAACCGAATTGGTGTCAGTTGGTGATTCTACCTCTGAGCTATGGGCGCTCGGTATAAGAAGGCAGACGTTTTAGCACGTATATTATCATTATACACGCCCAATATATATATATATATATATATATATATATATATATAGATAGATAGAGAGAGAGATAAAATTTAAAAATTATAATTTGTCAGTTTGTAATTGCTGCACATTTGGTTTTTGTAGAAAATGTTCTTGTTTTTGCCTAGATGTTTTCAGTTGACATTGGTTACGTTATGGAAAAAAAAAACTGATATGGTTGTCAAGTCAACAATTTGGTAAGTCATTAACAAACGTTTGTTTCAAATTGTGGAGTTCTTTGAAGAAAAGCGGTCAAGAAGATGAATTCTGATATGTTCCCGTGAGAAAGTTTTTAATAACATCTATTTTTGTATCTAAAGACTAATAAAATTAAGGTGGCAGGAATTCTTGCTGGTGGGTTTTTTTTATATTTTGAAGTCGTGAAAGTATTATTATGGGGAATCCACAATAACATCCAAAAACGTGGCTAGGCTCATGTGTGAAGTTGAGAACAATTTTTTTTTCAAAAGTAGTTTTAAGATTATCAATTTTGTTTTCGTTGTCAGCTATATATATATATATATATATATATATATATGTAAAGACACACACATAAACACACATGCATACATACACACACACACATAAATACACACGCACACATAAATATACATAAATACACACGCATACATAAATACACACATGCACACACAAATACACACATGCACACACAAATACACACACACGCATGCATACACACACATGCATACATAAATACACACACACGCATGCATACATAAATACACACACACGCATGCATGAATACACACACACGCATGCATACATGAATACACACACACGCATGCATACATGAATACACACACACGCATGCATACATGAATACACACACACGCATGCATACATGAATACACACACACGCATGCATACATGAATACACACACACGCATGCATACAGATGTGCAAATACACACACACACACATATATATATATATATATATATAAGTTAAATTCATGTTTTATGAAGTTTAAGGTGAAGAACGAAATTGGAAAAGGGAGTTTTTTTTTGTTTTTCTTGCTTTGGTGATGTCAATTTTTTTTTAAAGCACTTCCCAGAAGTGTGAACTGAAAATAATTTCAAATAAAAAGAGGCCGAACATAAATAATAAGAAACTAAAACAAAAGAAAAAAAATGCAGAGAATTCTCTTGGAAAAAATAAAAATAATTTTAAAATCTTTGCTTCCAAATGAGATTCTTTGAGAAAGACACACATTTTTTTTCAAGGCTGAAGATTGGATTGCATCCGCTCTCTCATACTTGATGCAGTTGAGTGTAAAAACTCAAATAATTCCCTCAGAAAGTTTTATAACCTCCACTGGAGCTGAAAAACAATTAGGTGCTTATAACAAGAGACTGAGTTAAAAACATATAGAGATGCACTTATCCACATGAAAATATCTATATCACTATTTCTATAGAAAATACTTAGAGAAGCTTCTTTCTTTCTTTCTTCTATGTTCCTTGTCGTTTCAGGACATAGGCAATCATGGCCTTCCACATCTTCCTATCCCTGGTGGTTCTTAGCACGTTTTCTCCTATAACTTTCACGACTTCTGCTCTACTGAACTTAGCTCGCTGGTGCCCCCTATATATGAATTTCCTTGAGCCACAAGATTAGCAACTAGGTCCCATCCTTTTACTGTGAAACTGATAAATTGTAAACCCAAATTCTACTCCAGCAGCTTCTTTTCTTGCACTTCCCGCCTGTGGAATTCCCTTCCGTATACTTGCTTTCCCGACAGCTACAATCTCCAGGAATTTAAATGTAAAGTCAATAGTCATCTCCTGTCTCACTAACATCCTCTCTCACTCATGCTTTTTTCTCCGTCCACCCCATTCTCATCAGTATTCTCTTCCTTCTCATACTCTCTTCCTGACACCCCTTGTAACCTATCACTTTTTTTCATAACATTCCTTCTATGTAACCCCCTGCACAACAGTGGCAGTAAAATGCCTTGCTTGGAGCCACACAATTATTAAAAGCATCTTGCAATCCCTGTTCTGTCATCCACCTGCTCAGGCCCTTCAAATATGTTATCCGCTGCTTTCCCCTGTCTCTTTTTCCCTCTATCTGGCCTGTTAGTATCAGATTCTCCAAGCCCACCTTCCTCATTGTATGTCCCAGGAACTTTAGTTGTCTCTTCTTGATGCTCAACATTAATTTCATTTTCATTCTTTCCAAAACCTCATCATTGCTCACATACTCAGTCCATGATATCCACAGCATCCTTCTGTAGAAGCACATTTCAGCTGCTTCGAGTTTTTCCTTCATCTTTGTTGATATTGTATAACATTCGCTGCCATATTGAAGAGCTGACATCACATAGCAATCTAGTACTCTCTTCTTTGTATCAATTCAGAATCATGTGGCTGGGTCACACTATGCTGATTCTATGGACTTGGACCACCCTCATTTCTTCTGTTTCAAAGGTTAAGAGAAAGTTCCACTCAGTATTTTCTTCAGCTAGAAACTTACTTTGTGAGACAGACTCCCACATGGATGCTTCCCTAAATACAACAATTTGAACCCAAAATCAAAGTAGCAATTGTCATCTATCCTCTGTATGCTCATAATCTTCACTTCCACACATTTGCAATCCTGGGCATGATGTTAAACTGCATCCGGCAGCAAAGTCTCTGATTGGGAGGATGTGAGGAGCATGGAACCACCTCTTAATTGCTGTTGTTCCCAGGTCCACCCTGACCCGTAGTGGTAGCACCTGTTCGGGTCCTAGCTGTGGGCAAATAGTTAACCCCCAAACTGGGGTCAAATCACTATGAAAGTATAAAAATAGACTTTTATAGAAAAATATACATTTTTGAAGGAAAAATATTACCAACAATATATTTTTGAAGAAAAAATTATTATCATAACACATTTTTGAAGGAAAAAAAAATATTCTCAGCAGAACATTTTTGAATACACAACTAGAAGACATTTTCATTGTGAGTGAAACTGGGTAAACGGAACTATTAATAAACTGGCACGTGACCGAGGGGTTGAGTGTACTGGCGTTGTTCAAACAAGTGGTCAGCTATTAGCAATATGTATGTGAATGTCGTTTATTATTCAAATCCTCTCTCCCCTTTTATAGGTCCTGGGCATGATGGCAAACTGCATCCGGCAGCAAGGCCTCTGATTAAGAGGTTGTGAGGAGCATGGAACCATCTCTTTATTGCTGTTGTTCTCAGGTCCACCCTGACCCGGAGTGGTAGCACCTGTTAAGGTCCCAACTATAACAAATAGTTAACCCCGAAATTGGGGTCAAAACACTATGAAAATATAAAAATACACTTTTATAGAAATATATACATAAAAATAGAATTTTCTAGAAAAATATACATTTTTAAAGGAAAAAAAAATATTCGCAGCAGAACATTTTTGAATACAAAACTAGAAGACATTTTCAGTTTTCTAAAATAAAAAAATTAAAACAAATTTTCATTAAAATTTGACTACCTTCTCACTATAACTGAACATTAAAAATAACCTTAAAAGCCCACCTTTTTGGCATTAAATAACCCACAGAGGTGTTGATATGCCAGTAAACAAAAGTCAAACTCCACACATTTGCTCTTTAACTCATATAAATTCAAACATTTAATTGCAAGACCAATTGCCATCTTGTCTTCCTGAATCCTGTCTTTATTGTCTTTTCTCCTCACTAAAGTTTTCTATTTTCTTTCACTCCATGTAACCACTTGTGTCTTAGCGGCATTATTGCCATCTTCTCTTCCTGAATTCTGTCCTTTTATTTCTCTTTGTCTTCACTAAAGTCTTCTTAACCTTTTTCACTCCCTGTAACTTCTTGCATCTTAGAGGCATTATCACTTTGCTTGCAACGAAAAAAAAAAAAATCTTACTTCTTTCATCACAAACATTTTAACAAGATAATCTACCTTGAGTGTTCATTGAGCCTTGTATTAAATTCCTCTAGCTCCAAATTTCAGTATTAGTTAGGCTTGTGACAAGAGCAATGTGCAATACATTATGTGTTAAGTAGGAAAATTCAGTAGTTGACGAGGGTGAAATGATGCTTCATCCAAAAATAAGCCAGTTTCTTCTGCTATTGTCAGATATTTTGAGATATATGTTTGATCCTTCTTAGTCCAGTTAGAAGATGCTGCCTGTGTGATGGATAAACCCGAAGTAATTATCAGTTTCCAACTGTAAACGCAATGTTTTTTATTAAACAATTTCAATTACATTCAAATGGCTTTGCTTTCTCACACTTCATCTTTAATTCATATCACGTACCGCATTCATAATAACTCTTTTAACAGTAACCCTCCACCTTGAGCCTTAAACTGAATGAAGTTTAGTATAAAAATTATATATAAGGAGCAGGAAAAACACTCAGAAAAAAAAATTCTGTGATGGGTGTACCTGCACTGTCAAAATGACCGCAATTGTTAGAAAATTTTCTACTGCAGATGGAACAGAATATATATAAATACACATTGATAATCATTATATGGTTTGATGACAGTAGGGCAGAGGTCAGCAACCTTTTGGGGAGTGAGGGCCAAAAAGCTATGTAAAGTCATGGAGGAGGGCCAAACAGCTATGGCTCCAGTGTCATGTAGGAGAACCATGTTATTAAATATGTGAATAAATTTTCTATGTGTTTGAAGAAAGAAGAATTCAATATAATTTAATATCTGATGGGAATATTGTTAAAAATATTATATCTTAAAAATAAAGGTTTCATAAATCAGTACTGAAAAAAAAAAAAACCATTAAAATTGGTTGAAAACATTTTATATTCATTTAAAAATGCCCACTCACGAAAGCAATTTCACGAAAAAGTGAAAGTAAGGTCGTACGCTAATTTTGGCGATCCCTACAAATAAATTAAAGTAAAACACATTCTCCAGGTAAAACAAAAAGTAAATTTCTTAATTTTGATGCAATATATTTAAACTATCGGCTGTCACTTTGGTTTGGTTTACCTATATTTCTATCATGTCCAGCAGGCCAGACAAGATTTACTCAAGAGCCAGATGTAGCCTATAGGCCAGGAGTTGCCGTCCGCTGCATTAGGGTATATCAAGTCTATTTTATATAAAGAATCTTTTCTTCAAACTTATTTTGAGATGCAATAGAACAAATGTCTGAAAACTATGTAATGCGATTAAAAAAATATGAAGATAAAGAATTCACCACTTAAGTAGAGGCCAATGAACTGTATAATTAATCTCTTCCATTTGTATTTCTAGATGTTCAATGGTATCTGTGATTCATTGTTTACTCCTGGTATTATATAAATTGATTTTGGCTCAATATATTTCCATGTTGAAAATTTTGTGTGTTTAATATAACAATGAAACTATTATCATGTGGAAGAAAATATTACGAACTGAATGACAAAGACCTCAAAAACAAAACCTAATTCAAGACCAAGTTGAAGCAATATGATCACCTTACTAGACAACGGTATCTGAGTGCCTCACATGAAGGGCTTGAACATACAACTGCATTTTAAGAAACAAGAGTAAAATGATTAATTAAATGGTTTGTTTTGCTTGGGAACTAATTTTTTTGTATTATTTATATAGATTATTAAAATGACCAAGGGAAGTAATCCTAAATTTACTAACTTAATTGAATTTCTAACCCTTTCCACTACAGATGAGAAAGGACATATATATATATATATCAATAAACATCTTCATTTTATATACAGAAACTTTACTCCAAATTTCATCTAAAGACTATATCTCTAGTATATTATTATTATTGGGTGAGAGAGCAGTTTGCCAATTTCAATCCATTATATGATTTGCTTATTCAGGTCTGATTGAGAAAAAAAGTGTAACTCATACCATTCATCAGTAAATATGAAACCTGATTTATGTATAAGGAACAAACAGAAAAACATTTATAAATGTTTGTTTTGTATATAACCATTGTCAGATTAAATCCATAAATATACACACACACATACATTTTTTTTTTTTTTTTTTATAAGCGTTTCACCCTGAGCAAGGCATGTCACTGTCACTACTGTGCAGGGGGCTACGTAGAGAGGAGAAAGGCTGGTTAAATATAGGACATAACAGAGGGTGGGTGATAGGCGGGTGAGGATACCGAGAATGAGGGTTGGGTAGATGAGAGTGTTGTGAGAATAGTTGGGAGTTAGTGTGATAGGAGGTGTCTATTGACCCTACATTTAAACACCTGGAGATTGTAACTGTCGGGAAAGCAGACTTGTGGAAGGGAGTTCCACAGGCGGGAAGCGCGAGAAAAGAAGCTGTTGGAGTAGAATTTACGGTTACATCTTATTTGTTTAACTGTAAAAGGGTGGGACCTAGTTGCTAATCTAGTATCTCGTGTAAATTCGTGCTTGGGCGGCACCAGTGATCTAAGCTCATCGGAGCAGAAGCCATGAAAGTACTTGTAGAAGAGGCACAGGGAAGCTACATCACGCCGGTGTGAGAGCGGCTGCAGCCGGTCTGCCAAGTTAGTATCAACCACGTTACAGATCCTCCTTTGTATTTTGTCAAGAAGCCCAAGGAGAGCAGCAGGGGCACCCGACCAGATATGGCAGCAATATTCAATACACGGGCGGATGGTAGATTTGTATATGTGCAGAATAGTTTCAGGTGGGAAAAATTTCCGGGCCCTGCACAGAGAGCCGACTTTCATAGCAGCAGATTTGGCAATGGATTCAATATAGTCATTCCATTTGAGGTCCGCCGAGAGTGTAAGGCCAAGGAGGCGTAGTATTTTACTCTCTATAGTTTAGAACATTTTGTTTCAACATCAAAAGAACAATTTCTCATCAGGTAGTTAATTACCATCATTATTAACCCTCTAGGGCCATTCGTATCATAAAGTGGGGGATCAGTTGTATATTGTTATGAAGTAATAAACAGATCCCCCACTAATTACTACTTAACCCTCTAGGGCCATTCGTATCATATTTGATACAGTATTTCCCTATAAGGAAACATTTGGTATTTCCCTATAAGGAAACATTTGGTATTTCCCTATAAGGAAACATTTGGTATTCATTGACTGAGCAGTCAGTACTGCTTTCATTTGAAATTTATAAAATATTTCTCTTTAAAAATTTTTTAGGAAAATATTTCTTTCAAGGCTTGTTTTCATACTGTATCAAATATGATACGAATGGCCCTAGAGGGTTAATAATATAATATGATTAAGGCTTCTACTTGTCATAAAGTGGGGGATCAGTTGTATATTGTTATGAAGTAATAAACAGATCCCCCACTAATTACTACTTAACCCTCTAGGGCCATTCGTATCATATTTGATACAGTATTTCCCTATAAGGAAACATTTGGTATTTCCCTATAAGGAAACATTTGGTATTCATTGACTGAGCAGTCAGTACTGCTTTCATTTGAAATTTATAAAATATTTCTCTTAAAAAATTTTTCAGGAAAATATTTTTTTCAAGGCTTGTTTTCATACTGTATCAAATATGATACGAATGGCCCTAGAGGGTTAACTACCTGATGAGACATTGTTCTTTTGATGTCAAAACAAAATGTACACTTTTGTAGTAAATTATAATTTGTAATGTTCTAAATTATAACATAATAAATATTCATAGCGCCATTTCTATATTGAGCACTGCTTTAAATTAATGTTTTGAATGTTGTTAATATTTTCTTAATTCTTTATTCACTTATATATATATATGCAAGTTTTGTCAAAAATGACAGAAGTTGCTATGGTTAATAAATTTTAATTCATAAGGTGACATAAAAAATTATAAAAAATTAACCACAGCACCTTATATAAAAGAGGGTTGCTACTTAAATACACAATATGTATATGTTAAATCTGAAATAAATCCCAAAGGATCCTATTAATATTAAATATTAACACTGATCCAGCCAGAGGGCTCAATTATTTGTGTGTGTAAAAAATGAAAGTAAGGGTTAAAAAAAAAAGAATAAAAAGAAAAAAAAAGGTAAAACAAGGCAGATTCTTGTTAACAGAAACTGCAGGTTACCACTTTGGTTTGGTTTAAGTTTGACAACCATTATGGTCATTTAAGGATCAGTTTCTGAATTTTGAGATCACATTTTTTTTAATATAGTTCATTATTTTGTAGTTATTGCACGTGTTAGATTGGTTTACATATTTTTATTTTGTTGTATAATCCTTTTTTCTTCAAATATGCCATTAAATGATCTATCTTGGGGTGTTCAAATAGTTCTTTTATTGCTTTGGTATTGTAATACTTTTTACGTATAGATGAAAAGTCAGCGCAGTCCATCATGAAGTTTCTTACAGTGTAAGGGGCATGACAAGCTGTGCACCATGGTGGTTCCTTTTTTTCAAGTATGAATAGGTGAATTATTTTAGTATGTCCAATACGGAGTCGAGAAAGGATAACTTCCTCCTTTCGTGATTCCCTGTAACCCTGTATCCATTCACATAGAGTCGGTTTTATTGTTAGTAATTTATTTAGATTACAGTTGTTCCAGTGGATTGGCCATTTAATTTGGATATATGATTGCATTTTTACTTTTAAATCTGTTTATGGGATCTTATACGTTTGGTCAATACGCTCTTTATGTGCATTTTTGGTGGCTGTGTTAGCCTTATCATTTCCTTGGATTCCCACGTGACTTGTAATCCAACAAAGAATAATTACTTTTGTATCTGACAATGATGTTAATCTGCACAATAGTGTTATGATCAGTTGGTTTTCTAATTTTGCTTTTTATTTTGTAGAGTTATCAGTACTGATAGAGAATCTGAAAAAATCAGGAACTTTTTCCTTTTGCTTTGGGAGATGATGTTAAGTGCCAAATCAATGACTTTTGATTCAGCACTAAAAATAGATACTTCCATGGGAAGATGTTTCTGAATGACTTGATTCTCATAAACAACTGCACATTCTGTTGTGTCCTTATCCTTAGATCCATCTGTAAATATGGTGTTATATTTGGGATAATAGTTCAGAATTTTCTTTAGAGCTTCCTCAAAGATGTGTGGGTGTGTGTTACCACGTTGGTGACAGAAGCAAAAATAGATACAATAAAATAAAAAAGAAAAAAAAAAGAAATAGACCAGGCAAACACTCCACCCACATCTATTGAACAGGTGAAGAGGCTCATCCCAATTTCCTGTTTAGGATGTGGTTTCCGGTTTTCTCCAATCTCTTCACTCTTATGTAGCCCCCTGCACATCAGTGGCATTACTGCCTTGCTCGGGGTGATATGATTAAAAAAAAAAATAAATAAATAATGGCACACACAAATTTATTTTCCCCATAATGTTTTGTTTTCGCTGATGAGACAGGTGTTAAATTTACTTGGTGAAATGACCATCGGATTTTTGAACATTTGAATACTTTATATAATTTTTATGATCATTTCACCCCAAGCAAGGCAGTACTGCCACTGGTGCACAGGGGGGTTACATAAGAGAAGAGTGATGAAAAAGAGGAATAACTTACAGGGGGTGTTAGAGAACAGATAAGAGAAGGATGAGAACATTGGTTTGAAGAGAGCTGCATGAGAGTAGAGCGGAAATGGAGAAGAACAAAATACAAGGGCTGTCATAGAAAAGATTTTAAAAAAAGGGAGATGGCAACTGGCCTTACATTTAAATTTTTGGAAATTGTAGCTGTCAGGGAAGCAAGTAAATGAAAGAGAAGTCTTTTTTTTATAATCGTGTCGCCCCAAGCAAAGTATTTTACTGCCACTGTTGAGCAAGGGGTTACATAGAAGGTAAGTTATGAGAAAGAGGGACAGGTTATGGGAGTGTCAGGAAGTGGGTAAGAGAAGGATGAGAATACTGATGAGAGTGGAGTGAATGAAGAAAATAGCATGAGAGAGAGAGACAGAGAGATAGGAGATGACTATTGACTTTACATTTGAATTCTTTAAGATTGTAGCTGTTGGAAAAGCAAGTAAACGGAAGGGAATTCCATAGGTAGGAAGTGTGAGAGAAGAAGCTGATGAAGTAGAATTTGCATTTACAATTTATTGGTTTCACAGTAAGAAGGTGGAATCAAGTTGCTAATCTTGTGGCTCGAGTTAATTCATGTATAGGGGGCACCATTGAGCTAATTTCATTGGAGCAGAAGCCGTGAAAATATTTGTAGAAGAGACACAGAAAAGCCATGCTGTGAGAAAGTCACTGTATCTGAACTACTGAGTTGGGATCGATCACATTGCAGATTCTCCGTAGGATTTTGTCAAGGACACCTAGGTGGATAGCAGGAGCACCCAACCAGATATGGCAGCAGTATTCAATGCATGGGTAGGTGGTAGATTTGTATATGTGCAGGATAGTTTCAGATGGGAAAAAATTTCTGGACTTGCACAGGTGGGAAGTGTGAGAAAAGAAGCTGTTAAAGGAGAAGTTATGGTTACATTTGATTTAATTCACTGTAAAAAAGTGGAACCTAGTTGCTAGTCTAGTAACTTGAGTTAAATTATGCAGAGGTGGAACCAGAGAGCTAAGCTCATTGGAGCAGAAGCCATGAAAGTATTTGTAGAAAAGATACAGGGAAGCCACATTATGCCTGTGAGAAAGTGACTGCAGCTGAGCTACCAAGTTGGGATTGATCACATTGCAGATTCTCTGTTGGATTTTGTCAAAATGCTCAAGATGAATAGCAGTAGCACCCGACCAGATGTGACATCACTATTTATGGTAGATTTATCTATGTGCAGGATGGATTCAGACGGGGGAAAAAACTTCATGGCCCCACACAATGAACCGACCTTCCTAGCAGCAGATTTAGCTATGGATCCGATGTAGTTATTTCACTTGAGGTCGGCTGAGAGAGTTAGGCTGAGGAGGCGCAGTGTTTTGCCTTCAGGGAGACTAGCCTGGTTCATACTAATGGGGGGGGGGGGGTAGGAGTGATTGTTTATGGTGGTTAACAGACACCATCTTAGTTTTGGAAGCATTAAAATTCACGAACCATTTCTTATCCCAGTCGATCACAGATTGGAGTTTCTTTTTTTCTTTGCATTGTCAGCCTCAGTAGATCTCTGATTGAAGCGGAAGTAGGTGTTGGCATTGTCAATCACTGGGGTATATCATCCTCATTCCTTGTGTAAAGCCGTGGTTGGAAGTCACGAGTTATCTCCCTCTAACCTTGCAAGTTACTTGTTCACCACTGCTGGAATCTGGTATTGAACTCACAACTCTAAGAGTAAAGTCAGGGACTTACCAACATTTGAGGATGCATGACCCAGTGATTGTAATAAAGGGTTCGGTTAGAAATTCTTAGCACCTGAAGAGGGCAAAGCGTACATGGCCGAAACGTCGTACAAATGGCAACAAAGATGAGGACAATAGTCTGAATAATGTAAATACAGTTAAGACACTACAAGTAAGATTTTTTTTATTTTTCTCGTTTTATTTTCTTTTCTGGACAAAAATTATGTAAAAATTATCTAAATGTTCTCTATGTCTAAGTACTTTTAGCTATACTTTTAGCCATTATCAAGGATAAATTTTATTTTATTTTTAATGATTACATACATACATCAAAAATCTATATAAAGTTATAAAAATGTTTAATTTTCCAAACATGGTCAGCACATTCTGGCTGTGTTCATAGTTGATATTCAGTGCTTTTTTTATTTTTTTATTAATAATGCCTCCATTATTTTTAGCTTTTTACATGTAGATGAGGCAATTATATTTGTTGTGTCAATGAGTATGTTGCAGAGGGGATTTGGTAGGTCTCCATGTGTATTTAAATAAGACCTAATAGAGCTATGGTCAGAAAGATGTAGTGTGATTCATCTTGTAAAGCATATTGTAGTATATCCAATGTAATTATTTATGAATTTGGTTTAATCAGGAGCATGCTTCTTGTAGTAGATCTTTTAATTTTCTAGTTTTCATTGACTGGAGTTCTATGTTTTTTTTACAACATTTCGCAGGGAAGGTCCATCCCACTTGTAGTTACTATACACTTGATTTTTATCAAAAATGTTCATGTTATTGTATTTAACTGTATGTTCAGTGTTGCTATTGGTTACCTTAGAAAAAAAAGGCCTTATATGGTGATCAATAAAGTAATTCAGAAAACCCTTAAAATAAAATCATCCGTTGAGAGATCTGTTGGACTTTTTGTCTACATTATGTACAGTGCAGACCCCTATGAGTCAGCCCATTTTATAGTTCATCAATAGAAGGCTTAACCAATCAGGAAGCTCAAAATATTCAATGCGACGTGTATAAAAGGTGGCCATATTTTTCCAAGTATTGCCGATCTAATCCGGTTTAGTAGAGTGTCTGATTCAGGAGTGTTAATCTTTGATGTTGTTTCCTTGAACAGGTTACATGCTGCAAGGATACTCTATATCCATAAACTATGATGGACATTATCAACAAGATCAAACAGGGTTTACTCAGCGAGGAATTTCCACAAAGAGCCTTCTAGCCAACCCCGGCCTACTAATATTAGTAGAATGTGAGCCAACAACAATAAGATTCATTAGAAAAGAAAGACCAAGTTCTTTGTTTATTTTTTGTTTCATTAAAAAAGGTCACAGACGTGTCTGAAAATTCCAATGTTAAAATCTTTTACTTCATGCTTCGGTTTAATTAAAATCTTACTAATATATAATAAATATCATTAATCTTATTATTTTGTTGGCTTTATATTCCTCAAATTTTATTAACCAGCGTTTTGACAAATCTACTATCATCTGTTTATTGAATACTGTTGCCATATCTGGTTGGGTGCAATTCATCCCAGGGTTCTCGAGAAAATCCGAAGGAGGATCTACAATGTAAAAGATCCCAATATAGCAGCTCAACTTCAGTTACTTTTTCACCATGAGATGTGGCTTCCCTCTGTCTTTTCTACAAATACTTTCATGGCTTCTGCTGTGATGTGTTTCTTTCCCTGGGGCCCTGACCACATGAATTTACTTGTGCTACTAGACTGGCTACTACCTCCTACCCTTTTACTGTCAAAATGGTCAAATGTTACTGCCACTACTACTCCAGTAATTTCTTTTGTCACAGTTCTCGTCTGCGCAACGCCCTTCCATATACTTGATTCCCTGATAGCTACAATCGCCGAAAATGCTAATTGCCATCTTCTCATTTCCTGATTCCCATTTTTTCCTTATCCTTTCTTCGACATCCCCAGCAACATGTTTCCTGTATCTTTTGTTTTCATTATTTATGACTACAACCCCCCCCCATGCATCAGTGGCAGAACTGCTTTGCTTGGGGTGAAACAATTACATATATAATCTCATCTAAATCTAAACTTATTTATAAATGAAACTGTGTGCGTGTGTGTCCATTACCTATAGACTCCGAAATGGCTGAACCAATTTACTTGAAAATTCACACAGTTGTACTATAAGGGTCTGCGAGTTTCTTAGCTAGGTTTTGTATTGAGGTACCCCTGATAAAGATAAAAAATCAATAATCGAAAAAATCAGGTTATAGAAGGAGTGGTTCGATTTTAATCAAATTTGATACACTCCTAGACAAAGACATAAGAAATGATATTCAGAAGTTTCAAGGTTGCAGTTCTTACAATAGTGCAGAAAATCGATTATATATATATATATATATATATATATATATATATATATATATATAAAGGCAAGATATTTGTGTGTGTCTGTTTATCTGCCTGTATTTTTTCAGCCCTTTTATTTTAGTTTTTCCTTTGGGTTTGGCTCTAAGTAGATATAATTGTAGTTCTTAGTCTCAGCCATGATACCATTTACTCAGAGGACCTATTTAGCCTTCAAAATTCAGTTTACGACAAAAAGAACTTATTTGATATTGATACCAGGAAATCAAAATTTGACTTACATCCAATCATTTTTTTACAGTCTACGGTTTTGTTTTAACTGGAAACAACTATTGCTTTTTAGTCTTTCGTGCCAGTGTCCAAAGAAACTGAGCTCCAGGACCATGGATTAGTCTTAAAGCTTTCATTACACCAGAGCAACACCAGGCTATACTGCTAGTATATATATATATATATATATATATATATATATTTATTTGGGCAGCAATCTCTCTTTTATACACGTTTCATTGAAAATGACAGACAAGGTATTAACAAAGTTTTTTATGATTTTCATATGTTCATATTTTTTTTTTTGAACTCAAATTATATATTTTTTTATAATTTGAGTTCAAAAAAAAATTATATGAACATATGAAAATCATAAGAAACTTTGATAATACCTTGTCTGTCATTTTCAATGAAACATATATATATATATATATATATATATTGTTACGTGTTAAGTGGAACAAAAGGAAAACGTGATTGACCAAAACTCAGAGATAAATCACAGACAAATATTTAATTTACAAAACACGCCAAATAAAATATTTACAAATCTACAATTTTTGTTGCATTCAAAACAAAAAACAGAGTTTACTACTGGCGAGTGTTACGAGAAGAGAAGAGGAAGGTAAGGTGTCAAGTATCTTTACCCAGTTAAGTTGGCAAGGAAGTTAAGTGCTATACTTTTTGGAAGTCCTCAAATGAGTATATAAAGAATAATTTTAAGTATGGTCAATGAAAGAGTCAAAAATATGTATTTACCCATAAAGTTCCATAAGGTTCTTATTTAGTTGGTCGGCAACTTTTTATAGATTCTTTCGGCTGGATATAAATCCTTGAATCAAAACCGGAGTTGATGACATCAGCAAACCTTGGTAACAACTGACTACTCACTGCCCAAAAACCTCTTTTTATAGGGGCTAACATCTAATTTGCATATTTCTAGAACCTTTCGAATTCTCCCGACTCTACTGGAATTTTCTACAATCTTCCAGAACATTCTATTCCTAATTTCTCTATTTAACAACTACTTCATGATCACCCAAAGTGTGTATCACGTATAGCACACAAATTACTGATAAAAGCCAGATCTGACAATGTTATTCAAGATTATGACACAATTTCCCTGGTTAATATTTTGGTCTTGTAACATTAGACAAAAGTAAGCTTAGCATAAACTGTCCTGAATGAATTGATGCCATACATAAGATCTATATGAGGTTCTCGACTGACAAGTCTATTCAAGATCATGACAAGTTCTCTTGTTTATATTTTGGTTTTGTAGAATCTTGTAGTTTTGGGAAAAGCTTCCTCTAGTTTAGCATATTCAGTATTGAATTTCCTTAATCTTCAGCACTAAATTTATTATCGCTGATCCATGCATGGATTTTAAGTGTTTAGCATTTATCATTTCCACATTCTGTATTTTTCATGATGGTTGTGTCATCTGTACTGAAGAATTAATACCAGGCAATGTCAGGTTACCCTAGTCTGTTTAAAAGTGGGTGTACAAAATAAAAAAAAACAAAAAAAAATATCCAGATAGATCTAGATCAATTCTCTATGTTTGGTTTAAGTGTATACCAATTCTTGTGATGGTTTATTTGAATGTTTAGATCTTTGCTAGATGGCATTCACAAAAAAAAAAAAAAAAATATAAAATAAGAAGTCCACACTTCTAGCAGATGATTTGCCAAAAGAAAAAAAAACAACTTAAAATTTTTGGCATACTAATGTCTACATGGGTAATTTCACTTCAGAAATTTTCATTTGGCATTGAAGATTGCAGAGTTAAGATGACGATGCATTTTACAGGGCAATATTTCCTCTTTCTAGGTCTGCATCATCTTTCTTTCATTCTTTATTCTCCTTTTTTTCTTTTTTCTTTTCCCCCTTTCATTCTTTATTCTCCTTTTTTTCTTTTTCACCTTTCATTCTCTATTCTCCTTTTTTCTTTTCCCCCTTTCATTCTCTATTCTCCTTTTTTCTTTTTTCCCTCCATTCATTCTCTATTCTCCTTTTTTCTTTTCCCTCCATTCATTCTCTATTCTCCTTTTTTCTTTTCCCTCCATTCATTCTCTATTCTCCTTTTTTTCTTTTTTCTTTTCCCTCCATTCATTCTCTATTCTCCTTTTTTTCTTTTTTCCCCCTTTTCCCTCCATTCATTCTCTATTCTCCTTTTTTTCTTTTCCCCCTTTCATTCTCTATTCTCCTTTTTTCTTTTCCACCTTTCATTTTCTATTCTAATTTTTTCTTTTTCACCTTTCATTCTCTGTGCTTCTTTTTTCATCTTTTTTCTTTTCCACCTTTCATTCTTTATTCTCCTTTTTTCTTTTCCATCTTTCATTCTCTATTCTCCCTTTTACTTTTCTTCCTTGCTTTTATTTCCGCCTTTCTTCCATTTTCCATTCCACTTTTCATTCCCTATTCCACTTTACTTTCTTTTTTTTTAATTCTGTCTCCCTATCTTTCATTCCTTCCTACCTCTCACACTTTCTCCCCCTTTCTTTTCCTCCTTACTTCTACTCTCTCTTTTTCTTTCTTTCTCACCATCTTCTCACTTACTATTGATTAACGGGGTTTAAACTAGGGAGATTGTGTTTCATGAAGGACAGAAACTGCAAAAAACTGTTGCTAACAAAGAGAAAGTAGAAATTTGGGAGACATGATGAAAAAATGCAATTGGAAGAGAAAAAAAATTCCAAGAGATGAAGTATATATGATCAGAGAATGTGCATAAAATCTTAGGAAGACATTTTTCTGTTGTTTTTTTTTTATAATCATATTACCCCCAAGCAAAGCATTTTACTGCCACTGTTTAGCAGGGGGTTACATAAGAGGTAAGTTATGAGAAAGAGTGACAGGTTATATGGGGTGTCAGGAAGTGGGTAAGGGAAGGATGAGAATACTGATGAGAGTGACGTGAACAGAAGGGAATTCCATAGGCAGAAAGTGTGAGAGAAAAAGCTGCTCGAGTAGAATTTGCTAAGTTCATCAGAACAGAAACCGTGAAAGTATTTGTAGAAGAGACACAGGGAAGCCACATTACGCCGGTGAGAAAGTGACTGTATCTGAGCTGCCAAGTCTGAATCGATCACATTACAGATTCTCAGTTGAATTTTGTCAAGGACACCTAAGTGGATAGCAAGAGCACCTGACCAGATATGGCAGCAATATTCAATGTATTATTCGTTTTGCTTCCATTAATTTGCACAGGAGTCTAAATGAGTTAATAATTACAAAAAAAAAAATATTCATGGATTCACAAAACAGACATGTTTTGGCGACTGCAATTCTAGGAATTTAAATCAAAATTCTATGTTCAGATGAGGAGAGTTTCAGCTTTGACTGAATTGAAACAGGTCAGATTCAATATGGGTGAAGGGAAGGAGGATAAAAGATGAAGAAAGAGTGGGTTAAAAAAATAAAGAGGAGATAAATTGAAGACAAGGAAGAAGAGAAAAGAGTATGAAGAAGATAGTGGGGGGAGAGAGAGAGAGAGAAGGAATAAAAAGGAAGAAGAACGGGTGGAACAGAAAGATAAAAAGTGATTGAGAGAAAAGTGTCTAATAAAGAGGGAAAGAGGGACAAACAAGGATACAGAAGAGAAAGGTAAAAAGAAGAATGAAAAAAAGATCTAAGAAAAAGAGAGAGAAAATAGAGAAGAAAATGAAGAAAGCAACAGAGATGGAGAGAGAGATAAAGAAGATGAAAAGAGGTAAGAGTGAATGAAGGCCAAGGAACAGAAAGATGAAAGGAAGAGAAAGAAATAAGAAAAAGAGGAAAAGAAAAAAATAGAATGAAAGAATTGAGTTTCAGTTTTGTTTAATGTCTGTGGGTTATTTGATGTCAAAAAGATAGGGTATTAATTTTTTTAATGTTTGGTTATAGTGGGAAGGTTAATTTAGTCAAATTTTAATGAAAAAATTTTTGTTTTTATTGTTTTTTATTTTAGAAAACTGAAAATGTCTTCTAGTTTTGCATGCAAAAGTGTTTTACTGAGAATAATACATTTTTGAAGGAAAAAAAATTATGGTTATAATTTTTTCTTCAAAAATGTATTGTTGGTAATATTTTTCCTTAAAAAATGTAAATGCTAAACGCAATGGTCATTTGGCTTCAATATATATATATATATATGTGTGTGTGTGTAAAGTACAAAACTTTATCACAGCAAGAAATAAAGTTAATTTCATACTTACAGGTATTTTTTAAAGATGATGGAATAAAAAACTAAGGAACATGAAAATGGCCGACCAGTTTCAATCCCGTTTTTCATCAGGGTCAACTGGGACTTTTTTTAATTCTTTAATATTTAAAATATTAAATCTGAAGATGAATCATGACGAAAAGGGGAAAAAGTAGGGTGAGGGGTAGGCATTAAATAGTAATTATGTAAAGTCCAATCACACAATCTCTGTTTACAGAGACAGGGTCCTAGCTTTGATGTATAGTGACTCAAAACGGCTGTAAATGAAAGGCTGAGTGTGAAGCAGACAACATCGTGAACTGGTCCACGCTAAACCCAGTCACACAATTTTTATATATATATATATATATACACACACACACAAGACAAAAGAAAAACTTATCTTAGCGGACACATTTCATCTCTGAGTGACTATCAGGGCAAATGTAAGGATTTGATTTCGTAGCAAGTTTTTATGAACAAGAGCAAAAATGTGATTCATTTTTCAACTTTTTTAGCATAGGGGTACTTCCATGAATTTTTTTTTTTAATCATATCACCCCGAGCAAGGCGGTAACGCCACTGATGCGCAGGGGGCTACGTAAGGGTAAAAAGAATGGAAAAGAGAAAGCCGGAAACCGCATCCTAAACAGGAAACAAGGGATGAGCCTCTTCACCCGTTCAATAGATGTGGGTGGAGTGTGAACCGGGCGATAGTTTAGTCTATCTACTCCAATTGAAAAAAAAAGAATAATAAAGGAAAAGAGTGAAAAGATTGGAAAAGAGAAAACCGGAAACCGCATCCTAAACAGGAAACAAGGGATGAGCCTCTTCACCTGTTCAATAGATGTGGGTGGAGTGTGAACCGGGCGATAGTTTAGTCTATCTACTCCAATGAATATTCAGATTAGAGGAAAAGTCAGGTAAGTTCATGGATGTGAAATGATACAGTTCAATACCGAATAAAGTACTGGAAATTGCGAAAAACCATGACTGTCCATGTTTTAAAGGCCCAGTGTCTGCAAGTGTTCTTAGCTAGGTTTTGTGTTGAGGTACCCCTGATAAATATCGAAAATTGATAATCGAAAAAAAATCGGGTTATAGAAGGAGTGGTCCGATTTTAATCAAATTTGATACCCTCATAGACAAAGACATAAGAAACGATTTTCAGAAGTTTCAAGGTTTCAGTTCTTACAATAGTGCAGAAAATCAATAATATATATAGAAAAGTTTTTATTTCACCCGAGCAATGCCGTGCTATACTGCTAGTAATATATAAAGTACATATTATACAGTATAATATATACTTCATATATTATAAAGTGCATATTATTACTTTATAATATATAATGAATATGTTATAAAATATAATATATACTTTATAATATATACAGTAAATTAAACAGCATGTTTATTTTTATTTAATTTTTTTTTTTTATGAGGAAGTTTTGAGATTTGATATAAGAAATGGAATTTAGGGACGGTGCCAGCCAAATTTGTAAACAGAAGCCAGAAACTAGTTTAAAAAGAGCAGACATACGGAAGGTGTTTGGCCAATTGTCAGTCAGGCATTAACATTGGCAGACCAGCATTCAAATATCAGTTGGAAGGAATAATATACAGGGTACCACAGAAATCCCTCCAACATAATGGTAAGACATTAGCTAGAGAAAGATACCATTGCCACAAATCACTTACCATTATGTGAGAGGTATTTCTAGGATGTGTGATGTGGTGCAGTGAATATCGACTCAGAACAACAAATTGGGGAGCTGAATTCGAATTCCAGTTTAATTCCTCGCATTCACTTATGCACAAATACCCTTGGGAAAGGTATTAATCCATCTCTTCCCTTCAGTTATGGGTTAAATAATAGGTCAGATTGGGTTCTATAGCCTTGGCTGGCAACCAGTCTACCGCAGAAAGTAATGGCAACCTACTGCAAGATAAACTTCTGCCCAGTCAGTCATGTCTCTTTCAAGACATGATCACCCAAAGTGTGTATCATGTATGGCACTTAACTGATTGGGTGAAACTTAGTATACAAAAGAATCATACAAAAATCTTGAAGGGACACATAAAAAAGAAAACCCATACTTTTTAAGCTGATTTTAGTCCGAGATCCTTATAAATGTCATGTTACATAATTCCAATTTTTTTTTAAAATTCTGGACATGTTTTTTTTAATTTCTATTGCTAAAAGTAAACAGCTGTTATTTCCATTGTCAATTTGACAGGATTTCTGTAGCTGTGTTTATTATGCTTGTATGATAGGCCTATGAAAGACAAATAGCTTTTACCATTATAAATAACTTAGGCAAGTTTGGTAGATTTATTTCAATGTAAGAGTAAATAGGATTAGGGTGAAGATAGGGCTGAGTGGTGTACCCAATTACAGCACAACTACATTTAATGCTAGCCAAAAGACCATTTAAGCAATATAAATCTGATATACCTAATTAAATGCTTAACAATAAGTCAATGTCTCTCTGTGCATTATCTTCTGTTTCCTTAAACATTACAAGTATAAATTGGAATAATTTTACTAATTATTGGTTTAAAGATGATTTACAAAATGTTGATATTTTATGAGGATCAATTTAAGAGACATATTGGTCAGTGTTGAATACTAATTCGAACTATCCTTTTTTTTTTTTTTTTAATCGTATCACCCCGAGCAAGGTGGTAATGCCACTGATGTGAAGGGGGCTACATATGTGTAAAAAGATTAATTAGAAGAGAGTGAAGAGGAAGACAAACCAGTTAGAAAGGAAGCAATAGAAAGATGAGAATGCAGGTGTGATGACAGTTTCAAAGGTGGAGAGAAAGGAAAAGATATACGGGGTGGGGAAAGAACTAGAGTCAAGTCATTAATAGAGGAGTATTGACCTTGCATTTAAATTCCTGGAGGTTGTAGCCGTCAGGAAAGCAAGAATATGGGAGCGAGTTCCACAGGCGGGAAGTGCGAGAGAAGAAGCTGCAGGAGTAGAATTGTTGTCTGTATTTGACTAACCTAACTGTGAATGGGTGGGACCCAGTTGCCAATCTGGTTGCACGAGTAAACATTTGTTGAGGAAGCACCAGGGACTTAAGTTCGTTCGAGCAGAAGCCATGGAAGTATTTATAGAATATATTTATAGAAAAATAAAAGAAAGCAAAGTATAAGAAAAAAAGAGAAGGGTAATATTAATTGCTTCCTTACAAGGAAACATTCAGTATTCATTGACTGTGAAGTTTTACTGCCGGTCAAAATTTGTAAAATCTTTCTCTTAAGGAAAACAATTTTCTCAAATCCAGTAGATGTTATTGCTCTTTCCAGTACATATGGGGGTTTCCTTCCTTGCTTTTTGTTTCAGGTAGTGTGGAACATCAGCATCTTGATTATGTCATTATCCTCTATGTGAGAGAGCAATCCATTTTAGTCGTTGCGTATAATTTCTGATAGAGTTCTTAGGTTTTAATTCTTTAGCACCAGTTCAAAAGAAAGTTGGTCCACAAAGACAATTGTGTTGTTTCAGGGGGCAAAACAATTTATTATTTTTTCCTTTTCCTTACACTTCTTATTTTCCTTCATTCTTCCTTGTTTGTCTGTGAAGTTGATTAATATTTGACCAAACCTCTCAACAACTAATTTCTTGTAGGCTCATATAACCACTTTTCTACCCACAATTCCCTGTGTTTTTTTGTTTTTTTTCACTATCCATTATCTGTTACACAAATAATGGCTGCTTGAAGTCTTGTATTTTGAAAAGCCATTTTAACATAGTATTCATGGTATATATTAGGCGAATTTTGGTATACATAATAATTAATATGTGTCCTTTAATAATTTTTCAGGTAGAAATATTCTTGAAGCAAAGAAGCACATAATTATGAATATGACAAAACATGATTGTTGTTTACTTTTCTTGCAGGAGTTCAAACTTGAACACAGTGCCAATATCAACAGAGCAGGGGGAAATAGGTCCACAAGTGATTGAACAGTATGAAGTTGGTTCCAGAAATTTTGTACTGATGATGAGAGTCTTGAAGATGAAGAGGTTAGAGGACAATCAAAGTCTGGCAATGAACAATTGCAAGCAGATGTTAAGCCATTTACAGAGTACTGGCAAGATGAAAAAGCTCAAATGGGTTCCTCATGATCTTAATGAAAATTAAAATCTTGAAGTGTGCTTGATGTGTTTTCTGTGTAACACCAATGATCCCTTTCTTGATTGAATAGTCACTTGTGATGAAAAGTGAATCCTTTATGATTTACTTAAGTGATCAGGTCAATGGCTTGACCATGATGAGTTCCCAACCACAGTTTTCTGGAAGCCAGTCAAAGCATTAATGTAGACATTTGCTGCAATCAACTTGCGGAAATGAATGCACGCCTGCAAAAAAGAGACCTGCATTGGTGAATCAACATGATCAAATTCTGCTACATGATAATGTGCAGCCACATGTTGCAAGAATGACGTTACAAAAACTCGGTCTTGGGATATGTCGGTTTACCATATTCTCCATATTCTTCTGATCTTTCATCCACTGATTATCATTTTTAAGCACTTAAACACATTTTTAAATGATAAAACTTTTAGGTTAAAACCAGAGGTAGAATCAGCTTTCAAGGATTCTGTTGCATCGCAGCCAATAACTTTATCAACGAAGAATAAATAATCTCGTCGATTGATGGCAGAGGTGCATAGATGCTTAAGGCTTGTATTTTGGCTAATTTCAACATTTCCACAGTTAATTTTTCAAGAATAAAATTGTTTCTGAAATTGGCCATTTCTTTTCTAACAACCTAATAATAATGCCCATAGTGGGGAAAATTTAAATGAAAGAGTAAAACTTTCTTCCAAGTGAGAATACATACTACACTTGCTTTACAATTTATCAATCCAGGAATAGACAGTTTCAATGGTGACAAATCAAAATATATAGGATTTAAAATGTTTAGGATACATGAAAATCCAAAAATTACACAAAACAATCTCGACAGAGTACTGGGAAAAGAATGCAGATGTGTTTATCGAATTAATCCAATTTCTCGATGACCGAAGTCTGTCTCTTCTAATGAGAGAATCTTTTGACAATGGCAGAAAAGCACTGCAAGTTTAACAAAGTTAAAATAATTTCCATGTATACAGAATTAACCTCCTTACACAAAACAAGTGCTGATGTTTTTTTTTTTTTAAATCATCTCACCCTAAGCAAGGCACTCTACTGCCACTGTTGCACAAGAGGTTACATAGTGGGAAGTAATGAGAAAGAGGGGTGAGTTATAGGAAATGTCAGGAGGAGGGTAATAGACAGATGAGAATACCAAGAATGGGGGTGGAGTAGATGAAAAAACGAGCTTGAGAGAATGGATTAGTGTGATAGGAGATGTCTATCGACCTTACATTTAAACTCCTGGAGATTGTAGCTGTCGGGGAAGCAATTGTATAGAAGAGAATTCCACAGGTGAGAAGTGTGAGAAAAGAAGCTGTAGAGCTGAAAAATGCTACAACTTTATTAAAGCCAGCTAGAGAAGTAATTGGTGATAGCTCGTTAATAGCCATGGTCCTAAAAGGCTTTCCATCTGAATTAAAACCCTACAGGGTGCCCACTTCCCAAAAATATGCCATATATGCTTTATTATAGTTTGAGTTTTATGATCAAGTTTTTACACAAAACATATGGGGGTGGTCGTACTATACACTGGCAGTTTTATCTTTTGAAGACTGTTTATTTGTTATCAAATATGTCAAGGATGATGCCCAATACTGCAAGATTTCGCTACGGTAGGCCCATTAGTATTGCTTTGAAGATGGGGTTGCATTATGCACAAGCTATATGTAAAAAAACCCCAAAAAAAAACCAAAAAAAAAATCACAGTTTTTGCCAATAAATTCATGTTTGGCACTAAATATGAATAAGGGTTATACACGAAAATATACAATACAGCCTATTTGTGTTTCAGCATTCACGACTTCACACATTTGCAGAACTTTTTCTAGAAAATATCATCAGCTGGTGTCTTAAAAATGGCACAACAGTTGGGTGTATACATATTTTCACTCCAATACTTGAACAATATTGGCTGGTGATTGGATGGCGATACAAGACTGGCGCCCATTGGTTGATATACAAAACACTCAGTTGCTTTTGCAGAAGCCATTGACCTGACTAGTTCACTAATGTTGTGTTTTGTGAATAATTGTGAATTCACTTTTGTGTTTTTCCTTTTACATACACCCTAAGATGCCATCTAAATGACTAGCTTCTTCTAAGACTTCTGGCGAGGAGTCTAAGTAACAGAATTATTAAGTATTTTTGTTTTTGTTTGTTACTACTGTGCATGTGTACATTTTTATATTTTTAGTAGTTGTACCTATCTAAACTTATTTATAAATGGAACTTTGTCTGTGTGTGTGTGTGTGTGTGTGTGTGTGTACCCGAAACAGCTGAACCGATTTTCTTGAAAATTTACACAGTTGTACTATAAGTGTCTGTGAGTGTTCTTAGCTAGGTTTTGTGTCAAGGTACCCCCGATAAATATGGAAAATCGATAATTGAAAAAAAATTGGGTTATAGAAGGAGTAGTCTGATTTTAATCAAATTTGATACACTCAGAGGCAAAGTCATAAGAAACGATATTCAGAAGTTTCAAGGTTGCAGTTCTTACAATAGTGCAGAAAATCGATAATATACATATATAAAAGGCAAGATGTTTGTGTGTGTGTGTGTGTGTGTGTGTGTGTTTATCTGTCTGTATGTCCTTTATACAAATCCACAATTTTTATTTGATTCTCACCAAACTTCACACAAATATTCTTTAGACTGAGTCTGAGCTCCAGGAGCATGGATTAGTTTTAAAGCTTTCATTACACCCGAGCAATGCCAGGCTATACTGCTAGTGTATGGATAAAAGAAAATGGTTACTGTATGTATGGAAGAAAATTTATGCTAACTCTGAGGGCACCATCATAGTTGTTTGTAGAAAATGTTTTTAAACTTTATACAATATTTTATGTCTTAGGTCCGACCCTTTTACTGTGAAACCAATAAACTGTAAACACAGATTCTACTCCAGCAACTACTTTTCTCACACTTCCCGCCTGTGGAATTCTCTTCCGCATACTAGCTTTCCCAACAGTTAGAATCTCCAAGAATTTAATTGTAAAGTCAATAGTCATCTCTTGTCTCACTAACTTACACCCTCTCTCTCATGCTTTTTTCTCCCTCCACCCCACTCATCAGTACTCTCTTCCCTCTCCTACTCTCTTCCCAACACTCTCTGCAACCTCTCACTCCTCATAGCATTCACTTCTATGTAACCCCCTGCACAACAGTTGCAGTAAAATGCCTTGCTTGGGGCAACACAATTATAAAAAAACATTTTATACAGTACTTTCAATGGTTATATCAATCTATCTGAAATTAAAAATGGTTATTGTATATATAAAAAAAAAATTACACTAAGTGTATGGTCACCAATACAGTACTTCTTGTATGTGCCATGTCCCTTCAGGACATAGGCAATTATAGTACCCCGCATCTCTTTATCTCTGATACCTCACCCAAACCCTGCTCAGGCCCTTCAAAAATGTTATGTGCTTCTTTCCCTCTATCTAACCTCTGACTATCAGATTCTCCAAGCCTTGCTTCCTCATCACATATCCAAGGAACTTCAGCTGTCTCTCTCTGATGTTTAGTATTAAGTTTTTCATTTCCATTCTTTCTAAAACCTCATTGCTCACATGCTCAATCCATGACATCCACAGCATCCTTCTGTAGAATCACATTTCAGTTGCTTCAAGTTTATCCTTCATCTTCGATGATATTGTCCAGCATTCACTGCCATAATTTTTCTAGCAAAATTTTCCTGTCTCTTAATACTCTGCTTAGCTTCTGGAATGTGTCTTTGGCCATGCCAATTCTCCTTCGGAACTCAGTGTCACACTTTCTGTCTTCCGTTAGAACACTTCCCAAGTACTTAAACTTTTGTACCTGCTTGATTTTAGTATCCCCAACCTGTAATTAGCATTTTGGGCTCCTGTTTGCTGATGATCATACATTCGGTTTTCTTGTAGTTTATTTATAGTCCTTTCTTTTGACATTCTTCATCTACTTTGTTTAGGCGGGCTTGGAGTTTTCTTTCTGTGTCAGCTATCAGCACTGTATCATCTGTGTATCTTATGTTGTTCAGATTGTGACCATCAATGACAAATCCTGTCATAACTTCTCGAGTCCACAGAATAGTCTCACTGTACATGTTGAATAGATATGGTATTCCAAAAATGTTTTTAAAAAGGCATGAAACGTTTCTAGAGTGTTTAGGATAAAAGTTTAAGGTATATGGGAGTTTTAAACAACCAAAATAGGTACTTATAAGCACATTTAGGGGGGAGGTTACAAGTATTTATGGATTCTAACTATTCATAGCCAATTCTAGACCCTTACCTCCACAAATATAGGGGGACTCACTGGGCTCACTTTTTGACTGTCATCAGTTTAAATATTTATAAACCGGCATTTAATTTAATATTTAATTTAAATATTTAATATTTTTTTTAAGCCAAACATTAATATTTTTTTTTATTTTAACCATTAATGCAGTTCACAAGCCTGGTTTGTCATTGTAGGGATGTCGTGTGACGGCCACTTAGTGATATCACTTCATACAGTGATGAAAGTGGCAGTTACTTTGCTTTCAAGAGTCAAAACTTGCAGTGTTTTTTTTTTTAAGCCTGGGTCCCTTGGCTCTGGCTGAGACCAAATCTATCTCCACAGCCACATGAATCAGCTTACAAGATTATGTCATGGTGTTCATATAGAAATATATCTGCACCATGTATAGAAATATCTCCAGCTTGCAGCCCTTATACTGGGGAAAAAAAAAACAAGATTCACCATTTTTCATTTGCAGAATATGTATTTGTTAGCAATATAGCAGATAAATCCAGCCTCCTTGAATCTGAAATACTAAATATGACTTCTCCAGAAATGCAGAAAAATCTCCAGCAGCTTCAGTACCTGTTGAGAATTATATGTAAGATTCTTTTTTTGTCCTCTTTTTACTGCTTGTTATTGCATATATATTATAGTTTTCTCTGTATTAGGTATATATACAATTTTGTGTATGACTTTTTTTTTTTAATCATTTCACCTCGGGCAAGGTGTAAATGCCACTGATGTGTGGGGGGCTACATAACTGAAAGAAAATTAATTAGAGGAGAGAGAAGAGGATTACAAACCAATTAGAAAGAAGCAATAGAAAGATGAAAATGCAGGTGTGATGACAGTTGCAAGGGGGGAGAGAGAAAGGGAAGGATATACGGGGTGGGGGAAGGGCTAGAGTCAAGTGGTTAGTCGATGAGTATTGACATTGCATTTAAATTTCTGGAGGTTGTAGCCGTCTGGAAAGCAAGAATATGGGAGCAAGTTCCACAGGCGGGAAGTGCGAGAGAAGAAGCTGCAGGAGTAGAATTATCGTCTGCATTTGGCTAACCTGACTGTGAATGGGTGGGACCCAGTTGCCAGTCTGGTTGCATGAGTAAACACCTGTTGAGGAGGCACCAGTGACTTAAGTTCGTCTGAGCAGAAGCCATGAAAGTACTTATAGAACAAAGAGAAGCCACATTTCGGAGGTGGGGAAGTGGCTGTAGTCAAGCCGCCAAGTCAGCACCTATCATGTTACTAACTCTCTTTTGGAGCCTGTCGAGAACACTGAGGTAAGCGGCAGGGACGCCTGACCATAAATGACAGCAGTACTCCATGCAGGGTCAAATGGTAGACTTGTATATATGCAGGATGGATTCAGGCAGAAAGAACATCCTGGATCGACACAGTGAACCAACCTTCTTAGCAGTGGATTTAGCTATGGATTCGATGTAGCGGTTCCATTTGAGATCAGAAGAGAGGGTAAGGCCGAGGAGGCACAGTGTATAAAAAAGCATGTTTGTCATTACTTTTCTTTCAGCTATTCCATTCTATCCATGAAATAAGGTGTTATTATATTATGGATATAGTAATGTCAATAATGGGGGATAATGCAAATGGGAGAATAAACCTGTCTTCCAGATTGCATCCATTATATCATAGATATAATAATGTCAGTATTATGGGGGGATGCAAATAAACCTTTCTTCCATAGCACACTTATTATCTGGTGTACATGATGTGATATTTTATTAACCTCCATCACATTTAAAGAGTAAACGTCATGTAAAGGAATTGGTCATGGTTAAATATAATTGGCAGAAATGCTCAACAGAATTGACAAAGTTTCCAATAAACAACAAGAGAAAGAAAATCAGGCCAAAAATAACACTAAGCCAATAATAGGACTAATCTAATCTACTCTGAACTTATGTGTGTGTGTGTGTGTGTTACCTATAGACTCCGAAACAGCTGAACCGATTTTCTTGAAAATTTACAGTTGTACTATAAGCGTCTGCGAGTGTTCTTAGCTAGGTTTTGTGTCGAGATACCCCTGATAAATATTGAAAATCGATAATAAAAATAAATCAGGTTAGAGAAGGAATGGCCCGATTTTAATCAAATTTGATACACTCATAGACAAAGACATAAGAAATGATATTCAGAAGATTCATGGTTGCAGATCTTACAATAGTGCAGACAATCGATAATATATATATATATATATATATATATATATATATATAAAAGGCAAGATGTTTGTGTGTGTGTCTGTTTATCTGCCTGTATGTTTGTATGTCTGTATTTTTTCAGCCCTTTTATTTTAGTTTGTGCTTTGGGTTTGGCTCTATGTAGGTATAATTGTAGTTCTTAGTCTCAGCCATGATACCATTTGCTCAGAGGACTTATTTAGCCTTCAAAATTCAGTTTACGACAAAAAAAAACTTATTTGATATCAATACCAGGAAATCAAAATTTGACTTACATCCATTCCTTTTTCTTTCAGTCTACGGTTTTGCTTTAACTGGAAACAACTATTGCTTTTTAGTCTTTCATGCCAACATCCAAAGAGTCTGAGCTCCAGGACCATGGATTAGTTTTAAAGCTTTCATTACACCTGAGCAACGCCGGGCTATACTGCTAGTATATATATATATATATATATATATATATATATATATATAAAAAGTAAGATGAAAGTAGGTAAACTGGTTCACTAATGAAGGATGATATTAACACAAAAAAGGATACAGGCAACTGACTAGTGTTCTGACTTAAGACAAGAAAGAACAAAAATATGGTGGCTGATTGTTTGCCTGGTTGTTTTTGTTTTATGCCATATCAACCTTGGCGGGTCATTTATTGCCAACTAAATTTTCTTTATTTATTGCTGGTAATACCTTTTTCTTTCAACAATTTATTTTTGTTTTTTTAAGTTTTGTATCTAATAATACTTTTTTCTTTCCGAGTACCAAGATTCATTGGGGATTTGTTTTTAAGAGCAGGGTCCCCAAGTCCTACCCTTGTTATTGCAGGGTATTCAACTTCAATTCGAACTTAGCTCACTGATTTCTCTTTCCGAGCCGATATCCACTGCACCACAACGCAAATCTGTCACTAAACACTTACAGCACCTGGTATTCCCAAGCGGTCACCCATCTAAGTACTGACTAGACTCAACTTTGCTTAACTTTGGTGATCAAGCGAGAACCAGTGTATATGGTCGTAAGCCTATGGTGAATGAGACCAAGACAGGGTCTATCATATTGGCTAGGAAGAAACCCCAATGTAGAGATACAAATGGTGATTATCTCCCTATCTTTGAGATAGGGTCTCAAAGGTCATATGACTGATGAATGACATCAACTGATAGATGAACAAAGTTTAGTTGCAATGTAAAGCCCAGAGAAGAGGGAATCTCTAGCCCACAACTGTTGGTCTTACACAAAAAAGCCATGAAACCTTTCGAGGTTCACAGAAATACCACTGTAACTCCAGTTTTCCCTTTAGTAAATACTTCTCTTTTATTGTTCACACTGCTTGCTGTTGTAGACAGGCAATATAGTTTCTCTGTGTGAGACATGGCTAAATAGGCATACATAATTTTGCATACAACTTTTTTTTTTTTTTTAATCATATCACCCCGAGCAAGGCGGTCACGCCACTGATGTGCCTGCCGGGGGCTATGTAAGAGTGTAAAGATTAGAGGAGAGAAAGCCGGAAACCACATCCTAAATAGGAAACAAGGGATGAGTCTCTTTACCTGTTCAATAGTGTGGAGTGTGAACCGGGTGATAGTTTAGACTATCTACTCTAATTAAGCTTAGCAGAAAATTATCTCCTGAGAACAAAACATGTTTGTCATTCCTTTTTGTTTATCTATTCTGCCCATGCAATATGATGTCTGGTATCACGGGGTTACGGCCCCTGGGGATCCGGAAAGAGGAAGGAGATGCTAAGCATGCAAACAATCATTATCCATCCTGTTGATCCATTATTGATTATTACCATTATGGATCAACAGGATGGATAATGATTGTTCGCACGCTTAGCATCTCCTCCCTCTTTCCGGATCCCCAGAGGCCGTAACCTCGTGATACCAGAGGTTATCTCTCTTTTATTGGTTTTGACATTACAGCATCCATTACACACATGCACATGTATGATTGGTCTATAAATATGGAGAGGGAAATGTTTTTGCAGATATTTCTAACAGGATTGGAACCAACATAACATTTTTGGGACATCCTGTATATTTAAAAGATCCACATATAAGATCAATATTAGCCATGATTTAATGAAATATTAATTTTTATGCGTTACTAGCAGTATAGCCCAGCATTGCTCGGGTGCAATGAAAGCTTTAAAACTAATCCATGGTCCTGGAGCTCAGACTCAACCTAAAGAATATTTGTGTGAAGTTTGGTGAGAATTGGATAAAAATTGTGGATTTGTATAAAGGACATACAGACAGATAAACAGACACACACACAAACATATTGTCTTTTATATATATATATATATATATTATCAATTTTCTGCACTATTGTAAGAACTGCAACCTTGAAACTTC
Organism: Ascarosepion bandense; assembly: GCA_037127315.1. Classification (NCBI taxonomy): domain Eukaryota; kingdom Metazoa; phylum Mollusca; class Cephalopoda; order Sepiida; family Sepiidae; genus Ascarosepion; species Ascarosepion bandense. Next base: position 2,606,214 of record JBBBDQ010001385.1, on the reverse strand, counting down.
TGAATATCATTTCTTATGTCTTTGTCTATGAGTGTATCAAATTTGATTAAAATTGGACCATCCTTCTATAACCCGATTTTTTTGATTATCAATTTTCGATATTTATCGGGGGTACCTCAACACAAAACCTAGCTAAGAACACTCGCAGATGCTTATAGTACTACTGTGTAAATTTTCAAGAAAATTAGTTCAGCTGTTTCAGAGTTTATAGGTAACGGACGCATACACAAAGTTCTATTTATAAATAAGTTTAGATTAGATTAGATTTAGATTATTTTTCATGGCATGGGTAAGTTAGTATTTTGAATAAATAAATAATAAAAAAAAAGCATGAATGCTAAAGTTAAGAACTAAATTAAAAAAGAATTTTAAAAAGTTTAACTTACCTGAGATTACATTGGATGAGAAAATCGAATAAATTCCCTTGTTTGTAAATTTCCAATTAGCAGAGCACCTGCAAAGAAGCAAAATCAAGTACTTTATTAGAAAATATTTGCTGAGCCAATCAGCTGTGGCAAAGCCTATATTAAATGGCAGATGGAAAAGAGAACAATGACATTTACATTAATGTGTTTATAATTGATACATTTAAATGTTAAAAATAGTATCAACAGGGTTACTTTGATAAGAGAGCCAAAACGCAGCTCATGATTGATGCATAGAAGCTGGATGCAAAGACAGAGATAATGGCAACATCCCTGCCTCCAACTATCTTAACACTTTCTCTACATGAGTCCGTTTTGGCTGAAAGGAAAGATGATTGATGGTTCTGTGTTGTTTGTAAGACCATACTGCTGTTGAGCGAGAATACTTTTCTAGCAGTTGATAAGATCCTATGGTCAACCTAATGTAGTGAAAACCAAGTGGTTGAAAGTATTTTCTAAACAAACTAATGCTAATTTTAGTTCGGCTTTATCAATTTTGTTTTTAACAAAGAAAGAAAAATTATTCTCACTTTTATTAAAGCTTCCTCGGAGAGCGAGAAACCGTCTTTTTGAAGTGGTTTTCATGTTCAGTCAAAATGGCATGAATATATGGATCAGAATCCGACAAGATGACAGAATGAAGTCAAAAAAAAATATCAAACGTATCTCATTCTAACATTTTTCACTTTTATTAAAGCTTCTTGAGAGAGAGAGAGAGAGAGAGAGAGAGAGAGACTGTCTTTTGAAGTGGTTTTCATGTTCAGTCAAAATGACATGAATATATGGATCAGAATCAGACAGGATGATCGGACAAAGTAAAAGAAAAAATAGGATATGTATCTCAATCTAACTTGTTTCACTTATATTAAAGTTTCTTCAGAGACAAAGGGATTGGTTTCCATGTTCAGACAAGATGAATTGAATGTCTGGATCAGAACTGACTAGATGAATTGAATGTCTGGATCAAATTTGACTAGATGAATTGAATGTCTGGATCAGAACTGACTGGTAGATTGAATGTCTGAATGGGCAAAATGAATGAGTCAGTGTCTGGATCAGAACTGACTAGATGAATTGAATGTCTGGATCAAGGCAAACAGAATGAATTGAATGTCTGGATCAGAACTGATAGATGAATTGAATGTCTGGATCAGAACTGACATGATGAATTGAATGTCTGGATCAGAACTGACAAGATGAATTGAATGTCTGGATCAAGAATGACAAGATGAATTGAATGTCTGGATCAGAACTGACAAGATGAATTGAATGTCTGGATCAGAACTGACAAGATGAATTGAATGGATCAGAACTGACAAGATGAATTCAGATGTCTGGATCAGGAACTGACAAGATGAATTGAATGTCTGGATCAGAACTGACAAGATGAATTGAATGTCTGGATCAGAACTGACAAATGAATTGAATGTCTGGATCCAGAGCTGACAAGATGAATTGAATGTCTGGATCAGAACTGACAAGATGAATTGGATATACGATCAAGCTGACAAGATGAATTGAATGTCTGGATCAGAACTGACAGATGAATTGAATGTCTGGATCAGAACTGACAAGATGAATTGAATGTCTGGATCAGAACTGACAAGATGAATTGAATGTCTGGATCAGAACTGACAAGATGAATTGAATGTCTGGATCAGAACTGACAAGATGAATTGAATGTCTGGATCAGAACTGACAAGATGGTGAATCTGGATCAGAACTGACAAGATGAATTGAATATCTGGATCAGAACTGACAAGATCAATTAGATGTCTGGATCAAGTTGACAAGATAGAATTGAATGTCTGGATCAGAACTGACAAGATGAATTGAATGGATCAGTCAAGATGATTGAATGTCTGGATCAGAACTGACAAGATGAATTGAATGTCTGGATCAGAACTGACAAGATAGAAAAAATGAAAAACAAAGACAAAATGGTCGGTTGTGATTTGGATTGGTTATTATTGGTCAGATATTTGTCACGTGTATAAAAGCAACAGATAATTCAAAATTGTTTTATATAATCATATCACCCTAAGCAAGGCATTTTACTGCCACTGTTGTGCAGGGGGTTACATAGGAGGAAAGTTATGAGAAATAGTGACAAGTTATAGGGGGTATCAGAAAGTGGGTAAGAGAAGGATGAGAATACTGATGAGAGTGGAGTAGCTGGAGAAAGGAGCATGAGAGAGAGGATGCAGGTTAGTGAGCTAGAAGATGACTATTGACTTTACATTTAAATTCTTGGAGATTGTAGCTGTTGGGGAAGTTTGTATAAAAACACTTGTCTGTTTAGATGTATGTTGGATGATAACATTATTATTCCCGTATGTGTGTGTTTGTGTATTAATACTGTTATGAGAATGCATTTATAAAAAAAACATTAATGTCTTAAAATTTATAGTAAGGAATTCTATTGGGTCCTACTTGTTACTACAAGGAGTTCTAATTCATCAAGTAGTTGTAAAATAGAGAACTTAGAAATAGAACTTTTGGAAGATCCTAGAATATTCCAGAAAAATCTAGAGAATTCGAGATGATTCAAGAAATATGCAAATTAGGTGTTAACCCTTATAAAAATAGGTTTTGGGAAGAGATTAGTTGTTAAAAGGATTTGCTGACATTATCAACTCTGGCCCAACTCAGGATTTGTATATCCAGCTGAAAGAATCTCTACTAAAAGTTGCCAACCAGCTAAAACATCAAAGAGAACCTCATGGAACGAAATGGGTGAATAGAATTTTTTGACTCTTTCATTGACCAAACAAAAAATTTTTCTTTATGTACACATTTGATGATTTCCAAAAATAGTACTTAGAATACTCACTAGCCCAACATGTAAAAATTATTTCACCAACTCCTTACCTCTCCCTTTGAAATCCTTTGCCTGCCATTAGTAAAGTCTGTTTTTTATTTGAATGCAAAAATTGTGTATTTGTAAATATTTTAATTTTTTTTTTTTTGTAAATATTTGTCTGTGATTTAGCTTTGTGTTTGGGTCATTCATTTTCTTTTGTTACAATTTATAATGTGTAACAATATATATGTTGTGTATTAAAGCAATATTTAAATACATGTGTTATGAATATTTTGGATGGTACAGTATATGAAGGGGCATTGTGTATTTATATAGAAACACTTGTCTAAGTGTATGTTGGACAGTAACAATTAACCCCAAACCACAACAGACTAGTATACTGTCTATTGTTTTTTTTTTCAGTTTTCTCTCAGTCTCTGAAGAAGCTTTAATAAAAGTGAAACATGTTAGATTGAGAAGTTTCCTATTTTGTTTCATTTACTTTATTCTATCATCTTGTCGAATTGAGATCCATATATTCAACTTGTTTTGACTGAACATGAAAACTACTTCAATGAGACAGTCTCTCGCTCTCCGAAGTTTTAATAAAAGTGAAACATGTTACATTGAGATACATTTCCTATTTTGTTCTTTTTCTTCATTCTACCATCTTGTTGGCTCTTGATCTGTATATTCAACTCATATATATATTATATAAAATAAAAATTGTTTTATTTCTCCTCTCACCCATAATGCTTTAAGTTATGCAGTTTATGAGCATAGGTTATGAAAAGTTAGGCCTCCCTGCCATTTCATTTGCATTTAAGGTGTCTTAAAATCACGTGTGTGTGAAACTTTGGTTACAACTAGGGCCATTTTTTTTCATAAGAATTATCAAGTGTTTTATGCCCTGTCTAGGTAAGTGTTGAGTACTTTACTGGGTAGATAGGGTTTATTTGTAATCTGAAAATGTTCTTTGAGTTTTGTTTAAGAGCACATCAACACCTCTGTGGGTTATTCAACACAAAAGGAAAGTGGGGTTTTAATGTCTTTTTTTTAATATTCAATTATAGTGAGAAGGTTGATTTAGTCAGATTTTGATGAAAAATTTTTTATTTTTTTATTTTAGAAAACTGAAAATGTCTTCTAGTTTTGTATTCAGAAATATATTATGGCAATAACGCTTTTTCCTTCAGAAATATATTATGGCAATAACGCTTTTTCCTTCAAAAATATATTACGGCAATAACGCTTTTTCCTTCAAAAATATATTATGGCAATAACGCTTTTTCCTTCAAAAATATATTACGGCAATAACGCTTTTTCCTTCAAAAATATATTACGGCAATAACGCTTTTCCCTTCAAAAATATATTACGGCAATAACGCTTTTTCCTTCTAAAATTATATTACGGCAATAACGCTTTTTCCTTCTAAAATTATATTACGGCAATAACGCTTTTTCTTTCAAAAATATATTACTGCAATAATGCTTTTTCTTTTAAAAATATATTATGGCAATAACGCTTTTTCTTTTAAAAATATATTATGGCAATAACGCTTTTTCTTTCAAAAACATATTATGGCAATAACGCTTTTTCTTTCAAAAATATATTATGGCAATAACGCTTTTTCTTTCAAAAATATATTATGGCAATAACGCTTTTTCTTTCAAAAATATATTATGGCAATAACGCTTTTTCTTTCAAAAATATATTATGGCAACAATGTTTTTCCTTTAAAAAATATATTATGGCAATAATGTTGTTCCCTTAAAAAGTGTGTTATGGTAATTTTTTTTCCTTCAAAAATGTATATATTTCTACAAAAGTCTATTCTTTCATAGTGTTTTGACCCCATTTTGGGGGTTTATTTGCCCATAGCTGTGATCCTAACAGGTGCTACCACTCTGGGTCAGAGTGGACCTGGGAACAACAGCAATTAAGAGGTGTTCCCATACTCCTCACAACCTCCCCATCAGAGGCCTTGCTGCCAGATGCAGTTTACTGTCATACCCAGGACCTGTAAATATATTCTAACTTTAAATAACCTACAAACGGTTGATAAATTGTAAAATTTGAAAGTTACTTCTAAAAACATTTGTGAAGCAATTAGATATGAATTAATTATCAATGAATTTCTATACATGTTTGTAGTATTAGCTATAGCACCAAGAACATGTGTTATGAATAAACATAGAATTTTGATTTGTTTTAAACTTTATTTTTGATGGATACTTGAATTTGAGTAGATACTCTGTCTTTTTTTTATAATTAAACAGAATATTTATTTTTTATTTACATGCTCAAATAATGAAGAAATATTGTTAAGAAAATATGCATCCCCTAGAAGGATTCTAACCTGCATACCCTAGTATTTTCAGACTCTGATAAAAATCAATTATGCTGTTCTTAATCGACAAAACTATAACCAGAAATTATAATCTTAGATGATACAATGAAATTCACAAAAACCCACAGAAATATTAAAAAAAAAGTTGGTAAGTAAATTCATTACAATGAACAACACTAAAGTTGGCTTAAAAATCAGGGAAATAGTCGGTCAGTATTTACATTATTTCGAGTATTGTCCACATCTTTGTTGGCCTTCTTCAGATGCAAGGAATTTCGAACCAAACCTTTTATTACATTCACTGGGGTATATCATTCTCATTCCTTACATAGCAGTAATGCTATTATTGGAAATCATGAGTTATCTCCCTTTAACCCTGCAAGTTACTTGTTCACCACTGCTGTAGCCTGGTATTGAACTCAAAACCCTAAGAGTCAAGTCAGGAACAAACCAACAACTTTATCCACTAGGCCATGTGTCCTTAAGAACAACTGAATTTTGGGGGATTTATAAACCTAATGTCCAGTAACCCACTTTTTTTTTTTTTTTTTTTTTTACTAGAGTTCATATTGCAAGTTTTTTATGTTAATAGCTACCTTATCTCAGAAATATAGACAAATAGAATGATCTATTATTAAACGTTGTACAAATGGCAACAAAGATGAGGACAATAGTCCAAATAATGTAAATATTACCGCATCTCAGAAATATAGACAAATAACTAGGATATATGCACAATAATATAAAAAAACCCACAAGCCAGGTTTTCCTCTCCAATCTATCATTTCCCAAATATTACACCTGTATACCAACTATAAAAAACAAACCTCAATCATGCAATTTCTCTATAAACAACTAACAATTAGAGTATCACATCAACTAATGACTTTCTTCATATTCCAAACTAATGTTGTCAGCATGGGAAACTCTTTAGGTCTTGATTTCACTATGTCTGGCAACAGGACACTGCACCATGTCATACAAGCAGAAGAATCCAGTGATGGCTGTCAGACAATTTCTGGAACCACATCACCCCTACATCAGGCCACCTAACCCCCTAGATTGCAACTCCTAAGATTATTATGTATGAGGTGCAACTGAGTGAGAGACAAACAAAACTGGAATACCAAAGATGAACAAGGAGACCATCCAGAAGAGTTGCAGGAGATTCCAAAATCATTTAAAGGTTGTGATTGAAGACAATGCTGATTTCATTGAAAAAATTTATTTAGTATAGTATTTCAAGATATATTTACCAAAATTACACAAAATATCTTTAAAATGAGATCACAGTGTTATTTTCACTTAGGTGTCATTTAGATAACAAGTTTGTATGTGTGTGTAGATATATATATATATATATATAACAATGCGTGTAGATATAGAAGAACCCAAAGGAGTATCCTGTACATACAGTGGTAGGATAACTCTCTAAGAGAGCTCTAAATATATATGTATATAAATACATATAGAGCAGATACAAGAAAGAGTTGATTTGTGTAAAATCTTCTGTACAATAAATATGGAAGCTGGTGATGGTTTGCCTGAAATAGGTCTATATTTTCAATTTACTATGAAATAACGTGTCTGCCTAATTGAAACAAAATGAATAATGTCTTTTTAGATATTAATTATGGATGATGCAATATTTTTCAAGGCCAAGCAAATTTCATTAGACACCCCAAAAATAGATTTCTATTATTGCACACTACTGCAAAAGACTTAATCTGAGGAAAATTAAAAATTGATTACACCCTGTCACTTGAGTGGGACTAAAACTGACCATGTGGTGAAAAAGTTATTTCAATTAATTTGCACAAAGGTGTAAAATAGATTCTGGCAAAAAAATTTGTCTAATGCAACACAAAGAACAAACATTCCTGTGGCAGACTTTGTAAACAATTTGATAAAATCTTTTCTTTCCATGTCAGTTGAAAATGCTACTCGGAGGAGGTGTAACAAGTCACATTCCAAGCCTTTAGCCATTACATTGTCTTCACATCCAAACTTACAGTACCTTCCATTCCCAAGTGATCACCCATCTAGATACTTTTACATTGCTTGAGATGTAATGATTAACAAAAAAAGTGTTATAGGGAAACATACCTATTCCTCAGATAATGGACTCTCCCTCCTATATTAATAAGTGTTAACAGGAAGTTAATGGGAGAAGTTCTTGAGAAGTTCATAGGAGTTCTTTAGAGTTCTATTAAAGTTCAGTAAAACTACTAGGCAGTTGATATTAGTCTGCAGTTAGCCGAATACTAAGGAGTCAGCTTTCAGTGGAATATTAACAAGTTCCTAACATTTTGGGTGCGTTCACAGGAAGATCTCAATAGAAACGAAGAAAAGAGTGCTAGACTGCTACGTGATGTCAGTTCTTCAGTACGGCTGTGAATGCTGGACAATATCATCGAAAATGAGGAAAAAACTGGAAGCGGCCGAAATGTGGTTCTACAGAAGGATGCTACGGATATCGTGGACTGAGCATACAAGCAACGACGAGGTGTTAGAAAGAATGGCAACAAAAAGGAAATTGATGCTGAGCATCAGGAAGAGACAACTGAAGTTCCTGGGACATGCAATGAGGAAGGAGAGCCTGGAGAACCTGATACTGACTGGTCAGATAGAAGGAAGGAGAGACAGAGGAAGGCAGTGGATAACATATCTGCAGAGTCTGATCAGGTGGATGACGGAATGGGGGTTGCCAGGAGCAACAGGAGCAAACATACTAAGAGCCACAAGGGATAGGGAGACGTGGAGATCCATGATCGCCTACGTCCTGAAGGGACAGGGCACATAGAAGAAGAAGAAGTTGATTAGCAACTGACATAGCCTGATTATAACCTTCAGTGCAAAAACTACTCCACAACAAAAAGAAAGAAAGAAAAACTAACAAAATAATTTCCAGTCAAATGCTTTCTGAGATTGGGTATGGTTCAAGGTGATCGATCTACTGACCCAGCCCAATAAATTGGGAGGTTTGAAGACCGAAGAAGGTGGGGCAGGTAATAAAATGCCATTTTTTATGGGTATGAATGTTAAATTTTGCAATTACTTTTTTATGCTTTTGTCATTTGAGAAAGGCAAGCATTTAAATGCCAACTGATCTTAATTTATCAAAGATGTACAGAACTTTTTTCGTAAAACTTCTAAAAAGACGCTCTACAGTTGACTGATTTTACAAGCAATAAAGAGCAGCAGCACCATCAAAAGTATTTTGAAGATTGTTTACAGAATCCATCTTGTGCCCAAAGTCTACATAAATTAGCAATCAGCAGAGTGTGAATTCACAATCTGGAAGAAAAATCTATTTCCTTTCCTTGTCACAATTATTGAACCATTGAAGCACTCATCTAAAAAGAAGAGAAAGTCGACACATTTATTTTTATCACAAAGAGATGTATTCAATTAAAAAAAAAAAAGAAGAGAACAAGAAAAAGGGGAAAAGAAAGAAAGGAAATACATGAGTAGGAGGCGGCAACAATAGTCAGGAGGAGGAGGAGGGGGCAGCAGCAACAACAAGATTCAGGAGGAGGAGGAGGAGGAGTCAGCAATGAGATTCAGGGGAAAATAAGGCAGAGAGACACGGGGGGGGAATAAGGCAGAGAGACACGGGGGGTGAGGAAAATAAGGCAGAGAGACACGGGGGGGGGGGGGGGGGGGGGGAAAATAAGGCAGAGAGACACGGGGGGGGTGGGGAAAATAAGGCAGAGAGACACGGGGGGGGGGAAATAAGGCAGAGAGACACGGGGGGGTGGGGAAAATAAGGCAGAGAGACACGGGGGGGTGGGGAAAATAAGGCAGAGAGACACGGGGGGTGGGGAAAATAAGGCAGAGAGACACAGGGGGGAAAAATAAGGCAGAGAGACACAGGGGGGAAAAATAAGGCAGAGAGACACAGGGGGGAAAAATAAGGCAGAGAGACACAGGGGGGAAAAATAAGGCAGAGAGACACAGGGGGAAAAATAAGGCAGAGAGACAGGGGGGGAATAAGGCAGAGAGACACGGGGGGGGAATAAGACAGAGAGACACAGGGGGGGGAAATAAGGCAGAGAGACACAGGGGGGAAAATAAGGCAGAGAGACATGGGGGGAAAAATAAGGAAAAGTATTACAGGAGAATAAAGCCAAGAAAAAAATGTTGACTATAGAACACAACTAAGAAAACAAAAAAGGAGAGGTGGAATGAAAGAAACAAAAAATGAGAAAGAAAAGAAAAAAATGAAGAAAAGGTTAATGAGTACAGAAACTGAATAAAAGACTGAAACAAAGGAAAAGAAATACATTAAGATGAAAGAAAATATAAAAGGGAATGTGTGATGAAATAAATGAAGGAATTGAAAGAAAGAAATAGGAAAAAATGCAGTTGAAGGGGTGAATGAATGATGACTGAGAGAAATGAATGAAAGAGAAAAAAGTACAAAAAAGTGAAAAAAGTACAAAAAAGTGAAAAAAGTACAAAAAAGTGAAAAAAGTACAAAAAAGTGAAAAAAGTACAAAAAAGTGAAAAAAGTACAAAAAAGAAAAAAAGAAAAAAAGAAAAAAAAAATGAAGCCAAAAGAAGAAAGAAAATATATCCAAAGTTGTCCTTTTTTTCTTGAAAATTTTTTTTGAAACAGCCACAAATATCAGTACATTCTGAACACATTAACTAAGGATCTCCAGTGCCAATGTCAAGAAAGAATGCAATCAACAAGACTAACAACACCGATTATTATCAGCTCTTAACATTTTCATTAAAGCATTTTCCGTCTTATGCTCCAAACAAGACTTTTTACCTACACAAGACAGATCACCTGAATCATTAGTGACAGATGACGACATTTTGTTTTCTCTTCTGACAACAGGTGTTATGGTAACGCTGTTAAAGCCAACAGTATTTTTCAAGGATCACCCACACCACACCCAAAAGCGTTGTAACAGATATTTATTTAAACATTTACTTACAAGCTGTTGCACAATATTACTCAGCCGTTTGTACGAGTCTATTTGTTCAGCATTTTACTTTTCGGAAACCAAAAATACTGGAATTACTATGTAATTTCAATTCTTTTATACAGATGAAGAGTAAACTTGTGGCAAATAGCTGTAGTTCTACAGAAGTATGATGAGAATACTAGGGACTGATCATGCAACCAACAAAAACGTTTTGACAGATTTTATTTTTTTATCGCTTATCAACCTTCTGTAGGTTATTTAAAATTAGAAAGTATTTTCAGATTGTAAGATTTTTTTTTTAAATAGGAGTTTCAGGGTAAAATTTTTACTAATTAACCCAGAGTTGGGGGCTGAAGAGTTGAATTTATACCTTTCCCAAGGGTATTTAGGCTTTAGTGATATCATGAACCCAACGGGGTTTGGCTATCTGATTAACAATTCAAAGTCATTTTCAATTACACTAACAAACATTCAAGTTCACAGTACCTGGTATTCTTAAACAGTCACCCATCTAGATATTAACAAAAAATTAAAAGTTTTAAAGGATTTTTTTTTTTTTGCTTAACAATCCTCTGCAGGTTACGTAAAACCAGAAAATATTTTTAGATTTAAGTACTTATTTTTAAATAATGGTTTAGGTATAATAGTTTTACTAATTAACCCATAGCTGAGGGCTGAAGAATTGGATTCATAACCTTTGCAAGAGTATTTGGGCATAAGCGTTCATATAATGAACCCAGCCAAATTTAAAATTTGGCTTTCTGATTAACAACTCAGTCATTATGAATTACACCAACACACATTCAAGATTACAGCACCAGGTATTCCCAAGCAGTCACCCATCCAGATACTGACCAGGTCTAACATTGTTTAACTGCAGCATTTCAATGTAATGTAGCCATAAGTATAAAATTTAAAGTGTGCATGAAGTAAAAAAAAAAAACATTGAGAAACACTGCCCTACAGGATGATTACAAAACTTTGTTTTCATGTTATATGAATTCATCTTTGTCACAACAAAATTCCTTATTTTTATTAGTAGAAAACTCCAGGTTTAGATATAGAAGTGTGGCAAACATGTGCCAGTATAAACACAAAAGAGGTCCTTAGTCATATGCAGACATGTCTGTCAAAGCTAGTCACATCTGGGTTTTCTCCCTATTATCAGTAGGACAACTTGGCATATCCAGATGCAAGCCTCTTTGCAGCTTGTCCAGATCCAAGTCTTTGTTTGGCATCTTGTGTCAATAGAAGTGACGGGAAAACCAGTAATTTACCGTAGGTAGTTGGCAAGACTGCGTCTTGTGAAGACATTCCCTTGATGCATTTTTAATGAAAATTGCAAAAATGGCCGAAGTGATGCAACTTCACTAGTTATTGCTCAGGTTTATTTAATTTCCTCCCATCTATTTTCCTTCTCCACCTGTTACTCTGTAATTCTTAAATGAACAATCGATTAATTGTTTCTCCCCAACCTCTACACACTCTTGTCAGTCAGTTAAGTGCCATAAGTGATACACGCTTTGGGCAATCATGTCTTGAAAGAGACATGATTGACTGAGCAGAAGATTATCCCGCAGTAGGTTGCCATTGCTTTCTGCAGTAGACTGGTTGCCAGCCAAGACTATAGAACCCAATCTGTCCTGTTATTTGACTCATAGGTAAAGGGGAAAGGTATGTATTATATTATTTAGTAATTAGTGAGGGATCAATTTATTACTTCATTGCAATATAAAATTGATCCCCCACTTTATGACCAGCATAAGCCTTAATCATGTTTTCAACTATTATAATCAGTCGGCCGATTAAGTGTCATATGTGATACACGCTTTGGGCGATCACGTCTTGAAAGAGAAATAACTGACTGGGCAGATTATCCCACAGTAGGTTGCCATTGTTTTCTGCAGTAGACTGGTTGCCGACCAAGACTATAGAACCCAATCTGTCCTGGAGGGAAGAGACGGATTAAAACCTTTCCCAAGGGTATTTGCGTGTAAGTGAATGCAAGGAATTCAGCTGGGAATTTAACTGACTGACATTGAAAAATTACACTGAACCCACTGCACTAGTATATTATTATAATGGGGTCTCACATCAGTGAGGGGGGAGAGGCCGTTGTGCAAGTGAAACTGTTGAGAGGAAGACCCTGAAACAATGCACATTTTCTCCTGATGACCCCATTACTATTGTTCAACTAATTAGTCAGTCAGTTAAGTGCTGTACGTGATACACACCTGAGCAATCATGTCTTGACTGGGCAGAAAATTATCCTGCAGTAGGTTGCCAGCCAAAACAATAGAACCCAATCTGTCCTGCTATTTGACTCATAGCTAGAGGGAGAAGATATGTATTATATTATTAAGTAGTAATTAGTGAGGGATCAGTTTATTACTTCATTACAATATAAAATTGATCCCTTACTTTATGACCAGTATAAGCCTTAATCATGTTTTCAACTATTATAGTCAGTCAGTCGATTAAGTACCATACATGATACATGTTTTGGGTGATCATGTCTCAAAAGAGAAATGACTGACTGGGCAGAAGATTATCCCACAGTAGGTTGCCATTGCTTTCTGCAGTAGACTGGTTGCCAGCCAAGGCTATAGAACCCAATCTGTCCTATTATCCAACCCATAACTGGAGGAACAGATAGATTAATATCTTTCCCAAGGGTATTTGCTCATAAGTGAATGCAAGGAATTCAACTGGGAATTCAAACTCTTGACTTATCTTATAAAAAAAAAAAGCTTGGTCAGAATCCATCTTGCACATTTACCAATCTACCATTCGTCCTTCCATTGAATACTGCTGCCATATCTGGTCTCATGCTCTTGCTATTCATCTCAACATTCTTGACAATATCCAATCTACTATACCTCCATGCACTCCTGGAAGGATTCTCTACAACTATGTTGTCACGGCCCTCTTGATGGCTTCCATGTCTGGAAAACAGGTCCCCTTGATGAACTTTGCAGTACCAGAGCAAGTGTGATGTCTTCTCTCGTTTTCCCAAGCTTATGAGAAAAGCAGGCTTAGAAAATCTGACACCCACAGGACATATTGAATGAGGTACATTCCTTGGTTAGAGCCTTTAAAACTCAAACCTGTCATGTCACTCACATAGTAGCAAATCCCCCATGTTCCCTCCGTATTCCATCAATTAGGAGTTCCACTCAATTCAAGCTTTTTCCTGTGAAGCCTTTCCATGTGGAACTAACTCCCAAGAGAGTGTTTCTCCAATCACTACAATCTTAACTCGTTCAAGCCTAGAGTTAAATATTATCGTTCCCTCCTATCCATATAAAATATTACTTAATGTAACCATTTATCTTGAGTGGCCCCTGGACCTTGTACAGAGTGAACCATATCTTGAAAATAAATAAATAAATAAAAAATAAAATAAATAAAAATAAAAATAAAAAATAACTCAAGAGGGACAGAGGAAAGCTATGCAGAATCTACCTAATGAGCTTGCTTAATTGGTGGGCAGAACAAGGATTAGGAGAGATAGCAACATTACCTTGAGTGGCCCTCAAACCTTGTAAAGGATGAACCATACTGTCAAAAACACAACCAAAACAAAAATAAAAACTCAAGTGGGACAGAGGAAAGCCATGCAGAATTTATCTGAGCTTGCTTAATTGGTGGGCAGAACAGAGATTAAGATAGTGAAAAAAGAATAGGACAACAAGTTGTGGAGAGCCATGATCGCCCATACGTATATGGTATATAGATCATCATGTTGAATGAACCATCTTCTCATATTATCATAACTTCTCTGCTAATGGTTTCTTCTCTCACAGTTCTCGCTTGTGGAACTCTCTTGCAGCTTCTAGCTTTCCAGTCAAGTTCAATCCTTAAAAATTTAAATGCCATGTCAATTACCATCATCCGTCTCCTTAATTCCTTTTCTTGTTCTTACTTGTTAATATTTTTATTGTTTTTCGTATTCTTTCACTTAGAAACCACTTGCGTCTTAGTGCCTTTGCTGACTTGCTGGAGGTGACTTGGTTTGGTTTATGGCATATCAACCCCTTGGGGTCATTTAATGCCAAAGCATTAGTTCATTAAAAAAACAAAAAAAAAAAAAACAAAACATACTTTCGTTGGAAACATTTTTTATTTTAAAAAAAAAAAAACACTTTTGTTGGGAACATTTTTCATTCAAAAAACAAACAAAAAACATACTTTCGTTGGGGACATTTTTCATTCAAAAATTTTTATGTACAGTGTAACCCGGATATAAGAGAGTTGTCGGAGCCGGATAACATTCTCTTATATCCGGGTTTGGTCTATTTTATATACATTACCACAGGCTCTAATTTGGGACCAGAGGAAAATCACTCTTATATCTGGGTTTATCTTATATCAGACTCTCTTATATCCGGGTTATACTAAAATTAGAGGCCTTGCTGTCAGATGCAGTTTACCATCATACCCAGGACTCCTCAGTTTGGGAGATATTTACCCATAGCTGGGACCCTAACAGGTGCTACCACTCCGGGTCAGAGTGGGCCTGGGAACAACAGCAAGTAAGAGGTGGTTCCATGCTCCTCATAACCTACCAATAAAAGGCCTTGCTGCCGGATGCAGTTTACTGTCATCCCCAGGACCTGCTGGGGATGAAAAAATTAATTAGCTTAAAAAGAAATTTACTATCATTGTCCAGCAGGTGTAAAAACTGTGTAGTACAAAGCCACAGTAGCAGACAACGAGGATAGAACTCACTACACTCCCTGATATTGGTGGAAACTTCTGTGCATATGCGGACACATAAATGTGTGAGAGAGAGATAACATCTATGAATATACATTATTCTTATCTCCTTTACCTACTTGTCTATGAAGAAAATAGGATTATATCAAATTGTCTGTATTTGCTTAAAAAAAGAACTGGAATAGATAAGTTTACAAAAAGATAATCTGTTGGACACACTGAATTGCTCAGATATTGATGTCACAAATAATGAAAACTGAAATTCATTGGAATTTATATAAATGGTTTATAAAATATTACATTAATAATCCAGACTAATGTCTTCATCTTATGTTTTCTCATAATATCTTAGCCAATAAACTTTCTTACTATCCTTGTGTTATCTAAATTATTGAGATAAAACATAGCCAGTATACCAATAATGATGTGGACTAATATCCTCATCTTTGTTATTTTGTTCATTTCATTTTAGCTGGTACTCCTGACAGTCATCCTGGTATTGACTGAGCATTTGAGAAGAGACAAATTATCCAAGCTAATATCCTCATTTTTGTTATTTTGTTCATTTCATTTTAGCTGGTACCCCTGACAGTCATCCTATTATTGACTGAGCATTTGAGAAGAGCCATACATTTTGCAAACTAATATCCTCATCTTTGTTATTTTGTTCATTTCATTTTATCTAGTGTTTCTGATCGGCATCCTAGTGACATTGATTATTCAAACAATGAAATTGTTTATTTTCTTTGAATTGTGCACGTAGAAGAAAAAAATACTATTGAACCAAAATATTCGGACAAAATTAGACTGAAAATGCCATTTTAGCAAAAAAAAACAAAAAAAAACGGAAAAATGTTGAATGGGTAAATTAACTGAACTGAAAGGTTTTCATTGAAGAGGAAATCTTCAAATTAAATGGTGGCCTGTTGAATGATTTTATATTCACATAATTGACAGCTAGAGAGTCAGGTAGACAAAATATGTTACTTCAAAGTAGGAAGGAAAATATAACAAATGAAGGGGGGGTGGAAGAAAATTAGAAAAGGAAAATATTGGCATGTAAAAACAAAGAAAGTAAAAGAAAAACAAAAAAAATTGACCTGGCTGTCCCAGTACTTTTTGGAGGACTCTGTGCACACATGGCCAAGTGGTTAGAACAGTTGCTTTCTGACCATGAGACCCAAGTTCCAATCTCACCATAGTTGATTTGTCAGGAAGGTGACTTGATGTTATCAGTCTGGAGGAGGCAATCTCAACATGCGGCACATTTGGGAAAGGCTTGAAAACCGTACGAGTTGACCCAAGCCTCGTGATAAAAATTGGGTAGATGGCTCCCTTTGAAGAACTGTCAAAGGTTGGGCTAGGTTAAAGTCACAAGTAATCGTGGCTGAGGAATGTCCTGGCCTTGATCATACTTGATAATGAGCTCTCTCCCAGAAACTGTAACTATGGCCTGCTCAGTATAGTTGCAGTATAAACCACAGGTGAGCTCTGTGGGTGTTTAACAAACACAAATGTGCCCGAGCAAGTGTCTGCAATGCCCACCACCCCTGTAGACAGGTATCCCGGCATACAAGTAGCCAGCCAATATTATATATATCTGTCCTGACTCTTTTTGTCCTTTTTTCTTATTTTTCTCTTCAGTTAAAGGAAATGCTTATTCTGGCAAAAATTTTTGTACCAAATGGAAGGAATATTGTGTGGTCTGATGAAATGAGCTAATTTAGCTTATTGAAATGAATTATAATTTAAAACCAGTTTAAAGGACATGTTGAGTTTTCCTTTGTAAAGTTGTGTACAGACTCAAACTTTGACAGGGGTACTCTCTCCTGGACCATCCAGTGAGTGGTTTTTTAACAGCACTAGTGCTGCTTTATTCTGTTAATTGTCAAACTTCACCTTAGTTATAAGTCTTTTTGTAGAAGAGGAATATTAAGGCAAGGCGAGTTAGGGTGAAATATTGAAATTTGGTGCATTTATTTGATTTGTGCAGAGACGTCTATTGAATGGGTGAAGAGGCTTATCCCCTGTTTCCTGTTTAGGATGTGGTTTCCGGCTTTCTCTTTTCCAAACTTTTACTCTTATTTTTTTCTTTTCTCCTTTTTTTTTTTTTCCCAATTGGAGTAGATAGACTAAACTATCGCCCGTTTACACTCCACCCACGTCTATTGAACAGGTGAAGAGGCTCATCCCTTGTTTCCTGAATAAAAAAAATAAGGTCGCTCCCTTAAGAGAAAAATTTTCTCTTTTAAGGGAGCGACCGTTATTTCTTTTATTCATTTATTTTAGGTTTTTTTGAATCTCATTCATGTAGAATCCTTCGTTAAATAAAGACGGAAGCTGACAATGGCTTGCCTAAAATAGGCATATACTTCCGATTCACCATGAAATAATGCGTCTGTCTTAATTTTTCTTATATTTGATCCATATGTATTTATATGCATATATGTTTAGAGCTCTCTTACAGAGATATCCTACCAGTGTATGTACAGGATACTCCTTTGGATTCTTCTATACCCACACTGCATGCTGATATATATATATATAGAGTGTATCGAGGCAGCATATAATTTTCTAAATATATATTGTTAAATATAACAGACAATGAACGTCCATTATGTTTAATCATGAGCCGTTCTAAACAACGTATTTTGGCTTTAATTTCAGGTGAATATATATAAGTTAGCTTTTGGTCATAATTAAATTTTTGAGGTTAAACTGGAAAATTGTACCAACCTGGCTAGCCAGGTGTAGAAATTAAAACTGAAAAATGGTTATAAACCCTGATATAACTTGAAGCATAGTAAAAGTAGCCAAACCATACAATGGTGGCAATGTCTGCAGATTGTGCCAACAGGAAAAATTAGCTATTATGTTGTTCCCAGAATGAAAAAAACAATTACTAAGTGAAAAATCAGAAATAATGTATAGATGTAATCACACCTATAAATAAATTTTAGGATCATACAAATAAGGATCTTAAAACATTTTCATCCATAAGTAACTCCGACCTAATTTTGAAAATTTGCAGTTGTTTAAAGATTCCATGTTTGTAAAAAAAAAAAATTAAAAAAAATCCGTTTTTGTATGTTTGAAAAATGAAAAATCAGTTTTTGGCTTAAGCTACGGAAAGTTTGAAACCTAAGTTGTGGAAATAACTAATTTCCAAATGAAAAAAATTACACACACACACATATATATATATATATATATATATATATATATATATGTGTGTGTGTGTGTATGTATGTATATATGTATGTGTAATTTTTTTTTTTTTTTGACACACAGATATGGGTAAAAATTAATTTGTAACCTCATATATTCTATAGAGCTATGTGTGTTCATATCTATGTGGTTGGTTGTGATATTTTTTATGGCTTATCAACCCTTGGGATTGTAAAAATAACTTTTTGCTCTCCTATTTTGCATTCCAAGTTACACGATCCACTCATCTACCAATGTAGAAAAAGTATCTTTTTTTTTTTTTTAATTCAAGAATAGTTGAAAAATTTTTCCTTAAGAAAAAAAAAAGAAAAAAGGAAAGACAAACAAAAACACTAAAAATATTTGCTTTTATCTGATATTAATCTCAATCCATAGCTCAGTGAGAAAAAATATTTATTCGTGACATCAAATATTTTTCAACATAATCTCTTTCCTTGTCACAATACTTAACACAGTCCACTAAATCCACTGATTCTACACTGCCATGCCGTAGTATACTCATGTGCAGCAGGATTTTATTTAAGTGCGTCACGAAAAATTATCACGGTGTGTGTGAAAGTAGTAATGGTATAGTGTTAGTATTTGAATAAATAAATAATTGTACTGAAATTATTATTCTTTTTTTTGTAGTAATATTTTATTGCACTTCTGCAAACCCGTAATTTGGCATGGAGTGAAGATAAGCTCAAAGGAGGACAATCAGCATATTGTTTAAATACATTCGTCCATTTTGGTGGGGGGGCTGCCCTTACTAGATTGTAATAAAAAGTAAAAATTTTGCTAAGTGTGCTGTGATATTTTCCTTTGCTCCAAGGTGGGCCATTCCTTAAAAAGGTCAAGAAGCACTGACTTCATCAGATGGATCAAACATTACATTGAAGATTTTAGACTAAATTTCAGTTGATACCAACGTCAGGCTACAGATTAAGTAATCACTTAATCTACACATACCCACATGAAATGAAAGAGACAGAAGGCAGTTCTAACAAACAAAAAACAAAAAAAACAAACAAAAAAAAAACAAAAAGCAAAAAAAAAACAAAAAGCAAAAAAAAAAAACAAAAAGCAAAAAAAAAAACAAAAAGCAAAAAAAAAAACAAAAAGCAAAAAAAAAACAAAAAGCAAAAAAAAAAACAAAAAGCAAAAAAAAACAAAAAGCAAAAAAAAAACAAAAAGCAAAGAAAACAAAAAGCAAAGAAAACAAAAACAAAGAAAACAAAAAACAAAGAAAAAAAAGAACTTCAATGATTTGACTAAACAAAGTTCCATTGAATGAAGCCAACTTATATTGAAAAAAAAATGAAAAAACATCTTTGCAAATTGATTAAATAAATAATACAGAATAAAGTGATTTTATAAAATTAACAAGAGATAACTGAAAAATAATCTGTTAATAAAATTAAAAATAAATCCAATGAGTGATTAAAGAAAAGTATTAACAAAAAAATAAATAAATAAATAAAAATTTTAAAATCCTCAAACAAAAGAGAAGAGCAAATTAAAATCTAAAGCTGATTAGAATTTAATAAAAGATAAATAAAATTAATAATAAACTCACAATGAAAAAAAAAACATTGAATTGCAAAGCAACTTTAACCAATGGAGAAGAAAGATGCAAATAAATCCAATAAGTTTAACAAACTGATTGGATCAATAAATCAAAGGGAATTAAACGACTGAAAATTAATAAACATTCATGAAGGCAGCAGAAAATCTGAAAGTTAACCTGAAGAAAAATTAAATGGAAATCAAATGAATTTCCAGAATAAAATTGATTAGAAAATGTTATGTTTTTTTTCGTTATTATTCTAAATATGGCCACACATTTTGGCTGGATCAGCCCCAATTTTATTTGCTTCTTTTTTTTTTTTTTAACATCAAAAATCTTATTTAGTTCTTATTAGGAAAGAACTTTTTTTTTTTTTAATAATCATATCGCCCCAAGCAAGGCATTTTACTGCCACTGTTTTGCAGGGGGTTACATAGAAAGAAATTTATGAAAAAAAGTGACTGGTTATAGGAGGTGTCAGGAAGTGGGTAAGAGAAGGATGAGAATACTCGTGAGAGTGGAGTGGACGGAGAAAGAAGCATGGGATGGAGGATGCAAGTCAGGGAGATAGTAGATGACTATCGCCCCAAGCAAGACATTTTAATGCCACTGTTGAGCAGGGGATTACATAGGAGGAAAGTTCTGAGAAAAAGTGACAGGTTATAGGGGGTGTCAGGAAGTGGGTAAGAGAAGGATGAGAATACTCATGAGAGTGGAGTGGACGGAGAAGGGAGCATGAGAGAGTGGATGAACATTAGTGAGATAAGAGATGACTATTGACTTTACATTTAAATTCTTGGAGATTATAGCTGTTGACAAAGCAAGTAAATGGAAGGGAATTCCACAGGCAGAAAGTGTGAAAAAAGAATCTACTGGAATGGAATAGAATTTGCGTTTACAATTTCTTGGTTTCACAGTAAAAGGGTGGAACCTAGTTGCTAATCTTGTGGCTCAAGTAAATTTATGTATAAGAGGCACCAGTGAGCTAAGTTCATCGGAGCAGAAGCCGTGAAAGTATTTGTAGAAGAGACACAGGGAAGCCACATTGCACCGGTGAGAAAGTGGCTGTATCCAAGTTACCAAATCAAGATCTATCACATTACAGATTCTTCATTGGATTTTGTCAAGGACACCTAGGTGGATAGCAGGAACACCCGACCAGATATGGCAGCAGTATTCAATGCATGGGCAGATAGTAGATTTATATATGTGCAGGATTGTTTCAAACAGAAAAAACTTCCTGGCCCTACACAGACAACCAACTTTCTTAGCAGCAGATTTAGCTATGGATTCTATATAGTCATTGAGGTCTCTTGTGAGAGTTAACACGAGGAGGCGTAGTGTTTTACTTTCAGGGAAAACTAGCCTGATCCATGCTAATGGTGGGTAGGAGCGATTGTGATAGTTAATAGATAGCAGCTTTGTTTTGGAAGCATTAAAATTCACAAGCCATTTCTTACAGGTCCTTTCCAAGTTTGGCAGCGAGGTTTGCTTTGTCAGCCTCAGCAGATTTTTGATCAATGCGAGAGTAAACTGTAGTGTCGTCAGCGTATATGCCTATTTGGGATCTTATTACATCTGGGAGATTGTTAATGTAGATAAGGAAAAGCATAAGACATACGAAAATTTGCACCCAGTAACATGCATCCTGCTTATTGAATGTGTTATGGAAACCAAACAATGGACAACAGTTAGACAGTAGGTGTCCATTACAATATCATTTAAAGTTATAAAAATGTCAGATTTTAAATAAAATATAACATTGAGCATTCTGCGTGATTTATAAATATTTCTTCCTCTTTTGTTGTATATGGATTCTCCTCAAAATATAGTGTTTTATGTATCAGTTCTACATGCTTGAAATGGCTGTGGCCTGGCTCTCAATTTCAGTCATGATTGTTTTAGGTGTTGCCATAGAAGGATATCATTACACAACCAAGAAATTCAAATTCAACTTTGCTTGGCAAAAATAGTCACCAACAGATTGCTGATAGTTAATTACTTTAGAAATTACACAAATTTTCTTTGGTTTTCTGTAATTATTTTTTAAAGGGACAGTCATCTGAGATTTAACCTTCCACATCTGAAAAATTAATTAATTTTCCTTCAAATTCTTCCATATTGCATCTCAGATTAAGGATTCTCTTACATTCGCTAGATATTTTTTGTGATATCAGTTTTTGATTTTAGTCAAGTTTCATTAAAATTCTAGCACACATTTTTCTGATTTTTTACTGTTAACCCTTGAACAAAAATTAACTTTTTAAATGTATCTGGAGTAGGTTTGTTAAACTTGAATCTATCACACCCTTTGTTAATGATTCCAGCATTTGTGACAAAATCTTTGTCTTTTTGTGGGATTTGTACTTAAGTATTTTTGTTGGCAACATTTTTCCTTCAAAAGTTTTTATGTGTATTTTTCATAAAAGTCTGTTTTTCATAGTGCTTTGTCCCCTGTTTAGAGGATTAACTATTTGCCTATAACTGGGACCCCAACAGATGCTACCACTCCGGGTCAGGGTGGACCTGGGAACAGCAGAAATTAAGAGATGGTTCCATGCACCTCGCAACCTCGAGATCAGAGGCCTTGCTGCAGTTTACCGTTATACCTAGGACCCAATTTGAGAGTGAAAAAAACTTGGAGAATTTTCAGATTTCTTCAATATTAGTTCAATTAAATTTTATTGTTGTTCTTCCTGCAGTGGTTTTTTTTTTTTTAATCATATCACCCCAAGCAAGGCGATAACACCACTGATGCGCAGGGGGCTACATAAGAGTAAAAAGATTGAAAAAGAGAAAGCCGGAAACCACATCCTAACCAGGAAACAAGGGATAAGCCTCTTCACCTGTTCAATAGATGTGGGTGGAGTGTGAACCGGGCGATAGTTTAGTCTATCTACTCCAATTGAAAAAAATAAAAATAAAAAAAGAAAAGTGAAAAGATTGGAAAAGAGAAAACCATAAACTGCATCCTAAACAGGAAACAAGGGATAAGCCTCTTCACCTGTTCAATAGATGTGGGTGGAGTGTGAACCGGGCGATAGTTTAGTCTATCTACTCCAATTGCTTGGCCGATCATCTCATGAAAGAGACATGACTGACTGGGGAGAATATTTTCCCACAGTAGGTTGCCATTACTTTCTGTGGTAGACTGGTTGCCAACCAAGGCTGTAGAACTCAATCTGCCCTGTTATTTAACCCATAACTGGAGGAAGAAGAGGTATTTATGCATAAAGGAATGCAACAAATTGAACAGGGATTTGTACTTGGCTTTCCGATTTCTCGATTCAAGCTGATATCTACTGCACCACAACACACATTATTGGTAAACTGCTCAAAGTTTATGCTTTGTTCTGTTTGTTTAAAGACTTAACCATCTCAGTCATTATCCAGAATAGAATAATAACAGGATATATATACTTATATGCATTGTGTATTTGGGCAGCAATCTTTCTTTTATGCAGGTTTCATTAAAAATGACAGACAAGGTATTATGGTTAAGTTTTTTTTATAATTTTTTGTGTCATCTTATCATCGGGGATCAAATTTGTATTACAATCAATATATAAATTGATCCCTCATTTTGTGGCCTCTGTAATTTCAATATATTTGTTCCAACAACTGTTGTATTTTTACTACCTGGGCTAATAATTCTTCCATATTTCAAGAATATCTTTTTCGTTTTTGCTTTCTGTTTTCTCTCTTTTTAATACACACCAAAGAAAATTAAAATTAAACCAACATGGTTCTAATTTCTTATCGCTCCTATGTGTTTCAAAACAAAAAGTACCTTTTTTTATTCCATATTAGTTTTAATTTCTCACTGCCACCATTATAATTCATTCCCTATATGTTTTGCTTAGGCTACTCACCGTGATATAATTTTTTTAATCATTTCACCCAAAGCAAGGAGGTAATACCACTGATGCACAGGGGGCTACATAAGAGAAAAAGATTTGATAGGAGGAGAATAAAGAGAAAGACGAACCAGTTACAGGAGGTGTCTGAGAAAGGAGCAAGAGAAGGATGAGAATACAGGTCTGATGACAGTTGCAAAGGTAGAAAACAAAGGAAAAGATATACAGGGTGGTGTAGAAAGAACTAGAGTCAAATAGTTAAAAGATGGGTATTGACATTGCATTTAAATTTCTGGAGGTTGTAGCCATCAGGAAAGCAAGAATATGGAAGAGAGTTCCACAGGCGGGAAGTGCAAGGAAAGAAGCTGCTGGAATAGAATTGTCGGCTGCATTTGGTTGATCTAACTGTGAATGGGGGGGGACCAGTCTGGTTGCACAAGTAAACTCATGCGGCAGGGGCACCAGTGACTTCAGTTCATCAGAGCAGAAGCCATGAAAATATTTGTAGAACAGACAGAGAAAAGCCACATCCTGTCGGTGAGAAAGTGGCTGGAATCAAACTGCCAAGTCGGTACCTCTCACATTATCACGGGAAATTCTCAACTGACTGACAAACTTCTCTTGACTGTCTTCGAGTTCTTTATTTAAAAAGTGTCTTGTTCAGTTCATTTGTGTTACTAGGAGTGTCTTATTTACTCCAAAACAGATTGTAAATTAAGTTTATTGACAAATGAGATAAAATACTTTTGCCATTAGAAGACTTAATGACAAACCTGTATAATTCTAAGTTTGCAGTCAATAAGCTTAGTGTAATTTGACAGAGAAGGAAAGTTAAAAAAAAATCACATTCATTTTTCGTTTTAATCATTTCCTTCTAAGCCAAGTGATAAAGCCACTAAGACGCAAGAAGTTACTGAGAAAATATTACTAATAAGAAAGAACAAGATTCAAAGAGGAAAAAGATGATGTATTTACTGTATTTGACAGCATATAAGGCGCTAATTTTTTTTAACTAAAAATGTTTTTGGAAATTTCCCCCCACATTTTATATACCATATGCTTTCTCTTTATTTTCTTACCTTTGGATATAATGAAGTTTTTATGGGTTCGTGTTCTTTTTTTCTATTATGTTTTTTATTTATTGTAATCATGGCTTTTTTAACCAAAATCTTACCTCATAAATATAGCTTAAGCTGATATATTTACTAATAAGTTTACTAATTTTTTACAGTATTTACATTATTCGGACTATTGTCCTCATCTTTCTTGCCATTTGTACAACGTTTCGGCTGTTGTAAGTTTTGGCCTTCTTCAGGTGCTAGGAATTTCAAACCCTTTATCACAATCACTGGGGTATATGAACTCCATTCCTTGTCTAAAGCCTCTTCTGGTTCATATATTTCAGTAATTGTAATAAAAGGTTCAGCTCAAAATTCCTAGCACCTGAAGAAGGCCAGAGTGTATAATGGTAGAAACGTCATACAAATGGCAACAAAGATGAGGACAATAGTCTGAATAATGTAAATACTGTAAATACTACCACATTTCAGAAATATAGACAAATACTAATTTTTTCTTGATTTGCCCTGCTGAAATTGGAGTGTGTTGTATACACCGTCAAATATAGTAAATTTTTCAAGATTGTAGATGACAGGAAAGAAAGGAGTTCAACAAGCAAGAAGTCTGAGAGAAGAAAATTAGAATTGTTCTTAATTGATGTTATTAAGTGCAGGATTTCTGGTTTTTTTTATTAATAATGCCTCTATTATTTTTAATCTTTTGCATGTGGATGATATGAACAAATGAAACATAAAAAAACCTATGATAATACCTTGTTTGTCATTTTCAATGAAACCTGTATAAAAGAGAGATCGTTGCCCAAATACACAATATATATAATTAATAGAATAAGACTTATGAATACATCTAGCAATTTCAACAATGAAATGAAACCTAACTGGCCTAAGAGATATAGGCGTTGGTTAGTTCCAGCAACTTGACCCAAAGAGTTGAGAGCTCAATACCAGGCTACAGCAGTGGTGAACAAATAACTTAGAGAGTTTGGTTAGAGGGAGACAACTCATGACTACCAAAAGAGGCTTTGTGCAAAGAATGAGAATGATATACCCCAGTGGTTGTAGTAAAGGGTTCGGTTCAAAATTCCTAGCACTTGAAGAAGGCCTGAAAGTACAACAGCCAAAACGTCCTACAAATGATAACCAAGATGAGTAGAATAGCCCAAATAGTGGAAATACTACCACATCTCAGAAATATAGACAAATACTAACTGGTAATCTAGTCAGTCAGTCAGTTAAGTGCCATACGTGAAACACTCTTGGGCGATCATGTCTCGAAAAAAAGACATGACTGACTGGGCAGAAGATTATCCCGCAGTAGGTTGCCATTGCTTTGTGCGGTAGACTGGTTGCCAGCCAAGACTATAGAACCTAATCTGTCCTGTTATTTAACCCATAACTGAAAGGAAGAGACGGATTAATACCTTTCCCAAGGGTATTTGCGTGTAAGTGAATGCAATGAATTCAACTGGAATTCAAACTCTGCTCCCCGATTTATCGTTCCGAGCCGATATCCACTGCACCACAACGCACATCCGGTAATTTAGTACTATACTTTAATTCATGAATTCTTAGTTATGAACTAACATGTTTCTCTTAATAAATGCAAGCACTCAAATCTGGCTTGTGGAACTGTTTGAACAAATTTCTAATTTGCTCATTTTGAAACATTTTTTTCAATGGAAAAAACCTTTTTTTTTCTGCTCAAAGCAACAAACCTTGAGTTACCTTCTAAAGAGACACAGCAGCTGTAACAAATGAGCCTTAATACCTGTAAAACAGCAGACTGTCATTGATAATTAGCTATGTAATACAATTACTAATTTGATTTCAATAACAATAATTTCATTAGCAGAATAGATACTTGACACTAAGACAAAAACCAAAAATAGTACAAGATGCTGAAACTAACAAATTGAACTATTTTTTTAGCAATTCTTAGTCTTTGAAACTGCATTTGGTGGACTATTTCTGGTATTGATTCATTTTAACTGGAAAGAGTTTGTCCTATTGTCTTGTGAAGAACATCAGACTCACAGATTTTTACTGATAGAGCCAGTCACATGTGTGTGTGTGTATATATATATATATATATATATATACACACACACACACTACCGGCCATAATTATTATGCTGCATTTTTTTTTTTTTTTATTGATGTATTTCATACTATTTTTAGTATTTATTGCCAAGTGGATAATACTAAATGAAAATAGAATGGTTCTTTTGTTATTTCTTTGCAAAATTTTACAAGGCAGCCAGGAAGCCTTTGCTTTGGCTAGCCAATAAGAAGAGATTAGCATGGGGAAGAGATAAAAAAAAAACAGAACACCAGAACAGTTCATTTGATGCGCATATTATTGTGCAGTATTAACACAAAAAACATTCTATTTTCATTTAGAATTATCCACTTGGCAATAAATACTAAAAATAGCATGAAATACATAACCTTTTTTTTAAAAACTGGGGTGACCTAATAATTATGCTAGTAGTATGTGTTTGTGAGTATATATATACACACACACACACACACACTTGGGTTTCATTGAAAATAACAGGCAAGGTATTATCATTAAGTTCTTTTATATAATTTTTCATGTGTTCGTTTAATTTTCAGAATTAAAATTATATAAAAATTGTTGAAAAACTTTTGTACTTTCAAACGCTTTCGAGTATACTTTTAGCCATGATCAATAATTAATGTCGTTTTACTTATAAACATCTGAAAAATTTATGAATATAGAGTCTTGTGTATGTTAAGCTCCAAACACAGTAAGCACAGGGTTACCTTGTCCAAAATTGATGTTATTTAGTGTAGGATTTCTCCTTTTTTTTATTAGTAATGCCTCCGTTATGTTTAATCTTATTTTGCATGTGAATGATATGAACACATGAAAAATTATATAAAAAAATTAATGATAATACCTTATCTGTCATTTTCAATGAAACCTGTATAAAAGAGATTGTTGCCCAAACACACACACACATATATATATATTTTTATTATAAATTATGTTTTAAAACATGTACATAATTTCTTCTATATATGTCCTCTTCCCTACAATCATATGGTTGTTTCAGTGTTTGGATTTAAAAACTTCCTCAGGGGAAATAAAGGTTTGGAATCATTCTGTTTATATTTGGTTCGTTGATTTCGTGGGGGTTGGTTGGGGTTATTGGTAATTAAATATGGTTGTAGGGAAGAGGACATATATAGCAGAAATTATGTACATGTTCTAAAACATAATTTATAATAAATATTCACTGCTCTATACACCATATATCAAGCACTGTTTTAAATAAATGTTTTGGACGGAAAAAAAAATTTTCTTTTTTCTCTCCTCATTCTATACTCACTCGGATATATATATATATATATTGTAATGGGTGTTACAATGGTTTATAAATTCATAGTATCACTACACAAAAATTTTCGTGTTTCGAAACTGCTATGTGCGCTTCTCATTGGGAGATTAGTTGAAATGAAGCTTAAATGGTGAAAATGGTTTATTTATGATGATATGATGTTTAACTGCATGTGCTTTATGTTGTATCGAGCACTCTATAAAAGTAAATGCATGAACAGCAGGTAAAAAACCTATGAGTTTTATAACGGTTTATGCTCTCATTATGATTGAGCTCTCTCGAGAAGAAAATTTTAAAAACAGTTTCCACTTCAGCTATAATGCGTGGCTCTTCAGAAATGAATTCTCTCGGTGACTGGTGTCTGTATACACTGCCTACATAAAAGACGTTAAAATTTC
>JBBBDQ010001385.1:2437500-2575000 GCA_037127315.1 Ascarosepion bandense | reverse complement strand
AGGAGAGAAAGCCGGAAACCACATCCAAAAAAGGGAACAAGGGATGAGCCTCTACACCTGTTTAATAGACGTGGGTGGAGTGTGAACTGGGCGATAGTTTAGTCTATCTACTCCAATTGAAAAAAATAAAATAAAATAAAAAAAAAAAGAGTGAAAAGATTGAAAAAGAGAAAAACCTGAAACCACATCCTAAACAGGAAACAAGGGATGAGCCTCTTCACTTGTTGAATAGACATGGGTGGAGTGTGAACCGGGTGATAGTTTAGTCTATCTACTCCAATTGTATTTTTACAATTAAACAGTATATTTATTTATATCTTCCAGCCTAAATAACTGAGAAATCTTCCTAGGAAAATATGTGTCATCCAGCGGAATTCTAACTTTTATCCCACTAGAGGAAACCATCAATTGATCTGACATGCTTTATAATTTGAGTTTTGTCTAACTGCACATCTTCCGTGGTCTTTCTAGCAACATCCAACTAAGGTTTGATTTCATTGGTCAGATACATTAAATCAAACCTCAATCAACATACTGCCTTTTTAGATTTTTGAAAATTTTAAGAAAATTTTAAAATCATTCATCTTAAATCTCTGAAAAGCTTCTTTAAGTGAAACATGTTAGATTAAAGACACTTTTGCCTACCTGTTCTTTACTTATTCAATTTATTTTGTCAGATTTCAATCTATCTAATCAATATTCAGATACACACACACGCACTATATATATATAATTTTAGATATTCTACAATTTCATAGAAAATACCTATTTTGCAGCTGTTGATGGCGAAATATGTATTACCCATGAAATTGTAGAATATCTAAAATTTTTCTACTCCAACAGCTTCTTTTCTCGCGCTTCCCGCCTGTGGAACTCCCTTCCACAAGTCTGCTTTCCCGACAGTTACAATCTCCAGGTGTTTAAATGTAGGGTCAATAGACACCTATCACACTAACTCCCAACTATTCTCACAACACTCATCTACCCAACCCTCATTCTCGGTATCCTCACCCGCCTATCACCCACCCTCTGTTATTTCCTATATTTAATCAGCCTTTCTCCACTCTACGTAGCCCCCTGCACAGTAGTGGCAGTGACATGCCTTGCTCGGGGTGAAACGCTTATAAAAAAAAAAAAAAAAAAAAAATTATATTACTGTTAAATAAATGAATTTAACATTGAGTTTATCTATTAACATTTACCTAATATACCAAGTGTTCTACATATATATATATATATATATTTTGTAAGAAAGTTGTGGAACATGTAGGCTTTAAACCCACTGTTCATGCACTTACTTTTGTAAAGAGTGCTTGATATAATGTAGAGCTTTATATTGTAATGGTTTATAAACGCGAAAATTTTTGTGTAGTGATGCTATGCTTTTATAAACCATTGTAACAACCATTACAATATAGTTTTCTCATGGCTTCTAGTACTTTTCACAATACACTATATATATATAAGAAAACTAAGAACTATCTGGAAAGACAAGAATGTCTGTTGTACAAAATTAATGGTCATACTATTGCATGCTCTGGGTCTTTCAGTCTTACTTGAATGTTTGCAAATCTTGGACATTAATGCCAACATTACCAAAGCATCAATTTACCCCCCGGATTTTTCCCAATCTCACCTTTGCTTGTGGAAATTATACTAAAACAGACTAACATACATAATAAAAAGTCCAAAGAAAACAATTGAATTCCCTTCATTTTAACTTCTTTTGACTTTGCACTACACATGAAGGAATTCTAAAACTAAAATATTCGGTTAATCTTTTTGAATGATTTGTGAGCATTTTTTAGAGTTGCCAACACTGTTTATAGATACGTAATTTAGAATAAAGCTCATTTCGTCTTTTTGCCTTGATAAAGTCCATCACAGGACGAAAAATGTAGGCGATTTAAATACAGTTTTCCTCTTTTTATTTAACCATCCTGTCCTTAATATCAGATCAGATTTTTACATATATATATATATATATATGTAAAAATATACTCAGTTATGATATTTTCAAAATTTATAAGTAATTTGTAGCATTTACTGTGTCTCGTCAAGTGAATTACTTATGACACAAGAAGTGTTGAAATGAAATAGCTACTTTGTTGTGACGTTATAACATCAGTCAGTTAAGTATTATATGTGATACACACTTGGGCGATCATGTCTCGAAAGAGATAACTGACTGGGCAGAAGATTATCCTGCAGTAGGCTGCCAAGGAATTTAACTGGAATTTGAACTCGAATTCCATTTCTCGTTCCGAGCTGAGTTGAAATATACTTATATTATAAATAAATATTATTTGCTCTACTCTGTATTGAGCACTTTTTTGTTTTTTGGATATCTTTCGAGACATGATCGCCCAAGCGTGTATCACGTATGACACTTAACTGACTGAATATAATAGTTGAAAACATGATTAAGGCTTCTACTAGGCATAAAGTGGGGGTTCCGTTTTATAATGTTTTGAAGTAATAAACTGATCCCCTAGTAATTACTACTTAATAATATAATACATCTCTTTCCCCTCTAGCTATGAGTCAAATAAGAGGACAGATTGGGTTCTATAGCCTTGGCTGGCAACCAGTCTACCACAGAAAGCAATGGCAACCTACTGCAGGATAATCTTTTACCCAGTCAGTCAGGTCTCTCTCGAGACATTATCGTCTAAAGCATGTTTCACGTATGGCACTTAACCGACTGATTATGGGCTAAAGTGCTCAATCCCTTTCCATTCTTGATAGATTTCAAAAGCGTCTCTGTGTCCTTGTTGGAGAAGAATTATTTTCTACCCTCCAACCTCTCTCTCACAGGCTGGGTGTGGTGAGACTCTCACTGCCCTATTACAACTTCCATGGAAAGTGCTTAAATAAACTACATTCCTTGGATTTGCCAGGTAATGGCCAGGACCTGCCATACCTCTTACATAGTAGCAAACCACCCACATTTCCCCCGTATTCCATCAACCAGATTCCACTACAACAGTGGAGTAGATAGACTAAACTATCGCCCGGTTCACACTCCACCCACATCTATTGAACAGGTGAAGAGGCTCATCCTTTGTTTCCTGTTTTCTCTTTTCTAATCTTCTCACTCTTATGTAGCCCCCTACACATCAGTGTCGTTACCACCTTGCTTGGGGTGATATGATATTTAAAAAAAAACCAAAAAAAAAACAGCTTTCTTCTGCAAACCACTGCCCTGTGGAACACACCCTTAAGAGAATATTTCCCTAATCACTACAATTTTAACCTGTTCAAATCTAGAATTAATGGTTATCTTCCCCACCTATATAAACTAACCCTTAACCCTCTACCTTGAGTCACCTCCAGACATTATACAAAGTGAACCTTACTGTAAACAAAGAAAAGAATAATATATATATATATATATATATAAAAGGCAATCTGTGAGTGTGTTTGACTGTTCCCTATGCACGTCTACATTTTTTTAAGCTACGCCATTCAAACTTTCTAGGGACTCATATCTACAGGGAAGCCTTTGAGTTCAGCAATTTTCCCTTTCGCACTTTTTGGCTAATAGGGCCAATTGTTTACATTTGCTTTGTAAAACATCTAAGATGGTTGCTAAATTACATCACAGAAATCAAATCACACATATCAAATGTGAGTAAAATATTTTTTTATTAAAAAAAAAAAAAAAAAAAAAGAGCCTTTATATTTAATTTTTATTCTGACATTTTAAAAATTCATTTGGTCAACAAAGAAATGTGAATATTTCCCCCCCTAATTTTGAAACAAAAGAAATATTTTAAAAAATAAACTACAAAGTGTTTTTTCAAATAAAAGAAAAAAAAAAGTGCCAATGGTTAATTTCATTATTTAAGTCTTTTTTTCAGATTTAATATTTCATACTTCAGAAAATAAAATAAAAAAAAAAACATAAAAAAATAAAATTTTTTTCGCTAAATATTTCATGCAGGAAATCAACTGTGTGTAATTCATGTGGCATTAATGTAACTTTTTCCTCTAAAATTAAATGTCTACATTTTTAAATATTCTTCGAAAATTTCTGAACTGAGAGCATAATAGTTTTTATATTTCTAATTTCAGTAAAACAAAACAATTTTTGAGTTGCATGGGCAATGCCAGGCTAAGATGCTAGTGTAAATATAAAATGGATATTGTTCCTACTGGATGTTGGCCTCTGTTTTATGCTTACACACAATCATCAGGTAATCTGAAAATATATATATATATATATATATATATATATATCTCAAATGACAATCTATCACTAAACCAGTTTATCTTTTTTCTGTTATTAGAGTAAAAATTGAAAATGGAAAAAATGTGCACACCAACTAAAACATCAGTATGTATTAAGTCCTACCAGCCACCTCACTGTAAACAGAAAGAACAGTTGGGGGATTTAAAAGGTAATTAGCCTTTAATCTTATAATTGGTATTTGTTAGTTTGGGGTTATATATCTAAGAGACAGAGAGAATGCTAAGTGTTACTGAAGTCCAAATTGTAATCCTTCCCTTGGGCATATCTATAAGTAGGGCAGAGATACCTAACTGACATTTTTTGATGGAGAAACAAATTAAAACTGGCAGGACAGAGAGAAAAAGAAATAAATTAATAAACTGCTCACCGCCTTTGCAAATATTGAAAAACAAATAAAAAACGAAGAATGCCTGAAAGCAAAAATGCCCCGAGTCAAAAATGATTGTTTGATTTCTTCTGGGCCAATGTGTCATGCATAGAAATGAAGTGATGACACCAAGAGTTTTGTAAAACTTGTGAAGTCAGTAGGAATGAAGTCCATTGGAAGAAAGGGAGGCAAAGGAATGTTAGAGATAAAGAAAGAAAAGACAGGAGGAGGAGAAAGAATCACGAGAGAATGGATAATGTCAGAGAAAGGAGATGGAAAGATGGTGGGGTAGACAAGAAAAAAGGCAGAGGGTAAGATGAGAGGATGGAGATAAAAAAAGAGGGAAACAGGGGACATGGAATGATGTAGATCAATCAGTCAGTCAGTTAAGTGCCATAAGTGATACACACTTGGGCATTCATGTCTCGAAAGAGACATGACTGACTGGGCAGAAGATTATCCCGCAGTATGTTGTCATTGCTTTCTGCGGTAGACTGGTTGCCAGCCAAGGCTACAGAACCCAATCTGTCCTGTTATTTGACTTATAGGTAGAGGGGAAAGAGATGTATGATATTATTAAGGAGTAATTAGTGGGGGATCAGTTTATTACTTCAAAACAACATAAAACTAATTCCTCACTTTATGCCCAGTAGAAGCCTTAATCATGTTTCAACTATTATATTCAGTCAGTCAGTTAAGTGCCATACATGATACATGCTTTGGGCAATCATGTCTCGAGAGAGACATGACTGACTGGCAGAAGATTATCCCACAGTAGGTTGCCATTACTTTCTGCAGTAGACTTGTTGCCGACCAAGGCTATAGTACCCATTCTGTCCTATTATTTAACCCATAACTGAAGGGAAGAGAAGGATTATTATCTTTCCCAAGGGTATTTGCATGTAAGTGAATGCAAGGAATTTAACTGGAATTTGAACTTCGCTCCCTGATTTCTCTTTCCGAGCCGATATCCACTGTAGCACAAAGCACATCCTACAGATGAAAAAGAGGGAGAGAGAAGAGATGGAAGTATGCAGATAGAAGAAAGAGAGGGACAGAAGAAGAAAAAGAGGAAGAGAAGAGATGAAGGAATGTAGATAGGCAGAGGAAGAACAAGAGAGAGAGAGGAGAGATGAAAATATGTGGGGGTTTTAAAGCTGAGAGACAAAGGCAACAGACAAAAACTGATTTGTTTTATAAAGTTCTATTTGGTGAACATATTCCACTCAACAAGTGTGACATCTCCATTAAAAGCTGAAGTCCCTAGCTAGTTGACTGAATGTTATGAGCTCACTTCTTGCGTTAGTCAACCTGCCACATCTGGTGGGGTGCCCCTGCTATTCACCTGATGGTTTTTGACAAAATCCAATGAAGAATCTGTAATGTGATTGATCCTGACTTGGCAGCTTGGCTGCAGTCGCTCTCTCACCGACATGAAGTGGCTTCTCTGTGTCTCTTCTATAAATACTTTCACAGCTTCTGCTCCAATGAACTTAGCTCACTGGTGCCCCCTATGCATGAATTTACTCGAGCTACTAGACTAGCAACTAGGTTCCACCCTTTTACAGTAAAACCGATAAAATGTAATTGCAATTTCTATTCTAACAGCTTCTTTTCTTGCACTTCCTGCCTGTGGAATTCCCTTCCATATACTTGCTTCTCTGACAGCTACAATCTCCAAGAAATTAAATGTAAGGTCAATAGTCATCTGTCTCACTGACTCGGATCCTTTCTCTCAAGATCTTTTCTCCATCCACTCCACCCCTATCACAACAGAATTCTCATCCTTCTATTACCATCTTCCTGAAACCCCCTGTAACCTGTCCCTCTTTCTCATCACTTTCTCCCTATGTAATCCCCTGTGCAACAGTGGCAGTAAAACTGCCTTGTTTGGGGTGAAATGATTTTAAAAAAAAAAAAAAAAAAAAAGTACATTTTATTTTTCTTTGACCCCAGAATCTTCTATATGTCATATCATTTAATGTGAGTTATAATGGCTCTCCATAACTTCCTATTCATGACACCTCCTGATCCTTGTTCTAGCATCCATTTTCACACTTTTTTTTAAGTGGGTTACTTTCTCTTGTAATTAGCCAAATTCTCTTATTAGGGTTTGGACATGGCAAGAAACCACGTGATGCTCCCTGTCACTGATTCAAGGATCAGCTTGAAAACATCTTGATGGAAGCATAAAATTGATCTAGTTGAAGCATATTACACTTATATACAAATATAAACTTGAATTTTTATTCTTCATCAATGACACTTGTGCGAAGCAGAAAGGCAGCTGGAGAGATTGGGAATATTTATGTGGGTCATAACCGAAGAAAACGCCAGGAAACAGGCTAGGAACAACATTCACTCACATTAATTAGGTAAACAAAGAGAGTTTATCTTCACCAGATGAAGATTCACAGAAAACTACCCCATTGTGCCAAAAGGAGACTTTAAAAAGGAACTGAAGGATAGCTCCTTTCACACAAACTAGACTTGATGCAGGTACCCACCTTCTTCTGAAATCTGTCAATATCAAATGCTTTCTCGCAGATCTGATAAGTTTGAGTTTTGTTTAACAGCATATCAACCTCTGTGAGTTATTTAATGCCAAAAAAGGTGAGGTTTTAAAGGCATTTTTTTAATGTTCAGTTATAGTGAGAAGGTTCATTTAGTCAGATTTTAATGAAAAAAAATTGTTTTTATTCTTTTCTATTTTAGAAAACTGAAATATCTTACAGCAATATTTTTGTCAAAAATGTTATGGTAATAATTTTTTCTTCAAAAATATATATTTTTTTTTTATTAAAGTATTTTTATGTATATATTTCTATATAAGTGTATTTACATATTTTCATAGTGTTTTGACCCCATTTTGGTGGGGGGTTAACTATTTGCCCATAGCTGGGACCCTAGCAGGTGCTACCACTCCAGGTCAGGGTAGACCTGATAACAACAGTAATTAAAAGGTGATTTCATACTCCTCACAACCTCCCAAACAAAGGCCTTGCTGCCAGATGCAGTTTACTATCATGCCCAGGACCAGTTGCTGATAAGAATAGTGTTCATATCATAAGATTCCCTCCATTCTCAACATCCAAATCATCATTCTTGCTATGGCTAGCAATGTTAAAAAACACCATTTGTTACTCCATAGAATATAGGGGCAACACATCACAGCATCAGAAAGAATGATGGACATGAGATGTTAAGGACTGATATGAGCTGTCAACTCACTGACATGGGACCAAAAAGGACACATCTGAGGACAATAGTAGGTGTGCAAAGTCTTTCTTCTAAACAAAGGTCACACTGATGACAGTGGAGCAAATCTGTCCAACCCACTTTGAAGGTCACGTCATTGAGAAATAGCACATCCTGAATCAATTGCAAGGTAAGTGAAAACTCAGAGTTAGTGAGATAATTTGCCGCTGGCACCAAAGACGAAAAGGAGAGCGACTCGGTCACTGTCAAGTCAAGACAATCCCAGAGAGATTCTTTGGTGTGACTCTTCCACTAGTTCCCGATACAATAGCCTGCAAGAATGGCAAACATGCATTTCTTTACAAAAAATGACTTCATATCTGCCTACAACCAAATTCAAATTGATAAAAAATTTAAAGAAGTCACCGTGATCAACAACCCTATCGGCCTGTTAAGGTGAACTTGCTTATCATTTAGAATTAAAACTTCTAGTCACATATTTTAAAGGACAATCAAACGGAATATTGTTAGGCTAACATGATTATTTACCAAGATGATATAGGGGTATGAGTGAAGACCAAACAAGAGTTAAAACAAAAAGTGGATCAAATATTATGACGATTAAAAAAAAGGATGGATTAACCATTAATAGAGACAAATGTAACTTTGATTACAAGAATCTGGCATATTTGGGTTACCAAATATCAGACTGGTATAGCACTTTTTAATGTTTGGTTATAGTGAGAAAAGTTGATTTAGTCAGATTTTAATGAAAATGTTTTGTTTTATTCTTTCTTTATTTTAGAAAACTGAAAATGTCTTCTAGTTTTGTATTCAAAAATGTTTTGCTCAGAATAATTTTGTTTTTCCTTCAAAAAAGTATATTATATATATATATATATATATATATATATATATATATAAATTTCTATGAAAGTGTATTTTTATACTTTCATAGTATTTTGACTTCAGTTTGGAGGTTAACCATTTGCCCATAGCTGGGACCCTAACAGGTGATACCACTCTGGGTCAGGGTGGACCTGAGAACAACAGCAATTAAAGAGGTGGTTCCATGCTCCTCACATCCTGTTTTTCTCATCAGAATTCATCTTAGGGTTCTTGACAAAATCCAAAAGAGAATCTGCTATATAATCGATCCTGACTTAGCATCTCGACTTCAGTCACTTTCTCACTGACATGATGTGGCTTCCCTCTGTCTTTTCTACAAATATTTTCACGGCTTCTGCTATGATGATGATCTTTCTCTGATGCCAGGACCACATGAATTTACTCATATTTCTAGACTGGCATCTAGGTCCCACCCATTTACCATCAAAACAGTCAAATTAAACTTCTACTGCATCAGCTTCTTTTCTCGCACTTTCTGTTTGTATATTTGCTCTCCTGATAGCTACATTCTCCAAAA
This sequence comes from Ascarosepion bandense, assembly GCA_037127315.1. Taxonomy (NCBI): domain Eukaryota; kingdom Metazoa; phylum Mollusca; class Cephalopoda; order Sepiida; family Sepiidae; genus Ascarosepion; species Ascarosepion bandense. The sequence goes on along the minus strand of JBBBDQ010001385.1, from coordinate 2,565,754 downwards.
GTTTAAATGCAATGTCAATTGCCATCTTTTTCTTATCCTTACTTCGACATCCATTGTACAGTGTTTGTATGTCTCTCTCTACCAGTGGTAGACCTGCCTTGAAACGATTATAAAGAAAAAAAAAATTTAAACTCATTTTTGCTTCTTTCCACCCCATCCACCTACAGTGGTTTCAACAGTCACTTTTTCTTTCTTTCTTTGTCCCACTGACCAAGTTCTTTCTGTCCTTACATTCCTCTACCCTGCCACAATTCTCTGTTTGTTCATCAATTTCAGATGTAATGATTAGATTTCTAAAATTTCTCTTTATGATTCGAATACCAGATTTGTTTTAATTTTATGTGAAAGACTAAACGAGTCTTTTACAGATGAGAATACCACATCACAAATTTGTGATAAATGTCATCTACTTTTATTTTTTTTAATTTTGTTTCACACCATTTAGTCTCTCCATTTGGGGGCCAATACACTTTGATTCACCCAAATAAAATTAATCACCATTTTTTCCAGAATGCTCCACCAATAAATTGATGCATCTCTCAGCAGAAGTCCATTAGCATAGGTATGGGTGCAGTTTTATGATTATAAATGCATTAGTATACATTAACTTGAATAATGCATATTTGGCTAGCAAACTTTCTTTTATACATGTTTCATAAAGTGTGATGGACAAGGAATATTTTGAGATCTTTTATTTAGTTTTTCAATAGTTTTTTTACAGTTTTCTTTTATGAGCGAGAAAATTACAAATAAAAGAGGCCAAAATCAAACAACTGCAACAATTTAAATATCTGGGAAGTATTTTAACAGAGACAAAAGTGTGACACTGAAATCAGAAGGCACATCTGGAACACTAAAAGAGACTTTCCTTTCCAAAAGATAAAGTATTAAAAAAAAGAAAAAAATTAAGAAATGTCAGTTCTCCCAAATGAATGTTGCATGGTTGTTTTTGGTTCACAGCATATCAACCCTATAGATTATTTAATGTTCAAATCTAAATATTTTTATTGCAATGTAGGCCTCTAATTAAAGGTAAAATGTATTGGTGGCCGTTAGTCACTTAAGTGACATGATACACGCTTGGGCAATCATGTGTTGAAAGAGACAAGACTGACTAGGCAGAAGATTTTTTCCGCAGAAGGTTGCCATTACTTACTGCGGTAGACTGGTTGCCAACCAAGGCTATAGAACCCAATCTGTCCTGTCTTTTTTAAACCATAGCTGGAGGGAAGAAAGGGATAAATATCTTTCCCAAGGGTACTTGCACGGAAGTGAACGAAACAAATTCAACTGGAATCAACTTGAATCATTGGTGGTAATTTTGTTTTAAATATTAATCACAGCATTGGGCCTTCTTTTTGTTTTCGCTATTTGCCCATATCTAGGACCCTAACAGGTGCTACCACCCTAATGATGATGGTCTTCTGCAAAGAAGGGACAATCTTTTCAGTTGGTAACTTTCTTTCCAGTTTGGGTGTTCACTATTTGCCCATATCTGGGACCCTAACAGGTGCTACCACCCTAATGATGATTGTCCCTTCTTTGCAGAAGAAGACCATTTTTTCAGTTGGTAACTTTCTTTTCAGTTTGGGTGTTCACTATTTGACCCTAATGGGCGCTACCACCCTAATGATTGTCCCTTCTTTGCAGAAGATGACCATCTTTTCAGTTGGCAACTTTCTTTTCAGTTTGGGTGATTTTCCTGTCTCTCAGTGCTCTGGTTAGCTTTTGAAATGTATCCTTGGCCATGCAAATGCATCTTAGGACCTCAATGTCACACTTTCCATCCTCTGTCAAAACACTTCCCAGGTATTTAAATTTCTTTCCTTGTTTTATTTTAGTTTCTCCAACTGGTAGGTGGCATGTTGGTGTCTTTTTGCTGATGACCTTACAGTTTTCTTGAAGTTTATCTTTATACATACATAAAATTATTAACCAGTTATTAGTCAGAATTAAGTTAGACCAGTATACAACTGTATTAAAAGTGCTACACAGACAAATATATATATATACACACACACATGCACACAGAGATACAGACACATAATGTAGAACTTTTAAATATTTTCATTTGGAAGTTAGTTGGTTAAGCAACCTTAGATTCAGTCGCTTCATATCAACTGATTCTCCAACTTTTTTTTTCAAACTCACAACAGGAACTTTCAGAACACTTGGCTTAAATTTCAAAATAAGTGAGGAGTTTTTTTTCAAGAATTGTAAACACTTTCATTTGGGTTTGTATGATCTTAAAATATATTTTCTGATATGTTTACATCAAGACATTACTTCAGATCTTTCATTTAATAACCTTTCTCATTCTGCAAATAATATTATGGCTAACTTCTCTTCTTTGTACAAACTGCAGACATCACCAGACATCTGTTTTTTTTTTAATATGCTTCATGTTATATCAGTGTTTTTGCCATTTTTTTTCTTTTCTTTTTATTCCTACAGGTGATTAGCTAGTTTGGCACAATTTTTAAGGCTTTCTAACTTGAAGGTAGGTTTTTGATTATACCAACGATTTTTAAAATATGAAATTCCAGTTATGTGGTCACTTACTACAACACACCTGTTTAGGTCCCACGTATCATTCTAGAAGGTGGCTTGCATTTTGTGCAACCGATTTTGTTTACTTGTTTCTTTAACCAAAAATTGAGTAGTTTGGTGGATTTCATTCATTATGGTTATTTACCCTTGTCTTCTGATTGAATCAGGATGAGACACAAGATCAGGTTTAATGAGAAGAACCCAAGCATCTACACCCAGGTTAAAGAAATAAATTGCCCAGGAGGGTATTTTTTTTTTCATCAGCTGCATCTATGTCTGCAGACAGTGCCTGCAACAGAGTTGCCCTCAGCACTGAAGACAGGGCCACAACTGTGCCGTTCTCAGCACTGAGGTGGGGGCATCAACCAAACCACACTATCTGAAGGCAGAGATGTAATTGAGAGATGACAAACCTTACCCAGCATGTGCTAGGTAAGTATTTCATTTATTATGTACCTGTTAGAAACGACTAGCAGGATATTGGTATCTATCTGATCTATACTTTGATCATACTGAGCAACATCAGATGATCTTGCTGCATGTCAACAGAAGAAATAGCACTGTTGAAAAATTACCAATAATTCAGTTAAAAGTAAAATGTCACAATCATAAAACAGATATGAGCCTGTTTTATCCCAATCACTTCTTTCCTGCTCTCAAGTAAATGAGTTTGAGTCTTGTTTAAACGGCATATCAACACCTCTGTGGGTTATTTAATGCCAAAAAAGGTAGGGTTTTAAGGGTTTTTTTTTTAATACTAGCAGTATAGTCCGGCATTGCTTGGGTGTAATGAAAGCTTTAAAACTAATCCATGGTCCTGGAGCTCAGACTCTTTGGACGTTGGTACAAAAGACTAAAAAGCAATAGTTGTTTCCAATTAAAGCGAAACCATAGACTGAAAGAAAAATGAATGGATGCAAGTCAAATTTTGATTTCCTGGTATCGATATCAAAGAAGATTTTTCGTCGTAAACTGAATTTTGAAGGCTAAATAAGTCCTCTGAGTAAGTGGTATCATGGCTGAGACTAAGAACTACAATTATACCTACTTAGAGCCAAACCTGAAGCGAAAACCAAAATAAAAGGGCTGAATAAAATACAGGCAGATAAATAGACACACACACAAACATCTTGCCTTTTATATATATATATATATATATATAAATAATCGATTTTCAGCACTATTGTAAAAACTGCAACTTTGAAACTTCTGAATATTGTTTCTTATGTCTTTGTCTATGATTGTATCAAATTTGATTAAAATCTGACCACTCCTATAACCCGATTTTTTCGATATCGATTTGATATTTATTGGTGGTACCTCAACACAAAACCTAGCTAAGAAAACTCGCAGACACTTATATTATAACTCTGTAAATTTTCAAGAAAATCGGTTCAGCTATTTCGGAGTCTATAGGTAACAGACACAGACAAAGTTCCATTTATAAATAAGAGATTCGGTTATAGTACAAAAGCCAATTTAGTAAGATTTTAGTGAAAATATTTTGTTTTTATTCTTTTTTGTTTTAGAAAACTGAAAATACCTTCTAGTTTTGTATGCAAAAATGTTTTGGTGGGAATAATTTTTTTTCTTCAAAAATGTGTTATGGTAATCATTTTTTCTTCAAAATGTATTGTTGGTATAATTTTTTCTTGAAAAATATATATTTTTCTATAAAGTCTATTTTTAATGTATATATTTCTATAAAAGTGCGTTTTTATACTTCAATAGTGTTTTGACCCTAGTTTGGAGGTTAACATAGCTGGGACCCTGACAGGTGTTACCACCCCGGGTCAAAGTGGACCTGCGAACAACAGCAATTAAGAGGTTGTTCCATGCTCCTCACAACCTCCCAATCAGAGGCCTTGCTGCTGGATGCAGTTTACTATCATGCCCAGGACCAAAAGGAAATGAGAGGCATCATTTTCTTAAGAAATGCATCTTAGCAGCAAATAACATTTTCTCTAAATCTAAACTTATTTATTAATGGAACTGTGTGTGTGTGCGTGTGTTACCTATAGACTCCGAAATGGCTGAACCAATTTTCTTGAAAACTTACACAGTTGTACTATAAGCGTCTGCGAGTGTTCTTAGCTATGTTTTGGTGTCGAAGTTCCCCCGATAAATATAAAAAATCAATAATTGAAAAAAATCGGGTTATAGAAGGAGTGGTCAGATTTTAATCAAATTTGATACTCTCATAGACAAAGACACAAGAATGATATTCAGACAGAAGTTTCATGGTTGCAGTTCTTATAATAAGGCAGAAAATATGCACTAAAAAGACTGCCTTCTTCCACTAAATGCCCCGTGGCCCAGGGGTAGAGTCGCCGAGTGACGTCGAATCGGTCGGGTTTCGAATCTGGGTTGTGTAGCAAACGGAGTCTAACTGTACTGATGAGCTGTGATACAGCGAAACAGATCTGTCTGCGGATGACAATAATATATATATATATATTATATAAAAAGGCAAGATGTTTGTGTGTGTTTATCTGCCTGTATGTTTGTACTTTTTTCAGCCCTTTTATTTTAGTTTTTGCTTTGGGTTTGGCTCGAAAGTTCTTTGTCTCAGCCATGATACCATTTACTCAGAGGACTTATTTCACCTTCAAAATTCAGTTTACGACGAAAAAAACTTATTTGATATTGATACCAGGAAATCAAAATTTGACTTACATCTATTCATTTTTCTTTTAGTCTACGGTTTTGCTTTAACTGGAAACAACTATTGCTTTTTAGTCTTTTGTGCCAATGTCCAAATTGTCTGTGCTCCAGGACCACGGGCTATACTGCTAGTTTTCTCTAAATGTATGATGGACATAGGCAAGGCTGCCTGTTTCCTTTGCAGGTGTTCGACTTTGAGGCATTTTCTTGTTTTTATCTCTGGATAGCTAATTTCTGCACAAGTTTTCTTGTTCATATAGACTTCGATCCAGAATAGATATGATTAATTAGTTTCTTAAACAAAAATATCTCTGCTGTTAAATTACCCAGATGGCCATAAAGTGATTTTCAATTCTGGGCTGTATTTCTAAGTTTCCAAAATTTACACCAAAATCAATGTCAATATGTCTGATAGGTTGCTAAACAAGTAAAACTTAAAGTTATCAAAAATCCTGTGGACGCCCGGTAAACTCAGTCATGTCTTGCCAACAACCACGGGTGGGGGGGTATGGATTTGGGCTGGGGATATCAGTTTTGCTGAATATTACCAGGTCTTATTTGGTTCAAATCCTTCCAAGGCCTTCCTTATTTTATGCATTTAAAGTAATATTTTCAAACCAGATGTTTTTTTCCCCACTCGTCAGATTCAAGTCCTATTAACCACTCCCCCATATTTTTTTCCTAAGATATCTATTTCACCCAGAATTATCAAGTCTCTCAATACCCCAAGTTACTAACCCCCTTTCATGTACTAGTATGGCACAAACAGCCCTGTTACAGTCAGTTAAATGCCTTAAGTGATACACACTTAGTCAATCATGTCTCTTTTGAGACAGGACTGACTAGGAAGAAGATTTTCTTGCAGTAGATTGCTATTTCCTTTTTTTGGTAAACTGGTTGCCAACCAAGGCTTTTTAAACCCAATCTGTCCTGCTATCCAACCCCTAGTCAGAGGGAGAAGAGATGGATTAATACCTTTCCCAAAGGTATTTTTGTGTAATTGGATTTCATTAAATTCAACTGGAATTTGAACTTGGCTTCCCGATTTCTCATTCTGAGCCGATACCCATTTCCTCACAATGCACATCCAGCTATAGGAAGCTCGAAGTAATGCAATTTGTTGCTTTTTTTTTTTTTTTTTTAATTAACTCACCTGAAGAAAGGTGATATATCCACTAAGACGCAAGGGGATAATGGGTGTAAAAGAAAATGAGAATACTTTAGAAGGAACTGGAAACTCAATCCTGAACAGAAAACAAAGGATAGACCTCTACTCCTGTCCAAAATATTGGCAAGGAGTGGGAAGCAGATAGTAGGGGAATCCATTTACTCCCCTATTGAGGTAAAATAAACAAAATTTCAGAGTTTAGGCTGACATGGTAAAAGTGGAGAGTTCAAGCTGACAGTCTTGTATAAATTGCAGTCTATGGACTACATGCAGCTTGTTTGGCTTTTCTGAATGGACCATTTAATTTGAAAAGGAATATGTTTCGTGGAAAAAAAAAAATTCAGTGATTTAAATTATCCCAAGACTTCTGCTTTTAACTAATATAATCACAAAAAAAATTATCACATCGAATTTTTCAAGTTTTCATAAAATTAAGGTGATGAAATGTATGTATTAAAAAAAAAAAAAAAAAAATAGTTCTACCAAGATTTTCAAAGACATTTCTAAAATAATTTCATTTGTGAGTAAGTCCTGAAAACTTTATTAAAATCTGACAATTATTTGATTTTTGCCAAAATTTCTAAATGTGTGTCATAACAAAAGATGCGAAAATATGCTAATGCAAGTTCTATAAAGTTTGTCTTTTGTAACATTATTCTGAAGGAAACTTCTGGTAACTCACCATTAGCGAGTTATAATATCTTGGTATTTTCGTGTTGTAGGGATAAGAAATTAGGAACTAAAAACATTTTGGAAAAACCCACATTAAAACTGCACACCTCCAAAAGTGGGTTTAAATGACTATTCACAGGTCAGTGTGAAAAGCAAATCCTGAATCCCGATTGGATTAAAAACAGAAAATTCATAATGAAGTTATTTCACATCTAAAAGCAAAAATGCTTGCTAGAGCCAGTCACATGACCAGATTTAATTACTTAAGGACATTCTGTGACAGGTCAACAGAGTCAGATTTAAGCCGCAAGATGAAACAACTAAAGTGTAACTTCAGCTTCAAATCGACCCGGAGATAAGGTCAGGTCGCACCTTGTTCTTTCTCCTTATCTTTTTCAACAATTACTACTACGAACATTTTCTACATTTCTTGATACCCATAACTTTATCATAGAACACAAACTCTACCCTTAACTTCTTAATAATGTTTCTATTTGCATATTAACTTCTACAACTTGTGTTAATCTTTCCTTTTAATAAATTTATATTTTAAAATGCAAAATGTATATCTTATTCTTACACTATTCCACACAATTCCACATATTTCAACCTGCCGACAAACAACCTTCTGATAACGATGAATAACCTTCTGATAATTTTTCTGGTGATAATTCGAGATAAAACTTGTAAGTTGTAGGGAGTTCGGTTAAGTATGACACAAGGCTGAATAAAAGAAGCATTAATCATCTCCCTATGGCTACATAATAAATCTCTGAAGAAGTTTGCAAAAGTGAAACATGTTAGATTAAAGACTTTTTTCTTACTTGTTCTTTACTTATTCTATTCATTATATACACACACACACACATATATATATATATATATATACACACACATACATAGAGAATGTTTTCCATCCAAAGACATTCCTACTGAATACATACATATATATATATATATATATATATATATATATATATATATATACACATACGCATATACTCTTTCAACAATAACTACTATGAACATTTTCTACAAATCTTGATACCCATAATTTTATCATTGAACACAAACTCTACCCTTAACTTCTTAATAATGTTTCTAATTGCACATTAACTTCTACAACTTGTTATTCTTTCCTTTTAATAAATTTCTATTTTAAAATCCAAAATGTATATTTTATTCTTACACAATTCCACATATTCCAACCTGTCAACAACCAACCTTCTGATAATGATGAAAACCTGAAAATAACCTGGTGAAAATCCTGTATAAAAATTGTAAGCTGTAAGGAGTTAGGTCATGTCTGACAAGGCTGAATCAAAGAGACATTACGCTGCAGCCGTAGGAACTGGTTAAAGTCAACATACTAACAAATCCTTTGAAATATACACAATAATGCTCTCAAAAGAATTCTCTTGAATAATTCACTCAGAAAAAATCTCTTTAATGACACACAACACTGGAATGATGTGCAACACAGAAATACACTCAGACTGAGTGCTTATATACTAAATATTTAGGGTCATGTGATCTGAGTAGCACAATTCATTCAACAGTTACATTTGTCACCCGGAGATCCGTATTCAACCACACGTGTCATATCGACACTTTCTTCCTACATAACAGCAAGAAAAACAAGATTTTTAATCAAAATTTCAAATGTTCTAAAAAGGAGTAAAAAAATTTAATCAAGTATTCAAAAAAATACTTTGATCTTTCCTCTTGATAATAACAAAGATTTTTATGATAAAACTGTTTTCATTATGTTTGGAGCAGGTTTAGCAATTTCGTGAAGGTACCTATTAGAGACCTTCATTTTTCATGATGAAAATCAATTTTTAAATTAAAAAAAACTTTAAAGTTTTCATTTTCGCTTTAATTGAAAGATAAATGATTAAATTTAGTATTTCCACCATGCAAAATATTTTGTTATATTTCAAATAGAAATTATATTCATTGGAACTGATTTGCTTTTCTTTTTTTTTGTAATAAAAATAGCTCATCAGGATCCATTTAAGTCACCTTAATAGCAATGTAATTAAAAATAAAATCTTCCAAAAATAATATTTCATTAAATTTTACTTGAGAAATATTAGTTGATTTGAAGTACAATTTTTAGCCATTATATATTATGCCATTTGCATATTCAAGCTTACAGCACATGGTATTCCCAAGTGGTCACTCATCTAGGTACTGACCAGGCTTAATGTTGCTTAATCGGTGATGGGATGAGAACTGTTGTTTTAATTTAATATGGCCATATACGTAGCTAAGGAGGAAAAAAAAAAATAGATTCATGCCTTTTCCATTTTAATTAGGTTTTAACGCAAGTTTTAAAAAATATTTTTTTTCAATTTTATTAAATGTAATACAAGAGATGTGCGTTGTGGTACAGTGGATATCGGCTCGGAACGAGAAACTGGGGAGCCGAGTTCGAATTCCAGTTGAATCCATTGTATTCACTTACGCGCAAATACCCTTGGGAAAGGTATTAATCCGTCTCTTCCTTCCAGTTATGGGTTAAATAGCAGGACAGATTGGGTTCTATAGCCTTGGTCAGCAACCAGTCTACCGCAGAAAGCAATGGCAACCTACCGCGGGATAATCTTCTGCCCAGTCAGTCATGTCTCTTTCGAGACATGATCGCCCAAGCATGTATCACATATGGCACTTAACTGACTGAATAGAAGAGATAAAAAAAAAAAAAAAAATCGATCCCAGAATGATTTGCACTGGGGATAGTTTATCTAGCACCATATTTCATGGCATATGAGCCCCCCCACTTTTTTTTACTAAAAATATCTTTAAATTCCCCTGCGTCTTACATGCCATATATATATATGTTTAAAATTCGCAATAGTCAGCCAAAATTATCTACCTCCCAACTCCTATTAGCTTAGACTTTAGAGTAACTTTCATACACATATTGTCATTATTTAAAAGGTTATTATGCAGATTAAAAGTGTTATCATTGACAATATTCACTAGCAGAACCCGTGGAATTTCCACAGAAGGAAAATTATGATTTTCTGGAAAAATTTTACTTTGTCATTCTACAAATGACAGTAACGTCTTCAAACAAAAAGTATTGGATAATAAAATAACAACAACACAGTGTAATTTTATTAAAATATCTATAAAAGTAATGTCCATAGAAGTTACTTTGTATGATATATACAAAGTCTATTTACAAACATTTGTTTTTAGACCCACTTCATACATGAATTGGTAAATACATATACTGTCTATTTACAATGAGTTTATAACAAGTCGCAGGATACGGTACCAAACTATTTTTACTGTATTGTACAGTACACACACAATCACTGCTACAACCACCAGCTTGAACTGCTACAGTAATGCTATAGGCTCTCTCTTCCTACTCCTCTTCTTCCATTGGCAAAGGTGAGAGAAAGGCTGAGGAGAGTAGCATTTATCTATCTAAACTTATTTATAAATGGAACTCTGTGTGTGTGTGTGTGTGTGTGTGTGTGTTACCTATAGACTCAGAAACGGCTGAACTGATTTTCTTGAAAATTTACACAGTTCTACTATAAGCATCTGCAAGCGTTCTTAGCTAAGTTTTGGTGTCGAGGTGCACCCAATAAATATCGAAAATCAATAATAAAAAAAATCAGGTTATAGAAAGAGTGGTCCGATTTTAATCAAATTTGATACACTCCTAGACAAAGACATAAGAAATGATATTCGGAAGTTTCAAGGTTACAGTTTTTACAATAGTGCAGAAAATCAATAATATATATATATATATAAAAGGCAAGATGTTTGTGCGTGTGTCTGTTTATCTGCCTGTATGTTTGTACTTTTTTCAGACCTTTTATTTTAGTTTTTGCTTCAGGTTTGGCTTTAAGTAGGTATAATTGTAGTTCTTAGTTTCAGCCATGATACCATTTACTCAGAGGACATATTTAGCCTTCAAAATTCAGTTTACAACTTATTTGATATCGATACCAGGAAATCAAAATTTGACTTACATCCATTCATTTTTCTTTCAGTCTACGGTTTCGCTTTAACTGGAAACAACGATTGCTTTTTAGTCTTTCGTGCCAACATCCAAAGAGTCTGAGCTCCAGGACCATGGATTAGTTTTAAAGCTTTCATTACACCCAAGCAACGCCGGGCTATACTGCTAGTAGATTATAAAAGATAGAGGGGAAGGAAAAGCTCGTGTAGAGAGTAAGTGTGTTATCTTTCTTCAGTGGCATAATGGACGAAAGAACTATGTAACTTACTAAGGAAGGAACAAGCAGAATTATTATATGATGACTATATTAATTTCATTATGTTTAATATTAAAATTATATACAATAAATTCAAATTACATATTTGTAAAATCTATGTTTCATTAATATCATTCTTGTGATAACTTCCAGTTGCATTGGTATAAATACAATCCGAATTTTATATTCTAATTATTCCACCAAATATATCTATCATTTCCTTATAATTTTACTAATTATTATTTTTTTCTTGATTTGCCCGACTGAAATTAGGGTGCATCTTATACTCTCATGTGTCTTATTCTGTCAAATACAGTAATTATGTCTACATGGACATGTAAAAAAGCTGAGTATCATATACCATGTATTCAACTGTGATAGCAGAATAATATATAATCATTTTTATTACTTTTGTGGAACACATATCCAATTGTTTGGTTCCCTGATCTCTAAAAGTTGAAATGCAATGTCATTTGCCATCTTTCATGAACTTAATTCCCATCCCTCTCTTATCTTTTCTTCAACATCCTTGTACCTTTTTTATTTACTCACTGTAACCACCTGCGCACCAGTAGCATTTCTGTCATGCTTAGAGTGAAAAATTATATATATATATATATATATATATATATATATAGACAGATTCGATCAAAATTTTAGAACGCTAAAAACATCTTTGAAATTTTTTAGAAAGCCAAAATTAGGAGTAGAAAAATATATATTATCACCACATAAAGTCAGGGATCAGTTTATGTATTGATTATAATATAGAACCGATCACCTCACTTTGTATATGTTGCCCCTCTCCCTCCCACTCTAATCCAATAGAGACATTTTGCATTGTTATCTATATCCATAAAAGTGACGAGGGTGGATGTTGTGTAAATATTTGTTACATCGTATGTTTTTTTTCTTATTCTTTAAATTACCCAAGTGAAACTGGGCTAAATTGCTAATATATATATATATATATATATATATATATATATGATTAGGCTCTAGTTTTCCTTGAAATTCCCCGACCCCTTTAATTCTCATTTCATTTTAATTGTGATTTAGAAAATCCCAGAAATTAAAAACTTGATAAGCTCTGGGTTGTTTATTTTTTTTGTCTTTGTTTTTAGTATGCCATTGAAAATCCAATTATTTTTTGTTATTGTAAAATTTTGCCCTGTGAAGAATATTTTGAGATTATACATACATACATACATACATACACACACACACACACTAGCAGTATATCCCGGCATTGCTCGGGTGTAATGAAAGCTTTAAAACTAATCCGTGGTCCTGGAGCTCAGACTCTTTGGGCGTTGGCACAAAAGACTAAAAAGCAATAGCTGTTTCCAGTTAAAGCGAAACCATAGACTGAAAGAAAAATGAATGGATGTATGTCAAATTTTGATTTCCTGGTATTGATATCAAATTTTCTGCACTATTGTAAGAACTGTAACCTTGAAACTTCCGAATATCATTTCTTATGTCTTCGTCTCTGAGTGTATCAAATTTGATTAAAATCGGACCACTCCTTCTATAACCCAGTTTTTTCGATTATCAATTTTTGATATTTATCGGGGGGTACCTCAACACAAAACCTATCTAAGAACACTGGCAGACGCTTAGAGTACAACTGTGTAAATTTTCAAGAAAATCGGTTCAGCCGTTTTGGAGTCTATAGCTGACAGATACACACACAAAGTTCCATTTATAAATAAGTTTAGATATTATATAAGTGTGAGAGGCCATGAACGTTTTGTTTTAAGTGTATATTTATTGTTTTTGTTATTATACATGTTATGATACATTAAGTGTCTATAATGGTATTTCTGATGCTACAAGTGTTTCGAGTCTAAAATTGACTCTCCAGGTGAATAAATTTGTGACTTTACTTATCGAGTTCTTTTCAAAGAACTCGATAAGTAAAGCCAGAAACCTAATAAAAACTAACTTTTCTCATCAAAAGGTTTATTACTAGCTGTATAGCCCGACATAGCCACTAAAAAAAATCCGAGCAATGTTGAAATGGTAAGGTCAAATGCTTATTCAAAAAGCTCCAGTATGAGGTTTGCCGTGAAGTGTAAGTTAAAATGTGAAGTAAGTATTGGTTTTTGTTGTATTTGTAAAACAAGATTCATGTTTGGTCAATTTTGCTAATAAACAGGAATGATGTATGTACAACTGGAAGAATGGTGATGGACGTTACACAATCCTGTAATGTGATGCAATGACATGACACAGAAGTGGATGCATTGTCACGTCGGAGTGGTTGGCACCTTGTTGAAAACGTTAAATTGCTATGGTATATGATAAGGTGGAAGTTACAAAAAAGACCCGATTTTTGTTGGATACAACTAAGTGTTTTGGAGAAATAAACAATCGCAAAAAGCAACATTTTCCATTAATTTTTGCCACATACTATAGGTCAATTGAAATTTTTGTTCGCATATCAAAGCATCAGAACTTGATCTTGGTTGAGTTTGAATGAAATGTCTTGAAGAAATGCATAAAAGTCCACGAAAGACCACCAGAAATTATGTTTATTGTTGATTTTTGATGAACACTGTACATTGATGTACACGAACTCTTCAAATCAAAGTTTTGGACCATGATGTACAAGTTACACGATTTTAGTTGAATTCACATAAGGCATCTCGGAGGTGAAGAGTTGGTAAATTCTAAGCATTTCAGTAATTTCTGCCATAATCTGTAAATTGATTTGGAAAATTTTGCATACATCAAAAGTTGACACCATGATCAACAAGTGACTCAATTTTGGTTGAAATCAGACCAAGGGTTTCGTGGGAGTAGGGTTCGTTAGAATGGAGACACACAGACATTATATATATTTTTTTTTTTAATCAGTTAGCTTTTTTCCCAAAATTCTGCTAGTCTTTATGTAACCAACATGCAAAGAAAAGTTTTCATCACTAACCAAAACACTGCATATTACACAGAAATATTAAGCGCATTTTAGCAGGTTTCATTGATGTCCACCATGTCAAAGGTCAACATCATGACAGTTTGATTAAATGTTGTCAACACAGTTGATGTCTTTATCAACTTTGTCATAATAATGTCGCTTTAGTTTAATGTTAATACAGAGAGATTTGACAATGCAACTTGTAATTTAGTTTCTCTCAATCTTTTAATATGAGCGAGGCCAGTGTCGTAAAAAATGACAGCAAAATATTTATATCAATATGCAGTCTAAAATTACGACAACTGATGTAACTACAAGGGCTTGGTTCAATATTCCTAGCACCTGAAGAAGGCTGGAATGTTCAACGGCTGAAATGTTGTAAACATGGCAAAGATGAGGACAACAGTCTGAACAATGTAAATAACGCAATATTTTGATGTTTTGTATCTAATTAATCTTTTTTGTCCAACTCCTCCCCACCACCTAAAGAAAAAAAAAAAGAAAAAAAAAAAGAATAATGTGGCACCGAAATGAGATCAACATCTCAATCAGATACATGTCTGGGTGATCATGTCTGGAAAAAGTAAAGGCAGTAGGTTGCCATTATTTTCTGCGGTAGACAGGTTACCAACCAAAGCTATAGAACCCAATCTGTCTGGCTATTTAACCCATAGATGCAAAAAGAAGAGACGGATTAATACCTTTCCCAAGGGTATTTGTGTCTATATGAAGGCAACTAATTCAACTGGAATTTGAACTCTTTTCTCCATTTTCTTCTTCCAAGCCAATATTCATTGCTCCACACTTACTGACCTACATTTACTAATCTACCATTACCAAATGTCATGCACAAGGTATTTTTTTGATTAAGGTATATCACCTTTAAGTTTTATTAGTGCATTGGTACCAATTTTTGCTTTACATATTTATTCTTGCTGACTGCAGCTAATTTTCCAATTTGGTCATTGACATTTTTTCTTAACTGCACAAGCCAAATTTAGCTCATAGTTGGTTGGCTGGTTGGTCATTTTGTTTTTATGGCAAATCAACTTCGGCGGGTTATTTATTGCCAACTAAATTTTATTTATTGCTGGTAATACCTTTTTCTTTCAAAAATTTATTGTTGTTTTTTATATAAGTTTTTGTGTCTAGTAATACATTTTTCTTTTCGAGTATCAAGATTCATTGGGATTTGTTTTTAAGGGCAGGGTCCTCAAGTTCTACCCTTGTTATTTAACCCATAACTGGAGGGAAGGGGCGGATTAATACCTTTTCCAAGGGTACCAGTGCTTAAGTGAATGCAGAGTATTCAACTGGAATTCAAACTCGGCTCATCGATTTCTCTTTCCAAGCCGATATCCACTGCACCACAACGTCACTATGCGCTTACAGCACCTGGTATTCCCAAGCTGTCACCCATCTAAGTACTGACTAGACTCAATGTTGCTTTACTTTGGTGATCGAGTGAGAGCCGGTGAATTCAACGTGATACAGCCATAAGCCTCAGCTCATAGTTGGAAGAAGAGATAAACTTAAAAAAACTGCCCATGGTTATTGTGTGAAAGTGAGTTTTATGAACTGATGGAATTAGGACGGAAATTCATCTGAACACTCATAATAGAAATAACAACAAAGCATCAAAAGGCTTGTGACATCTCGTCTGTGAGAAAGACATTGTAGGCTGTAAAATAATTGCCAACAAAGAGTGCGATATTCAGACTCAGAATATCAGAAAGAGCAATACAAATGCAAAAAGATGCAAGTTCCATACAACTTCCTCCCAAGAATTGCTGCTTTGTGTCACAGACTCCTGGAAGGATATTTTTCCAATGATTTTATGGCGGTTAGGAAATTAAAAATTAAAATTGACCTTCTTCACTTTTACAAAAAAATAATGACGTGTGAAATCCTAGTTTTTTTCCCCCCAATAGAAAAAGGATTGACCATGTGCTTAAAGAAAGCAAGTAGATGTTAAATTAATTTTCTGACCAATGGAAGTGATTTTCAAGAGTAAAGAGACTTAGCAATCCAGTTAAAAAATCTAAATTACTATAAAAGGCTCCAGTCAGTGTCAGGCAGACAGATAGGAACAGCAAGATGAGACGACATTAAAATGTAAAGGGAGAAACTTCAACCACGACCCGGACATAAGGTCACGTTGAACCTTATTCTTTTTCCTTGTGTGTTGATTCATTTAACTTCTCCATCCAAAGACATTCCTATCAAACAAATGCTCATACATACATATATACGTACACAAACTTTTTCCAACAAATTACTACTACGAACATTTTCTACAACTCTTGATACCCTAAACTTTCTCAATGAACATTAACTACTACCTATTCTTGTTATTCTATTCTTTTAATAAATTCCTGTTTTAACATGAAAAATGTATACCTTATTCTTCCACAATAATCCACACATTCCGACCTGCTAGCAACCTTCTGATGAAAAACTTCCGATGATAACTGTTAAAGAATATAAACAACAACCAGTTGTAAGTATATAGTAAAAAGGATATTTATTTGACCAAATGCCGTGTGCGACTGGTCTCTAAGAGAATATAATCCAGAATGTCCCTTGTGGCCTTCTCTTCCTCATGTCCCCTTGGCGGCCGCTCTCAGGTTCAAGGGAAGACAATCGGTCTTCCAAACTTGTGGGATAGATTGTGTTAGATGTTAACAATAACGATAATAATCTTCTCATAACTCTGGATAAAACTTGTAAGCTGCAGAGTTTTCAGTTATGTCTGACACGAGGCCGAATCAAATAAACATTAACCATCTCCCTATAGCCACAACTTCAAGATTTACACTATTTATATTGATCAGACTGTTGTCCTCATCTTTATTGTCATATTCAAAATTCAAAAAAAGATCTACAATATAATTGATCCCGATTTGGCAGCTCAACTTCAGCCACTTTCTCTCTGTTGGGATGTGGCTTCCCTCTTTTTTTTTTTTTTTTTTTGCTACAAATATTTTTCACGGATTCTGCTCTGATGAGCCCATCTCCCTGGTGCACTCTCTACACAAATTTACTCATGCTACAAGACTGGCAACTAGGTCCCATCCTTTCACAGTAAAAAAACAGTCAAATATAACCACCTCTTCTACTCTAACAGTGGCTTCTCTGTGTCTCTTCTATAAATACTTTTACGGCTTCTGCTCCGATGAAGTTAGATCACTGGTGCCCCCTAGGTACGAATTTGCACAAGATACTAAATTAGCAACTAGATCCCACCCTTTTACAGTGAAACCAATAAAATGCAACCGCAATTTCTACTCCAACAGTTTATTTTCTCGCACTTCCCGACTGGAATTCCCTTCCACATGATTGCTTCCCTGACGGCTACAATCTCCAGGAGTTTAAATGTAAGGTCAATAGACATCTAACACACTAACCATTTTTCAAACACTCTTCCTATCTAACCAACCCCCAGCCTCGGTATCCTTACCCATCTATCACCCTCCTTCTGACATTTCCTATATCTAACCACTCTTTTTCTTCACCTTCCCCTATGTAACCCCATGCGCAATAGTGGCAGTGGAATGCCTTGCTTGGGGTGAAATGATTAAAAAAAAAAAACAAAAACAAAAACTTCCTACCTGTAGAACTATTTACTTGCTTTCCTGATAGCTATAATCTCCATAAATTTAAATGCAATTTGCTAAGAAAAGAGGTTCGTAGCATCAGAAATATTGTTTGATAGAATACTGTGAACTGAAACTTCAAGTAATAACAAAGTTTTAGGGAAATTATCAACAAAAATGAGACATTGGTTTGTGAATTTGGTGACAGTGGTTGTGAATCCAAGCTGTGGGTCAGGCAGTGTGTACTTACAATCTGTGGAAATGGGTGAGCAATAACTGAACAAAACTAAATAAGTACTAGACTTTCTTCCTAGACAAAAGTAATGAAATGAGAACATTCTACCTTTTTGATTAAATAAAGGGCTCAGTTCAGAATTCCCTGGAGGTTACCCAAATTGATATACCCCTGAAGAAGGCCAGAAGGCACAACAGCTGAAATGTTGTGATAACAAAAATAAGTTTTTAGTTAAAAAAACACTAATCTCAGGAAAAACATAAAACAGCCATTGATTTCGAGAAATCACTAAGCATGATTAAGTATGGCAAATCTTTTTTTTTAATCATTTTGTGTTGTGGTGCAGTGGATATTGCCTCAGAATGAGAAATCAGAGTTCCGAGTTCAAATTCCATTTGAATTCATTGTATTTATTTATGCACAAATACCCTTAGGAAAGGTATTAATCTGACACTTCTCCCTCCAGCTATGGATTAAATGGCAGGACAGATTGGGTTCTATAGCCTTGGTTGGCAGCCACTCTACCACAGAAAGTAATGGCAACCTACTGTGGGAAAATCTTCTGCCTAGTCAGCCATGTCCTTTCAAGACATGATCACCCAAGCATGTATCACATATGGCACATGACTGACTGACCTCAAACAAAGTAATAAAGCTACAAAGATGCAAGTTACTGAGTGGGAAAGAATATGAAAAAAAAAACATTAACGAGAGAGAACAATTAAAGAACAAGAATTAAGACAATAAGTAACAATTGACATTGCATTTGTCTATTTCTGAGATGAGGTAGTATTTACAGTGTTTATGTTATTTGGACAATTGTCCTCATCTTTGTTGCTATTTGTATGACGTCTCGGCCGTTGTACACTCCGGCCTTCTTCAGGTGCTAAGAATTTCGAACTGAACCCTTTATTACAATCACTGGGATATATCATTCTCATTCCTTGCATAGTAGTAATGCTTTGATTGGAAGTCGTGAGTTATCTCCCTCTAACCCTGCAAGTTACTTGTTTATCACTGTTGTAGCCTGGTTTATTACTCACAACTCTTTGGGTCAAGTCACAGGAACTAACCAGCATCTATATCCACTGGATCATGTGTCCTTAAGGTTAGGAGGGAGATAACATGACTTCCAATTGAGGCATTACTACTATGCAAGGAATGAGAACGATATACCCCATTGATTGTAATAAAGGTTCAGTTCGAAATTTCTAGCACTTGAAAAAGACCAGAGCGTACAACGGCCGAAACGCTGTACAAATGGCAACAAAGATGAGGACAATAGTCTGAATAATGTAAATACTGTAAATTGACATTGCATTTCATTTTTTTTTTTTTTAAATCATAGTTGAGTGGGAAGCAAGAAGCCAGAAGAGAGTTCCCGTAGCAAGAAGAAACTTAAAAGAACTTAATGTTATATCTAGTAAATTCAACTAAAATTATGATGAGGCCTTATAGCTAATCAAGTACTGCACTTAAATTCATCAAGTTTAGGTACCATAGGAGAAAGTTCATAGGAACAATTACCATGAAAATACTTATAGAAAAGGCACAGGAAAACTACATTGTGGTGGAGAGAAGTGACTGAAGATGAAAAGTATTTATAATTAGAATCAGAAATAAAATTCTAATTTTTAAAACACATACCGAGGAAAGAGGGTTTGAAGAATTTGACACACTCAGGCTATATCAAGACAAGAAAAATGGAGGAAGTAATGAACAGCCTGCCGAATAAGTTCGTGTAAATGGTTGGCAGAACAGTAATTATGAGAAAAAGAGAAAAAGGGAAAAAAGAACAGTGGGGAAAAGAGAGAAAGAGAGAGAGAGAGAAAGAGAGAGAGAAAGAGAAAGAGAGAGAAAGAGAGAAAGAGAGAGAGAGAGAGAGGGCGAGAAAGAGAGAGGGCGAGAGAGAGAGAGGGCGAGAGAGAGAAAGAGAGAGGGCGAGAGAGAGAAAGAGAGAGGGCGAGATAGAGGGCGAGAGAGAGAAAGAGAGAGGGCGAGAGGGCGAGAAAAGAGCGAGAGAAAAAAGAGAGAAAACACAAACCTTATTAGGGGGCTACAAAGAACAGGAAGTTGTGGAGTGCCATGATCACCCACATCCTGAAAGAACATGGCGCACAGGAAAATAAAAGAATTCCCATATCTTATAGGACAGTGAAGAATGAATGCCCTTAGATAACAAAAGAATTATGTAATATTAATATACTAACCATTAAAAAAAAAAATAAAAACTTAAATATTTGCTTTTATTATTTGCACTAATTTTTATTTAGTCATCAGACATCAGCTACCCACATGATAGAATTCCTAGAGTGAAAAAAAAATTAAAAAGTTAAAGATAGAAGGTAATTGAACGTAATTTCTGCCTCTGGAGGCTGAAGAGCTTTTGCCAAGTAGCCTCGGTTTGGCATCACTCACATTTCCAGAACATTAAGCAAAAGATTTATTTGGGATTATTTTAGAATGTTTAGAGAAATAGCCAAAGAGATAGTACAAAATTAGAACAACAACAAGACAAGATAAATCCAGAAAAGTAAGAAATCCTATCCATGATATGTATATGTGTGTATGCACATATGCAGGTGTGTGTGTGTATGCACATATGCAGGTGTGTGTGTATGCACATATGCAGGTGTGTGTGTATGCACATGCATATGAAGGTGTGTGTGTGTGCACATGAAGGTGTGTGTGTGTGCACATGAAGGCATATATATATATACACACACACACACACGCTATTTTTAAAGTGTGTACTTTAAAAAATTTATAATAACACTTTATTTGTATAATAAATTTTTTAAAGTAAACAAATTTTATGGACACCATATATATATATATATATATATATATATATATATGTAAAAGGCAAGATGTTTGTGTGTGTGTTTATCTGTCTGTATGTCCTTTATACAACTCCACAATTTTTATCCGATTCTCACCAAACTTCACACAAATATTCTTTAGGCTGAGTCTGAGCTCCAAGGTCATGAATTAGTTTTAAAGCTTTCATGACACCCGAGCAACGCTGGGTTATACTGCTAGTGTATATAAGTATGGGTGGAATAATATTCCCCATCCAAAGAAACACTATTTTTAAAAAAGTGCTCAATACAAAGTAGAGCTAATAATAATAATATTTATTAATAAATTATAACATTGATATGTTACAATATCACTACAAAAGTAGCTATTTTGTTTCGACACTTTTTGTGTCTTATCAAGTGATATGGTTATTTCAAAATGAATGGCTATATAGTTTTTATAAGAAATGGATATGAGGGAAAGTATTTAGCATGAAGCTTATTTAAAATTTCATATGGACACCTGATTATGCTACCAGCTTCTTGAACCACTGAGGAATTGTGTCAACTGATTTCCCAAGGAAATCCTGTGGTATAGACGATATAATTTCATGTATTTGCCCTTCGAATTCTTTCAAAGTCTTGGTTTGGTAAAGTAGACTTACTTCTTTAACCAGATCCAAAGAAAAAGTCACTTAGAGTTAAGTCAAGACTCTCGGCTGGCCACTCATAAATAAAATGGAGTTACTTATCAATCAACCTGTGTGCGCATATATATATATATATATATATATAGAGAGAGAGAGAGACACACACACACATAGTTTTATGTAATATGTATGTAGCATTAAATTGTAATGATGGTTAGTGCCAAAATTTCCGTTTCTTTTTCGTAGTTTACTGGTAGAAAGGCATTTTAGGCAAGCCCAGTTTTTTTTTGTCAAAGTGCTTGTTATCAAGATAAAGAATTAACATAATTCATGTAGAGAGGTTTTTCACATGCCTTCATGAAACTTCAAAGTCAGCATGACCGAAATATCACTGGTCAGCTAAGTAAAAAGCACTCCACATTAATTCAATAATATATAGACACACACACATATCTATAGTAATATATATATATATATATATATATATACACACACACACACAAGTAAGCCCATACCATAAAAAATGATGGCAACATATACATATATATTGCATACATACACATACATACATACATATATGCACACCTGTGCACAATGGTCTATTATAATAGAGAGGATATATATATATATATATATATATATATATATATACTTCACTACTCCAAAAGAAAAAAAAAAGAAAAAAGAAAAAAAAAGTAAACACGTGGCAAGAGCTTTCATAATTGGTAGTAAAGAGAATGAACTGAGCCAACACTGTCTCACTAGTTTCTCTTTTCATAAAGGAAATTTTTATATATATATATATATATATATATATATATATATATATTACCCATGCTACTCAAAACATTTTAATAGTAGAAGATGTCACTTTTTATTTTACATATATTTTTGTTTGAAAAAAGAAAAAAAAAAATTTTTTTTTGTTTCAAATTACGGGGAAAAATATTCACAAATGAATTTTTAAAACTTCGGAATGAAAATTAAATATAAAGGCTCATCTTTTTTTTTAATAAAATATTTTAGTCGCGTTTGACACATGTGATTTGATTTCTGTGATGTAATTCAGCAAACATCTTAGATCTTAGATGTTTTATAGAGCAAATGTAAACAATCGGCTCCATTGGCCAAAAAGTATGAAAGGGAAAATTGCTGAACTTAAACTCAAAAAGTATATGTCGACCTGGCTTCCCTGTAGATATGTGTCCCAAGAAATTTTGAATGGCATAGCTTAAAAAAAATGTAGGTGCGCAGACTCACAGATTGCCTTTATATATATATATATATATATATATATATAGATAGAGATAGAGATAGAGATAGAGATAATCTTTATTATAATTTATTATTATGTGTGCATGTATGTATATAGGTTTATGCCAGTTTGCAAAATAAAAAGAATATTGTCAGTGGAGGCCCTCCCTAAGCTTCTAAAAAGGGCATGCATTTCTCCCCCCCCCCCACCCAGATGTAGTCAGACATATCGTCAGAATGCAGCTGTCAGGTTTACATGCATTTTTTTCCTTTGTAATTTTGGATTTGTCTCTACTTCTGCGATGAAGTAGTGTTTGCATTATTTACATTGTTGTTCTCATCTTCACTACCATGCTTATGATGTTTCGACCACTGTATGCTCCGGTTTTCTTCAGGTGCTAGAAATTTTGAAGCAAACCCTTTATTTCAATTATTTTGGGGTATATCATTCTCAAGGATACATGGCTCAGTCGATGCAGGCATTGGTTAATTCAAGTAACTTGACCTAAAGAGTTGTGAGTTCAATACCAGGCTACAGCAGTGGTGAACAAATTATAGAATTGAGTTTAGGAGAAATAACTACATATCTACCAGAAGTGGTATTACACACGGAATTTGAATGATATACCCCAGTGATTGAAATAAGGGATTTGGTTCGAAATTCTTACCACCTGAAGAAGGTCAGTGCATACAAAGACGAAAACATCAATTTGTCATTTGTTTTATATTGTTTTATGTTACTCATTTGTTTTTTTTTTGTTTTTTTTTTATTTGGACTCGCATCGAATCTGCAATAATTGTTGTGCGATAAATATTCCATGAGACTGCCTTAGATATCTGGCCCAGTAGATAAATAGGGTTAGTTGAGTGATCCTAAATGTGGCCTGATGCAAAGAGTTGTGAGTTCAATACCTGGCTACAGAAGATTGAACAAAACCTTCAGTCGAGTTACCAGGAGGAATTTGTTTTAGTTAAACAAAGATATCCAAAAAAGGCAAGGCAGGTTGAATTAGAACAATCTATCCCTGTAAACTAAAAGGGTTCTTTTTGAACTTCCAATAAATATCACCAAACTAGAGTTTCAGTTTTGTTTAATGGCATATCAACATGTGGGTTATTTAATGCCAAAAAGGTAGGGTTTTGAGGTATTTTTTTTAATGTTGAGTTCATTTAGTCAGATTTTGATGAAAAATTGTTTTTATGTTTATTTATATTTTACAAAACTGAAAAAAATGTATTGATGGTAATGTTTTTTTCCTTCCAAAATGTATGTTTTTCTATAAAAGTCTATTTTTATACTTTCATAGTGTTTTCACCTCAGTTTAGGGAGGGGGTAACTATTTGCCCATAGCTGGGACCCTAACAGGTACTACCACTACCAGATTTTTCATGATATTCCATTCTGTTGTTCCCAGGTCTCCTACGAGAACTATCTTTTAATTCTCAGAATTATATATATATATATACATACACTAGCAGTATAGCCCGGCGTTACTCGGGTGTAATGAAAGCTTTAAAACTAATCCATGACCTTGGAGCTCAGACTCTGCCTTAAGAATATTTGTGTGAAGTTTGGTGAGAATCAGATAAAAATTGTGGATTTGTATAAAGGATATACAGACAGATAAACAGACACACACACAAATATTTTGCCTTTTATATATATATATATATATATATATATATATTATTGATTTTCTGCACTATTGTAAGGACTGCAACCTTGAAACTTCTGAATATCGTATCTTATGTCTTTGTCTATGAGTGTATCAAATTTGATTAAAATCAGACCAATTTTTCTATAACACGATTTTTTTTGATTATCGATTTGATATTTATTAGGGGTATCTTGACACAAAACCTAGCTAAGAACACTCGCAGACGCTTATAGTACAACTGTGTAAATTTTCAAGAAAATCAGTTCAACCGTTTCAGAGTCTATAGGTAATGGATACACACACAAAGTTTCATTTATAAATAAGTTTAGATTTAGATTATATATATATAAAAAATACAGCCATCCTGCTCTTTTTCATAAACCAAATGTTAAAACTCGTTGGTTAAGAAATTCTCACTTTTGATTGAACATTATTGACACACCTAAAGCATTTTCTCCAACTATCACTCCCTAATTTTCTCAATGGCCATGAATTCATCTTATATTTTAAAATTAAATCATTTTCACTGTATATTTTAACATATCATCTGAAGAACAGTATTGTTTTGAAACATCAAAATTTTTGTATAGTGATATTATGCTTTTATAAAATATTGTAATAACAAAATTATATATATATATATATATATATATATATATATATATTTTGTGTCACCCCAAGCAAAGCATTTTACTGCCACTGTTGTGCAGTGGGTTACATAGGAGGAATGTTATGAGGAGTGAAAGATTGCAGGGGGTGTCAGGAAGAGAGTAGGAGAGGGAAGAGATTACTGATAAGATTAGGGTGGACAAAGAAAAAGCATGAGAGAGAGGATGTAAGTTAGTGAGACAGGAGATGACTATTGACTTTACATTTAAATTCTTGGAGATTGTAGCTGTCGGGAAAGCAAGTAAATGAAAGGTAATTCCACAAATAGGAAGTGCGAGAAAAGAAGCTGCTGGAGTAGAATTTGCATTTACAATTTATTGGTTTCACAGCAAAAGGGTGGGACCTAGTTGCTAATCTTGTGGCTCGAGGAAATTCATATATAGGGGGTACCAGTGAGCTAAGTTTATCGGAGCAGAAGCCGTGAAAATATTTGTAGAAGAGACACAGGGAAGCCACACTGCGTCGGTGAGAAAGTGACTGTATCCTAGCTGTCAAGTCGGGATCAATCACATTACAGATTCTCCGTTGGATATGGTCGAGGATACCTAAGTGGATAGCAGGAGCACCGGATTAGATATGGCAGCAATACTCAATGCACGAGAGAATGTTAGACTTGTCTATGTGCAGGATTATTTGGGACAGGAAAACTTCCTGGCCCTACACAGAGAACTGACTTTCTTAGCAGCGGATTTAGCTCTATATATATATATATATATATATATATATATATATATATAGTTATTCCACTTGAGGTCTGGTGTGAGAGTTAACCCAAGGAGGCACGGTGTTTCGCCTTCATAAAGAGAAGCCTGATCCATGTTAATGGGCGGGAGGAATGATTGTCTGTGGTGGTTATTAGATAGCAGCTTCGTTTTGGAAGCATTAAAATTTATGAGCAATTTTTTACCCCATTCCACCACAGAGTGGAGGTCCTTTTCAAGCTTGGCAGTGAGGTTTGATTTTTCAGTCTCAGTAGATTTTTGATTGAGACGAGAGTAAACAGTAGTGTCGTCAGCATATATACCCACTTGGGATCTTATTACATCAGGGAGATCGTTAATATGGATAAGAAAAAGCATAGAACCAAGAATAAAGTCTCGAGAGACACCCACATTCATGTGATAGTATTGGGAGGCTTGTCCGTTCAATGCCACCCTCATTGTACAGTTTGAAAAGAAGGACTGGATTAGGTCAAACAATTGTCCAGTTATACCATAGCCCTGCAGCTTGCATAGAAGGCCAGCATGCCAGACTGTCAAATGCTTTGGAGATGTCAAAAGCCACAGTTCGGGCTTCGCCATTTTTGTTGAGGGCCTGGTGTATATACTCAGTGATGGTCGTAAGCATATCAGCAGTAGACCTGGTGAAGCGGAAGCCATACTGTTTGTCAGAGAAGAGTCTATGGGCTGTGAGATGTTGTACCACCTCGGCGTTGATGATGGCTTGTGTGTATACACACACACACACACACATATATATATATATATATATATAACCTGCATCCTGCTTGGCAGAGAGAAATCCTCATTAGATCCAATGAGACTTAGTATGCGTGTGTGTGTGTGTGTGTGTGTATATATATATATATATATATATATACACATCTTGATTGGCAAAGCTTTTTCGTCGCCGAGTTGGTTAAGTCTCATTGGATTAAATGAGGGTTTCTTTAATGAATAAGACATCTATTCATCTACTTGTATCAAGTGTGTGAATATGTTAGACAATTTTGTTCTGCCGCAGGATCATAATTTATCAGTGGTTGCTGCATAAATCTGACAGTGAGATGATATACAATCAATGAATTGCAAGGTGACAGTTGATGCGATTGCATATATATAGTCTCATCTTAGATACAAAGCTACACAGCAGCAGAGATATGACTAAGTCGATGGCATATCTCAACACAAAATTTGTATTTTTGTACACGAAAATCTAATTTGTTTGCCTCCAACAATTTTTTGTACTTTCTTTTTTATAATAATGTGTTATTGATTAGACTTATGTAAAAAGAATAAAAATGCCTAGCTGATAAATTTTACTTTCATTTCAAATATTAAAGCAAAAATTAATTGTTTTTTTTCATCATTTCACCCCAAGCAAGAACAGAGCCATTTAGACACAAAGGGTTACTGAGTGTTAAAGAATATGAGAAAAATATACTATGAAGAAGAGACGACAACGAAGGACGACGAATTTAAGGAGGAGACAAAGAAAGAAAACGGATTTAAGGAGACAGAACCAAATGACATGGCGTTTCAGTTCTTGAAGATCAAACCTGACTGGAAAGCAAGAAAACAGAAGATAGTTCAAAAAGTGAAAAAGAAATGCAATAGAAAAAATGTTAGCATAGAACTTAGTTACATTTTGCCATATCAACTGTAAAATGATGAGAACTTGCTTCAAATTGAATTCTGTGTTTAAATTCATAAAATCTACTGACCATAGCGAAGAGTTTTTCTAAACAATTACCATGAAAATATTTATAAAAAGGCCCAGGTATCTATGTTACAGTGATGGAAAACTGACTGAAGCCAAGATGCCAGGTCAGGACCAATATCGTTGCAGATTCTTCAGATTTTATCATGAATCTCTAAATATATAGCAGGAACACCAGACCAGATGTGGCAGTAATATTCAAAGCAAGGGCGAATAGTAGACTTATAAATATGTAAGATAGCTTCCGACAATAAAAGGTGTTTAGCACGACAGAGTGAACAAACTTTCTTAGCTGCAGATTTAGGAATTAATTCAATAAAATATTTTCACTTCATGCCAGCAGAAAACATTAAAATCATGAATAGCAAAGGATTTCGACTTTTATTTCATTAATTTGCAAATGATCTTTATTGTTATTATAAAAATAAATTGAATACATTGAAAATGATTTTTAAGTTTATTAAAATTTAATGTATTGCAGATGACAAATTTTAATTACAAATGATCTTTATTTTTATTGTAGAATATACAATGCAAAGGATTTTTACTTCTATAAACAAAAAAAAAAAAAATACATTATCAATAATTTTTTTATTAAAAATAACCTTGCCAATGATTGTTAAAAAAAAGTTTCCTTACTAATGCTTTTATTATAAAGTATTGCAAATATTTTTTGCTTTTATTAAAAAACAAAAAAAATGGCCTTGACAATGAATTTTGTTTTGAAATTTTGTTACTAATGCTTTCATTAAAAAGTGTTGCAAATATTTTTTACTTTTAAAAACAAAAAATGCCTTGACAATGAATTTTGTTTTAGAAAAATGAACGCATTGCAATTGATTTTTACTTTTATTTAAAAATGCATTAGCAATTATTTGAAATGTAAATATATACAGAAAATGAACGCACAGATTTGAAAACCATAATTTTATGTAACAGATATTTGATTACCAAATGGGATTTTCTTGTATTCCACTCCTTATTCTTATTTTCATAATGCAAATGAGAAAATGAAGAACGTCAATTTGAATATTGATCATTTTCTTTTTTTTTTTTAAAATGTATCTGATGAACAATTTTAAACATACTGCACATTTTCTCTTCCACTATAAATATTTCAGGCAACTTTATCCACAGCCTCCATTCCATTACATACAACAATATTTGTCTTTCATGGTACCTCTCCTTTTTGAACACTGCTTTTGAGAATGAAGTTCTTGAAGCTGATGTTTTCTTCTTATCACCAGGCTAAAGAATCTACAATTCAGTCAGGGAGCGCTTGGATGAATGTTTTTTGGAGAGTTGGTTCTTTTTCAATTAGTTTTTTTTTTTATTAATAAATCATTTAGATTTTTTTTTTTTTTATCTGTCTGCATGTGAAAAGTAAATAAATAAATCTTGCAGGAATCCAGAACAAATTCCTAAGCATGGAAATTTCATGGTAAAAAAAATCGTTTACAACACATTTTCATGGTAAAAATAATTTGTAATACACTTTTTAAAACAAAAATGGATAGTTTTTGTATAGTTTGCACAAACACTAATTTATGATATATCATTTCAAAAATATGCTCTTACACACAAATGCACACAGATACCCCGACAAAAAAAAAAAATAAATAAATAAATAAAATAAAAATAAAAAATAAATACCTAAGGTTAAAAATTAATATTTAACAATGAAAGATTTTTTTGCTTTTATTTTAGTTTTAATTTCAAACTAATAGATTAAATTTAACATTTCCAATAAGCTCAATGGTTTTTGTAAAACTAATTTAAAACCAATTTAAATTAACTTTTTATCTAAACTTATTCATAAATGAAACTGTCTGTGTGTATCCATTACCTATAGACTCTGAAACAGTTGAACCAATTTTCTTGAAAATTTACAGTTGTACTATGAGCGTCTGCGAGTGCTCTTAGCTAGGTTTTGTGTCGATGTACCCTCGATAAATATTGGAAATCGATAATCGAAAAAAATCGAGTTAAAGAAGGAGTGGTCCGATTTTAATCAAATTTGATACACTCATAGACAAAGACATAAGAAACGATATTCAGAAGTTTCAAGGTTGCAGTTCTTACAATAGTGCAGAAAATCGATAAAATATATATATATATATATATATATATATATATATATATATATAAAAGGCAAGATGCTTGTGTGTGGGTGTGTGTGTCTGTTTATCTGCCTGTATGTCTATTTTTTTAGTTTTTGCTTTGGGTTTGGCTCTAAGTAGGTATAATTGTAGTTCTTAGTCTTAGCCATGATACCATTTATTCAGAGAACTTATTTAGCCTTCAAAATTCAGTTTACGATGTAAAAAAAAAAAAAAAAAAAAAAAAAAAACTTATTTGATATCAATACCAGGAAATCAAAATTTGACTTACATCCATTCATTTTTCTTTCAGTCTACGGTTTCACTTTAATTGGAAACAACTATTGCTTTTTAGTCTTTCGTGCCAACGTTCAAAGAGTCTGAGCTCCAGGATTAGTTTTAAAGTTTCCTGGATTAGTTTTAAAGCTTTCATTACACCCGAGCAACGCCGGGCAATACTGCTAGTATATTATGATACATAGCAGATTTTTGGTAAATGGCACTTCTGCTTGACAAAAAGAAAAAAAAAAATTGAGGTTTTAAATTCTCCAAGGACTACTGCTTTTAACTAATATAAATATGTAGAGGCTGATACTTTATAGTATTTCAAGAAATAAAATAACTAGAAAAGAAAAAAAACTCATTTGTGAATAAATCCTGAAAATTTCATTAACATTCGACAATTATTTGATTTTTGCAAGTATTAAAAAAAAAATAAAATAAAATGCATCTTTTATCACAAAAAAGACACTGCATTTCCCCATCTAATCTTTGGCCCATCCACTGTCAAGAAAAAAAACAATTTTTAATCAAAATTTCAAACGTGCTAGAAAGAATTTAAAAAAAATTAATATAGTAATTAAAAAAAAATACTTTGCTCTTAATAATAACAGACATTTTGTAGATAAAACTTTGTTTTTATTTAGTTTGGGTCCTTTTTTCATTATGACATGCTCTTTGTAAGAAATGTTTTAGCATTATACCGTGGCCTCCGCTATATTAATATGGTAATATAGCAGAGGCCACAATTATACCCAGTAGATACAGAACTGCCATGTTTTTTCATCATGTTAATGAAAGGGTAGCTGTGATTTACGAAACTCCTTCCTAGCCTTTGTAGGTGACTTAACATATTTATAGAAATGGGAAATTTTTCATTTAATTCTATAAAAATAATAGCTGTATAAAATGTAAATTGTTAACTCTGAAAAGACGATCGTCCATGTTCTGAAAGTATATGGCGCATAAAAGAAAAGTCTACCAATATGACAATATGGAAACCATAGCTTATCGTAATTCCTGACCATTCACAACCCCCTTCCTGATTGTCAATGCATTTCTATAGAAGAATTCTTTGTAATGCATTTTTTTTTTCCAAATGATGTTCATCCTGTCAAAGGAGTCACTTGTAGAAGATTATTGAACAAGATATAAAGTTTATATGGATATGTGGGGAAAGATTTAAGTGGGTTAAGAATATAGTGATCAGAGTTTGGATTGATTTCTTTTACAGCAGATCAACCCCTTGGGGTCATTTAATGCTGAAGTCTCCTTTTCATTTTTTATCTTTCTCTGGTAAAGTTTAACAAAATTGAAACATTTTAAATTGATAACCGTTTCTTACTTGTTCTTTATCCGATCATACGTCCTAACAGACATAGCTGACTACCGGGCATGGCTCCGGGCCAATTCATGCAATCATAGTGAAAATCTGGGCAAAGAAAAATGTCTTGGTCAGAAATCAAACTAAACAATTCATGAAGAAAGAAAGAAAAACGAAGAAAACATCCGAATGAACGCAGTAAAAATCTGTTTATTTATTAATTTTGGGAGAAAAGACTGGTTATACTCAGAAAGTCCGAACCCGATTTCCTGTTTTCATTCACGTTCTGTGCCTAATTTCCATTGGAATAGCTGAAGAAAAGAAAAAAAAAAAAAAAAATCCGCAAAAAAAAAATTATAGTTTCTGGAAACGGATGACGTCATCACATTGTCAATAAATCCAGGCAATTTTCTTTGTGCCCGGTGATTTTTTAGCATCAGCTACAGCCCTGCATCCTAATATATAATATTAATAGAATAGATGCAGGCATGAAATAAATTTAGAGATAAATGTGTATATTTGAAATTTCATTCTGAATTTCTGGAATGAGAACTTATGATTTACATGCAAACTATTATCCTCATCTATGTTGTTATGACAATGCTTTCACCATTGTGCCCTCTGGCTTTGATTAGAGAATTCCAAACTGAATTATTTATTCTATGGGGGCAGTAGCAACAGATAAAATGGATATCACATGCAGCTCAAAGAGAAAATAATGGCATAATCAAGATATCACACTACTTCAAACAAAAGATTAGGAAGCAAACCTCCATCAATACTGGAAAGCTATAACAGCTACTGGTCTTGGGGAAACCTTTTCCAGAAAAATTATTTTTTAGAGAAATATTTGACATATGTTAAATGAAAGTAGTACAAGCTGCTTGGTCAATGAATGTAAAAAGTTTCCTTATAAGGAAATGGCTAATATCATTACTATTAGAAATGAGAACAGATACTGCACTTTAGATTTACCCTACTCCCCCACTGGAGCAAGTTGTGACACAAGGTCAGTTTTTAATGTGGGGGAACCCGAGTGCGTACGCTCAGGCCAATGGTCAAAGATTACCCAGTCCCCGCTTACGCGGTAACTGGGTACAGAGCTGGTCATTGCTTCCAAACTCTGCTGGTAGGCAGGAAGTGAGTATCTGAGAACAGATACTACATTTGACATTTACCCTACTCCCTCACTGGAGCAAGTTGTGACACAAGGTCAGTTTTTAACTTTGGGAGCCTGAGCATGTACGCTCAGGCCATTGGTCAAAGATTACCCAGCCCCCGCTTAAACGGTCACTGGGTACAAAGCTGGTCTTAGCTTGTCAAAGCCAGTCATTGCTTCCCGACCAGCAGGCAGGAAGTGAGTACTTGAGAACAGATACTACACTTGTTATTTACCCTACTCCCCCCACTGGAGCGAGTTGTGACACAAGGTCAGCTTTTAACGTGGGGAACCTGAGCGCGTACACTCAGGCCATTGGTTAAAGATTACCCAACCCTTGCTTATGTGGTAAGCTGGGTACAAAGCTGGTCTTAGCTGGTCATACCTTGTCAAAAGCTAGTCTTAGATGGTCATTGCTTCCAGGCCAGCAAGCAGGAAGTGAGTACCTGAGAACAGATACTACACTTTTATCCTGCCCAATGGGCCAAGAAATGAAGAAAAGAGTCACTCAACTAACACTTCTCAGTCAGTGAATGATGAAGGTTTCCTTATAAGGAAATGGCTGATATCACCATCATCATAAATCCAGAATAAAAAATAAAACATAATTATTGCCAGCCTTTTTTTTTTTACTTTCTTCTCAGAGACCTTTGTGTGTGTGTGAGTGTCCGTTACCTATAGATTCCGAAACGGCTGAACCAATTTTCTTGAAAATTTACACAGTTGTACTATAAGCGTCTGCGAGTGTTTTTAGCTAGGTTTTATGTCAAGGTAAAATATCAAAAATCGATAATCGAAAAAAATCGGATTATAGAAAGAGTGGTCCGATTTTAATAAAATATGATACACTCATAGACAAAGACATAAGAAATGATATTCAGAAGTTTCAAGGTTGCAGTTCTTACAATAGGGCAGAAAATCGATAATATATATATATATAAAAGGCAAGATGTTTGTTTGTGTGTCTGTTTATCTGCCTGTATGTCTGTATTTTTTCAGCCCTTTTATTTTAGTTTTTGCTTCGGGTTTGGCTCTAAGTAGGTATAATTGTAGTTCTTAGTCTCAGCCATGATACCATTTACTCAAAGGACTTACTTAGCCTTCAAATTTCAGTTTACGACGAAAAAAAACTATTTGATATCGATACCAGGAAATCAAAATTTGACTTACATCCATTCATTTTTCTTTCAGTCTACGGTTTTGCTTTAATTGGAAACAACTATTGCTTTTTAGTCTTTCATGCCAACGCCCAAAGAGTATGAGCTCCAGGACCATGGATTAGTTTTAAAGCTTTCATTACACCTGAGCAACGCTGGGCTATACTGCTAGTCTTTAATACAGACCATTTATTTATTTATTTATTTTTTTACTTTACACCTATGTGACTCAAAAAAACCTAAACATGCTATTCAAAAGCTAAGCAAAGTACTAAGAAACAGGAAAATTTTGTTAGAAACAAAGATATGCTAAACTATTATGATATCATTCTTTTAGTATGGCAGTTAATGATGGACAATCTCACCACTGACAAGGATGAAATGGAGGTAGCAGAAAGGGAATTATTGGATACCAAGAATTCCATGGATGGAAGAAATAAGCAACAAGGTTGTCTTAAAGAAAATGGTAACAAAAAGAATTGAAATTTATTAGACACATAATGAGGAAGGAGGGCTTAGAAAATTTAACCTTCACAGGACACATTGATGGCAAGAGTGATAGAAGGCAGCAGGACACTTACCTAATGAGGTTGTGTGCATGGATGGCAGAACGAGAGGTATCAGGCTTTGAAAAAGAAAGTAGTAGTACTGAGGGATGCAAGGTAGAGGAAGATGTGGAGAGCCATGATCACTAATATTCTGGATGGAGTAGATTTTAGAGTGGGTATTTAGGATGGCAGAATGAGAGGTATCAGGCTTTGAAAAAGAAAGTAGTAGTACTGAGGGATGCAAGGTAGAGGAAGATGTGGAGAGCCATGATCACCAATATTCTGAAAGGAGTAGATTTTAGAGCGGGTATTTAGGATGGCAGAATGAGAGGTATCAGGCTTTGAAAAAGAAAGTAGTAGTACTGAGGGATGCAAGGTAGAGGAAGATGTGGAGAGCCATGATCACTAATATTCTGGATGGAGTAGATTTTAGAGTGGGTATTTAGGATGGCAGAATGAGAGGTATCAGGCTTTGAAAAAGAAAGTAGTAGTACTGAGGGATGCAAGGTAGAGGAAGATGTGGAGAGCCATGATCACCAATATTCTGAATGGAGTAGATTTTAGAGCGGGTATTTAGGATGGCAGAATGAGAGGTATCAGGCTTTGAAAAAGAAAGTAGTAGTACTGAGGGATGCAAGGTAGAGGAAGATGTGGAGAGCCATGATCACTAATATTCTGGATGGAGTAGATTTTAGAGCGGGTATTTAGGATGGCAGAATGAGAGGTATCAGGCTTTGAAAAAGAAAGTAGTAGTACTGAGGGATGCAAGGTAGAGGAAGATGTGGAGAGCCATGATCATCAATATTCTGGATGGAGTAGATTTTAGAGCGGGTATTTAGGATGGCAGAATGAGAGGTATCAGGCTTTGAAAAAGAAAGTAGTAGTACTGAGGGATGCAAGGTAGAGGAAGATGTGGAGAGCCATGATCACTAATATTCTGGATGGAGTAGATTTTAGAGCGGGTATTTAGGATGGCAGAATGAGAGGTATCAGGCTTTGAAAAAGAAAGTAGTAGTACTGAGGGATGCAAGGTAGAGGAAGATGTGGAGAGCCATGATCACCAATATTCTGGATGGAGTAGATTTTAGAGCGGGTATTTAGGATGGCAGAATGAGAGGTATCAGGCTTTGAAAAAGAAAGTAGTAGTACTGAGGGATGCAAGGTAGAGGAAGATGTGGAGAGCCATGATCACTAATATTCTGGATGGAGTAGATTTTAGAGCGGGTATTTAGGATGGCAGAATGAGAGGTATCAGGCTTTGAAAAAGAAAGTAGTAGTACTGAGGGATGCAAGGTAGAGGAAGATGTGGAGAGCCATGATCACCAATATTCTGAATGGAGTAGATTTTAGAGTGGGTATTTAGGAATTAAATTGGCACAGATTTTTAAGAATTTCTAGAGAACATTGGCATAAATAAGGAGAATTCCCAAGTTATACTATCAGTAGCAGAAATACCTGAAGACTATCAAATTCAGCAGCCAAAGAATTTTTTTTTTTCATTTCTGCATGCTAGAACTTTCACAAGAATTTCTTTTTCCCCTTCCTGAAAATATCTTACTGTAAAGATTTAAATTTTCTAGACTTGTTCGTTCTTCAGGTTTCATTTTTGCATCAAGGGAATCTAGTCAGGTAAGTATTCAAGTGTTATTAAGTTGAGATTTGTTTGTTTGTTTCGAGATTTAATGACCTATCAATCCTTTTGGGATCATTTAAGGTCATAACAAATGATTTTGGGTAAGGTTATATTATTTTTACAGTATTTTGGAAGACGTCTTGCTTTTTAAACTTTTCCATTGCTTTCAATTTGTATTACTTTTTAAATTTTTCCCCCTGGTGAGGGTCGGATCTATTTTTGATCTTTGGACCTTTACTTAATTATATTTTGTTGTATAGTTTGGTCTTTTTGAGGAAGGTGAAAATAGTATTAGAGTTTATTTTTTTCGAAAAGATCTTTCAGGTTGTTAACATTATAGAGGGATTGCCGGATACATGTAAAGTCACTGCAGTCGAGTAGAACATGTTTTACTGTATAGGGTTCTTGACAAGCTGAGATGAACAAGAGAAAAATAGAGATGAATAAAGTTAAAAAGTGGGGAAATTTTATTTAAGTATTAATAAATTTTATTTAGGCATTTTTGAATTTTATTTAATCTTAATTTCTTTAGACTTTCCGCAGCACATCTGTACAATTTCCGAACAGTACAAAATAAGATTTTTACAAAACGTATTATTGATGATGATTGCTTTAATTCATGACCACTGCCTTAGAACTGCCACTGGTGCGCAGGAGGCTACATAAGAGGTGAGTGATGAGAAAGAGGAACAAGTTACAAGGGAGTCAGAGAATGAGTAAGAAAAGGATGAGAATACAAGTATGAAAAGGGCTGTATGAGCGTGGAGAGGAAAGGAAGAAGAACACGATACAAAGGCTGTCAGGGAAAGGATGTGAGTCAAGGAGATAAGAGAAGACAATTGACTTTGCATTTAAATTCTTGGAGATTACAGCTTTCAGGGAAGCAAGTATATGAAGGCGAATTCCACAGGCAGGAAGTGCAAGCAAAGAAGCTGATAGAGTAGAAGTTTTGGTTACATTTGATTAGTTTCACTGTAAAAGGGTGGGACCTACTGCTAGTCTAGTAGTTCGAGTAAATTCATGCATAGGGGGCCCCAGGGAGCTAAGCTCGTTGGAGCAGAAACTGTGAAAGAATTGTGTTGAATGTATATTATATAATCACCTGATTATAACTGTAAGACTTCGATACTGATTCATGACAATCCCATTCTTCCTGACTGAATATACTTTTAGGTGAAAAGAAAAACTCATTTACATATAATAGTCCTGTTCCATCAGCAAAACATGACTGACTTTTTGACCAATGACAATCTAGTCTACCTACTTTCAAAAACAATTTTATAAATTCATTAGTAGTATAGACTCCGAAACGGCTGAACTGATTTTCTTGAAAATTTACACAGTTGTACTATGAGTGTCTGGGTACCTCCGATAAATATCGATAATCGAAAAAAAATCGGGTCATAGAAGAAGTGGTCCGATTTTAATCAAATTTGATACTCATAGACAAAGACATAAGAAATGATAATCAGAAGTTTCATGGTTACAGTTCTTAAAATAGTGCAGAAAATCGATAATATATATATAAAAGGCAAGATGTTTGTGTGTGTGTCTGTTTATCTGCCTGTATGTCTGTATTTTTTCAGCCCTTTTATTTAAGTTTTTGCTTCGGGTTTGGCTCTAAGTAGGTATAATTGTAGTTCTTAGTCTCAGCCATGATACCATTTACTCAGAGGACTTATTTAGCCTTCAAAATTCAGTTTACGACGAAAAAAACTCATTTGATATCGATACCAGAATATCAAAATTTGACTTACATCCATTCATTTTTCTTTCAGTCTACGGTTTCGTTTTAACTGAAAACAACTATTGCTTTTTAGTCTTTCGTGCCAATGTCCAAAGAGTCTGAGCTCCAGGATTAGTTTTAAAGTTTCCTGGATTAGTTTTAAAGCTTTCATTGAAAATTTACAGTTGTACTATAAGCGTCTGTGAGTGTTCTTAGCTAGGTTTTGTGTCGATGTACCTTCGATAATCGAAAAAAATCGGGTTAAAGAAGGAGTGGTTCGATTTTAATCAAATTTGATACACTCATAGACAAAGACATAAGAAACGATATTCAGAAGTTTCAAGGTTGCAGTTCTTACAATAGTGCAGAAATTCGATAATATATATATATATATATATATATATATATATATATATATATAAGGCAAGATGTTTGTGTGTGGGTGTGTGTGTGTTTATCTGCCTGTATATCTATTTTTTTTAGTTTTTGCTTTGGTTTTGGCTCTAAGTAGGTATAATTGTAGTTCTTAGTCTTAGCCATGATACCATTTATTCAGAGAACTTATTTAGCCTTCGAAATTCAGTTTACGATGAAAAAAAAAAACTTATTTGATATCAATACCAGGAAATCAAAATTTGACTTACATCCATTCATTTTTCTTTCAGTCTACGGTTTCGCTTTAATTGGAAACAACTATTGCTTTTTAGTCTTTCGTGCCAACATCCAAAGAGCGAGCTCCAAGTCCATGGATTAGTTTTAAAGCTTTCATTACACCTGAGCAACGCCGGGCTATACTGCTAGTCAAAGATAAAGAGACTTGAAGCAATTGAAATGTGATTATACAAAAGGATGCTGAGGATGTCAAAAACCAAATATGTGAATGGCAACAATGTTTCAGAGAAAATGGAAAGAAAATTGAAACTTAAACATAGCATCAAGAAGAGGCAGCTGAAATTTCTAGGGCACATAAGGAAAGAGGGCTTGGAAATTCTGATTCTCACAGGACAGGTTGAAAGCCAAGAGAGAGATGAAGACAATGCATAACAGTTAGCTTGAGTAAAAAGGCTGGCAAAACAGGTTTTAGGAGAAGTAGCAACGATATTTCTGAGATGAGGTAGTATTTACATGATTCTGACTATTGTCCTCATCTTTGTTGCCATTTGTACGACGTTTTGGCTGTTGTAAGTTTTGGCCTTCTTCAGGTGCTAGGAATTTTAAACCAAACCCTTTATTACAATCACTGGGCTACATGAACTCCATTCCTTGTGGGGAAACCTTGATTGTAAGTCATGAGTTATCTCCCTCAAACCCTACAAGTTATTTGTTCACCACTGCTGCAGCCTGGTATTGAACTTACATCTCTAAGAGTAAAGTTAGGAACTAACCAATGTCTATATCGACTGGGCCATGCATCTTTAAAGACAAGAACAATTGAATTTTTGGGACTTATAAACCTGAAGAAAGCCAGAGCATACAATGGCCGAAATGTCGTACGAATGGCAAAAAAGATGAGGACAATAGCCCGAATCATGTAAATACTGTACAAAAGATTGGTTTATA
Organism: Ascarosepion bandense; assembly: GCA_037127315.1. Lineage (NCBI taxonomy): Eukaryota > Metazoa > Mollusca > Cephalopoda > Sepiida > Sepiidae > Ascarosepion > Ascarosepion bandense. The sequence continues at coordinate 2,526,749 of JBBBDQ010001385.1, read as the reverse complement.
AAATTAGTTTTTCATAACATTATTCTGAAGGAAACTTTTAGTAACTCACTATTAGCAGGTTATAATATTTCGTTATCTTTGTGCAAAGTCAACATACTAAATGAATCCTTTCAATAATGATCTCGGAATAATTCTCTCGAGTAATTGACTCAGAAACAATCTCTTCAATGACATGCAACACACAACACACTCAGACTTCTGCTTCACATGCTAAATATTTGTGCTCACGTGATCCCAGTAGCACAATTTATTCAACGGTTACATTTGTTGCCTGGAGTTCGAGTTCGACCACAAGTGTCATATCGACACTTTTTACATAACAGACTAAAAATTGCAGAGAGCCAAGGTTGCCTATGTTCTGAGAGAACACAACACATGAATAATTTCAATAGTACAATTCAGAAGTTCTTAACTTTTTGTGGCTGGGGGTGGGTAGCAACACTAATTTTTATCTATGATGGAAACTAATTTTTATTCTAACTAAAATGTACTTTGATGTATAATTAGAAAACAAGTTATTTTTTAAAATGTTGTTTTACTTGTAGAGCCCTCGGTGATGCTTATCAAATAGGCCTTGTGCCAAACACAATCGAAGTTCCCACAATTTAAGATATCAGAAGGTTGAATGTTGGAATATGGAAGAATAAAATATTTCGTTTTGTATGCTAAAGTTAACAAAATTTAACTAAATAGAATAACAAATTTGTAAGAAGTAGAATACTCAAAGAGAAAATGTACGTCGTTAAATGTTTCAGATAAATAGTAGTAAGTAGCAGAATGTGTGTTTGTAAAAAGATTAATCAGGCTACTAATAAAGTCTGTTCCTTTCCCTTTTTTGGCCAGCTAAAAAGTGAAAAGGAAGGTCAAGCAATAAAGGAAAATTGTACTTATCGGACTTTAGTTTTTAGGAGTCAGTTGAAGTATCTTGTTGTTTTGACTGCGTGTGAGTGAAGACTAAGAAAGGAAAATTGGAAGGAGAAAGAATGCATGTATGCCTATGAGGCATGACTGGATCAAATGACACCCATATTTTTTTTTTTTTTAGCTGTTAAAAAAAAAAAAAAAAAAAAAATTGATTGGGGGTCATGGTTCAATTTTCTATTCCCTATCCAATCAGAATCCCGAATCTCAATTTTCACACTGACTTGAGAAATTTGCCTTGGTCTTTATTTTTCCAAAATGTTTTAAATAGTTCTCATTCATTTTTGCGGGTGTGCAATTTTACCTTTTGTTTTAGTAAAATTGTTGTATGATATAGGATTTGTATACTCTCCGGGGGTAATGAAAAAAAAAAAAAAAAGGACAACTGTTTTAGTAATAAAAAAAAATTAAAACTTTGACGTCATTTGCCCACTATCAGTTACTTAAGTCCAATGTTAGAAAACATTTTCGAAGCTAAAGACTATGAAATAAAAAAAATTAAAAAAAAAAAAAGATTAAAAAATTTATTGTCTGAGAATTTGGAACCAGATATGTTGCTATCCACTGAAAAGGATTTATCGGATGAAGTGGATGCAAAAGCAATTATTGAATGATTCGAAAAATCATTCAGTAAGCACAAACGATTGCTCTTAATATAGTAGACTGCATGCAATGATCTTTTGTGCTGTTGAACTATTTGTTAAATGTATAATTTATGCATCTATAAATTGTGCAGTAAACTATTTACTAAATATCAAACAATTCAGTCAGTCAGTTAAGAGCCATACGTGATACACGCTTGGGCGATCATGTCTCGAAAGAGACAACTGACTGGGCAGAAGATTATCCCGCAGTAGGTTGTCATTACTTTTTGCAGTATAGGTTGCCAGCCAAGGCTATAGAACCCAATCTGTCCTGTTATTTAACCCATAACTGGAAGGAAGAAATGGATTAATATCTTTCCCAAGGGTATTTGCGCATAAGCGAATGCAAGGAATTCAACTGGAATTCGAACTTGGCTTCCCGATTTCTCGTTCTGAGACAATATCTACTGAACCACATCCGCACATCCAGTCAAATCAAACAATCATTTAAAATTAAAAAAATTAAATTATAACGTCCTGTATTTACATCTGGTATCTACTGCATTGTGTGTTGTGGTGCAGTGGACAGTGGATATTGATTTGGAATGAGAAATCGGAGAGCCGAGTTCAAATTCCAGTTGAGTTTGTTGCTTTCACTTACACGCAAATATCCTTAGGAAAGGTATTATTAATCCATCTATTCCTTCCAGCTATGGGTCAAATACCAGAACAGATTGGGTTCTATAGCCTTGGTTGGCAACCAGTCTACCACAGAAAGTAATGGCAACCTACTGCAGGAAAAGCTTCTGCCCAGTCAGTCATGTCTCTTGAGACATGATTGCTCAAGCGTGTATCATTTATGGCACTTAACCGGCTGACTGAATATAAGAGTTGAAAACATGATTACGGCTTCTACTGGACATAAAGTGGGGGATCCGTTTTATATTGTTATGAAGTAATAAACTGATCCCCCACTAATTACTAAGTAATAATGATACATCTCTTCTCCCTCAAGCTATAAGTCAAATAACAAGACAGATTGGGTTCTATAGCCTTGGTTGGCAACCAGTCTACCACAGAAAGTAATGGCAACATACTGCAGGAAAATTTCCTGCCCAGTCAGTCATGTCTCTTTTGAGACATGATTGCTCAAGCATGTATCACATATGGCATTAAACTGACTAACTGATCTACTGCCAGTAATATTTAACAGTACGTATACACTGTAATTACTAAGAAATATACATTTTTTCTTCCCCCATAAAAAAAAAAAAAAAAGAAGTCAAGTATACCCTTTTCCCAGTTTCTTAAAGTTTAATTTGTTATGAAAATTAAATTTGTGAGTGGCAACCCTTATTTTTAGACCCTGTCCACCACTGCATCTGGTGTATTAATGTTCACCCAGATGCCATTGACTACTTGAGTGTATAGTTTGAACCTAACTTCATAGTCCTGATTGGCTAATGTTTACTCACACATTGAAAACTACTACTGTAATAATAAATGCATATATCTGGAGTGTAATAATGTCTGCCCAAGCACTGTAGATTACTAATTTTGGCGAACCTGAAGGAGACTACCACCACCTTTAAATTTGTTGTTTTTCATTTTTTTTTTTTACATTTTTTTTCAGCGAAGTCTTATTGGTTATTACATAAAGTTTCCAATTATAAAAAAAATTTGAAAAAAAATTTCAATATTTAAACAATTTTAGAGGGGGCTCAGTTTCTCATACAATGTTATAGTAAATTGATCCTCCATTTTGGAACCAGTTGCGTTGGGGGTGGCTTTGATTTGTTTTTTTTTGGGATGAGTTGTTGCTCTTGTTTTTGTCTTTTTTAAGTTTTCTTTAGTTCTTACGATGGCATCTTACATGGAAACTCCAAGAATGGCTTAATTCAAAAATTTGTTAGGGTGGATTTGGGAACAAGAGCAATTAAGGGGTGGTTCACACTCCTTGAAACCTCACTCTCATCAGAAGCCTTTCTGCTGAATGCAGTTTATTATCATAACCAGGATGAAGCCAAAGAAGCCTTCCAGAAACTAAGCAAAGTATTAAAACAAAAAAAAATGCATTTATGTTATTTGATCATTGTTCTCATTTTAGCCATTGACAGCTCTGGACTTCAGATGGTATACGCTAGATTTTCATACCAAATTTCTTTTATTCCCTCTGCTGTGGCCAATTATTGAAATTGCATCACTTTGGGTCAAGCCACTTTTTGGATTACTTTTATTGCCTTCATTTAAGAGCGAACAAAAAAGATGCAGATTGGAGGAAAAATACATTTTAAAACTAGAATCACATATTGAAAGATTAAACGGGGACTTGGGTTTACTCAGAATAGAGTTTACACAGTGAGCCTTTCACAACCCTAGTCCTGACAAATGGGTGATCATGTCTTGAAAGAGACATGACTGAGTGGGCAGAAGATTTTCTTGCAGTGGATTGCCATTACTTTCCATAGTAGACTGGTTGCCAACCTATGCTATAGAACCCAATCTGTCTTGCTATTCAATCCATAGCTGGAGGAAAAAAAGCAAATTATTACCTTTCATAAAAGGTATTTGCACATAAGTGAATGCAACGAATTCAATTGGAATTGGAAATCGGCTCTCTGGTTTCTCATACCAAACCGATTTCCACCACACGACGCTTAGTCTAAATATAAATAGTGTAAATTATGATAACTTCTCGTTCCAGAAATTCAGACAAGAAAAAAAAAAAAAAAACTATAATTTTGAAATCTATTCTTGTAATATTACAATTGAAAAATCTAAGAAATGAAAATTGAAATGAAACTGATGATAGCTGAATCAAGAAATGTTTTCTTTCTGTTTTTGCTTTGTCTGTCTGTCTGTCTCTTTCTTCCAGACACACAAAATGAAAATTACTCTTTATGTAAATTATTAAAAATTAATATATTAAAAGAATAAAAAAAAATATTGCAGGGCTTGTGGAAGAACGGTCGAGAGAAATATTTTAAGTCTTTATTCTGCATGATTACATGATGAGGTCATTGCCTATTAAGCACATATTTTCAGACAAGGATCGATACTTATACAATACAATCCTTTATTTTAATATTAATTTTTCTTTTCAAATCAATAAAAGAAAAAAGTCACAAGAAGTCTAAAAATTGTAAGTAAAATTCAACATGTCAATAATAATACTAATATTATTTATTAAGAATAACATATGTACGAAGCTTTACTATAGACAAAAAAAATGATTCGAGGAATAATGTTAATCCATTAATTTCTTGGAAATATGCTTGAAAATATCTTAAGAGACTTGCTTTCGTTCCCATGAGTAACTGATTGAGATGTGTAAAGGCTCATGGGGTTATAGGGGGGTTTCCCTACCAAAGAGTACAGCTTTTTAAAACCCACATTGGTAGACATCAATAATTTAGTTTAAAAGAGATGTCTACACTAAATGTCTAACTAAGTCTAACGGGATATATATATATATATATATATATATATATATATATAAAAAGGATTAATTCAAAGATGTTGAATGGCCATTTCGATATGAAGATCCCCACGGGGGACGACACATCACCGCAGCAACAGAAAAAACCTTTCAGCTGAAAGGTTTTTTCTGTTGCTGAGGTGATGTGTCGTCCCCCGTGGGGATCTTCATATCGAAATGGCCATTCAACATCTTTGAATTAATCCTTTTTTAATATATATTTGCTCTGTAATATTTTATTACATGGAGCTCTCTTCCTGTATCATTTTTTAATATTAAAATAAATTTTTAATATTAATTAGGATCGGGTTTTTTGGAATTTACCTTCCTGCTTTTTTCCCTTGGATTGAAGTATCTGAATTAAAATATATATATATATATATATATATATATATATATCCTCCAACATGCATGCAGTGTCAGATATTTTTGTTTGTTTTATACCTGGGAAGTGTTATAACAGAAGATAGAAAGTGCGACACAGAGATCCGAAGGCGAATTGGTATGGCGAAGGAAGCATTCCAGAAGTTGAGTAAGGTATTAAGAAACAAGATAATTTCACTAGAAACAAAGAGAGTACTGTATTGCTACGTGCTGTCTGTCCTTCAATATGGCAGTAAATGCTGGACAATACCATCAAAGATGAAGGAAAAACTTGAAGTAACTGAAATGTGGTTCTACAGAAGGATACTGCAAATATCATGGATCGAGCACGTGAGCAATGATGAGGTCTTGGAAATGATGGAAACAAAATGAAAATTAATATTGAGCATCAGGAAGAGACAGCTGAAGTTCCTGGGACACACAATCAGGAAGGAGGGCTTGGAGAATCTGATACTAACAGGCCAGATAGAGGGAAAAAGAGATGGGAAAGCAACGGATAACATATTTGAAGATCCTAATCAGGTGGATGACGGAACGAGGATTGCATGGTGTAACAGGAGAAGGCATGCTCAGAGCCACCAGAGATAGGGAAACATGGAAAGCCACGATCGCCTATGTCCTGAAGGGACAAGGCAAATAGAAGAATCATTTCACTCCCAGCAAGGCAGAACTGCCACTACTGTGCAAGAGGTTACAGTGGGGGGGGGGGGATAAAAAACAGGGTACTGGGGGGGGGGTGTTGAAGAAAGGAAATAAATGGATGGGATACAAAGAGATAGAAGATAGCAATTGATGTTGCATTTAAATTTTTAGAGATTGTAGCTATCAAGGAAGTAAGTAAACGGAAGGGAGTTCCACAGATCAGAAGCGCAAGGAAAAAAACTGTTAGAGTAGAAGAGGAAGTTGAATATTTATTTTTTAAGAAAATGCAAATATTTTACAAGTATTTATTGAATTTGCTATAGATGATTTTTCTATATTTAGTTTTGAATAATTTTGAATTATTTACACTATTTACATTATTCGGACGATTGTCCTAATTTTTACTGGCATATTCCTGACAGTTCAGATGAAACTGAGGTATCCAGAAAAGGCCTGCTAGGTAGAACTAGAACAATCTACCATGAGGGATTAAAGAAAGGATTCGGATCAAAATTCCAATGTATATCACCTGAAGACGGATGGAGTGTATAACAGCGGAAATTTTAATGAGAAAAATGAAGACAAAAGTCTGAATAATGTCAGTTAATTGCTATATGATACACATGGGTGATCAGGTCTTGAAAAAGACATGACTGACTAGGCATGATTTTCCTGCAGTAGTTTGCCATTACTTTCTGTGGTAGCCCACGTCTATTGAACAGGCGAAGAGGCTCATCCCTTGTTCCCTGTTAAGGATGTGGTTTCCGGCTTTCTCTTCCTCAATCTTTTTACTCTCAAGTAGCCCCCTGCGCATCAGTGGTGTTACTGCCTTGCTCAGGGTGATATGATTAAAAAAAAGACTGGTTGGCAAAAGGAGGCTATAGAACCTAATCTGGTCTGCTATTTAACCTATAGCTGGGGGAGAAGATGGATTAATACTTTTCCCCAAGGGTATTTGCACTAAGTGAATGCAATGAATTCAACTGGAATTTGCTTTAAAAGTTTTGATCTGTTCTATTCATAAGAGATTTTTCTAAAAATTAATGCAGTTCAAAATTATCAAATCCCCCACGTCTATGAAATAATATTACTCTATAGTAATTGTAATGTTTTTTTTTTGCCTTAGGGTGCATCTATTAAAATGAAATAGTATTGACCTGACTTTATAACATTCTAGAAGGTCTTGTAGAAGTGAGTATGCAAGTGTCATGTACCACAATAACCCGTTTGTTCTGCAACCAGGGTGAAGAGTGTTGAACTTAAGAAGCTTCTAATGGTGATAATTGACAAGCAAGGAAGGTGATAGATATACTACACTTTTGAAGTATTTTAATATTTATAGATCAAAATTTTGATTGATTTTGTTTGTTTTGCAGTATAATTGGTTATTTAATGCTGACAAGACTTTTACAATAGTCATATGACTGTCTATACTTCTGAGATAAGGTAGTTTTTACACTATTTACATTATTCAAGCTATTGTCCTCATCTTTGTTGCCATGTTTACAATGTTTTGGCCATAAAGAATGATATACCCCAGGGATCATAATAAAGGGTTCAGTTCAAATTTCCTAGCACCTGAAGAAGGCCGAAATGTGCAAGAACCAAAACATTGTAAACACGGCAACAAAGATGAAGACAGTAGTAAGAATCATGTAAATAGAGGATATTCATATGAATAGAAAATGTATTTTGTAGATCAGGTTTCATCGAGATTTTTGTAAAGAGGGTTTTGTCAAGAGCCAGGTGTATTACTGGTATATACATTTTTCTTAAAAAATATATTGCTGTTAAGATTTTTTTTTCTTCAAAAATGTATTTTTGGTATTGCCCCCCCCCACACTCAAAAATGTATTTTTGGTATTGTCCCCCCCCCCCACTCAAAAATGTATTTTTGGTATTGTTTTTCTTTCCAACTCAAAAATGTATTCTTGGTATTGTTCCCCGCCACTCAAAAATGTATTTTGGGTATTGTTCACCCCCACCCACCTCAAAAATGTACTTTGGATACTGTTCCCCCTCCCCCACTCAAAAATGTACTTTTGGTATTGTTTTTCCCCCCTCCCACTCAAAAATGTATTTTTGGTATTTCCCCCCTCCTTCAAAAATGTATTTTTTGTATTTTTTTCCCTCCTTCAAAAATGTATTTTTGGTATTTTTTTTTTCCTTCATAAATATATTGCAGGCAATATTTTCTTCTCCAAAAAAGTATTGCTAGAATTTTCACTGTAAAAATCTACTTTCTGTGTTTTGACTCCAGTTTGGGGGTTAACTATTTGCTCATAGTTGGGACCCTAACAGGTGCTACCACCCTAGGTCAGGGTGGACTTGGGATCAACAGCAATTAAGAAGTGGTTCAATGCTCCTCAAAACTTTCTAATTAGAGGCTTTGCTGCCATATGAATGTTATTGTCACACCCAGGACCTGGATGTAGTTTATTGTCATATTTAGGATGCCTCCTTAGGAGTTTTACCTATCTGCAGAGGTGCAGTCAGAAGCTCCAGCTGAGAGGGCAGCAACAAGTTTCAGCATGATCAACAAGTCCAAGAGTCATGGGGTTGAGAATAAATTAAGGACTAGTAGAAAATGAATAATTTCTGAGAGACTGGAAAAAAAAAAAAACGTTAGACATATCTCGAATTACTCTCACTTAATGGCAAAGGACATCATCAATGATGTACAGGCAGCAGGGTTAAATGAATTGATGAAGGCAGTAGATACCTTCATCAAGAAAGACTGAGCTCATCATCCAAGGCAAACTCCCCTTCTTAAGGTTAAACACCTGTAGTACCTTAAACATTATCAGCAGCAGCCAAGAGGGTATAAAAACAGGTGAACCCTTAAGTAACTTTTCATTTATCCTCCTTTGGAAGTGTATGCCATCAACTTTTCATCCTGAAGCATCCCAAAGCAAAAAAGGCTGTAGACACTTTACAAATAAACACACCCAAATACATTAACAACTTTTCATTGTGTATTCCATTTATTTCAAGATAAATAATACAAAAAATAAGAAAGAACAGCAGCCTACAACAATCAATCCAAAAACTTAAACTCTGCCTAGAGGAAAAATTGTGATATTTGCCTTTTCAGACCAAAATAAACTACTAAATAAATGATCAGTCAGTCAGTTAAGTGCCATATATGATACACGCTTTGGGCAATAATGTCTCAAAAGAGACACAACTGACTGGGCAGAAGATTATTCCGCAGTAGGTTGCCATTGCTTTCTGCAGTAGACTGGTTGCCAACCAAGGCTATAGAATCCTATCTGTCCTATTATTTAGCCCATAAATGGAGGGAAGAAATGGATTAATATCTTCCCCAAGAGTATTTGTGCATAAGTGAATGCAAGGAATTCAACTGGAATTTGAACTTGGCTCCCCGATTTGTCATTCTGAGTCGATATCCACTGCACCACAACACACATCCGCCAGTACTCATCTCAAAAAGCAGACATGAAAGGAAACTTTTACTATCTTAAAAATTAAAAAAATGAATAAAATAAAACAAAAACAAATAAAATAAATTAATCTAAACAAATAAGCAAAATCAAATTAACAAACCACAGATAAACAGAAAACAGTAATACCAACCAAGAATAAAATAACAATAATAAATTTTAAAAATTAACAAACAACACTATAAATAACCAACAACTGCTAGAATAATTTGAAAGTGTTTCCATCCACTAAAATAAGCCAATTGCTTCCCCGACAACTACAATCTCCAGGAGTTTAAATGTAAGGTCAATAGACACCTAACACACTAACTTGCATCCATTCTCTCAAACACTCTTTCCATCTACTTAACCCTCATCCTCGGTATCCTCATCCGTCTATCAACCTCCTCCCGACATTTCCTTTGACTAACAACTCTTTCTCATCACCTTCCTCTATGTAACCCCCTGCACAATAGTGGCAGGGGAATGCCTTGCTTGGGGTGAAATGATTTAAAAAAATATGGGTTTTGAGATCAATATATCCACTTTTATATTTGTGTATGCTGTATCTCATATATATATATATAATTCTTTCGGTGACTGGTGTGTGTGTATACACTGATTATATACAGCACATTAAAATTTCCCCTTTCTGATTCCATGCACCTATGACTTAGGGAGTAGCGACTCCGATGGAGACCAAATCGGTCGAGTTTCAATTCTGGCCAGAAGCAAGTGGATGTGTCTAGCCACACTGATGAGCTGTGATACAGCAAAACAGGCTTGTATATGGACGACTAATATATATATATATATATATATATTTATTTATTAATGAAGTCAGTGAATTTTAATGAAACTTGGTTATAAGCAACCAACAATTTGAAATGAATTGTTTGAACATTATTTTTTTATCGATACTCATATTTAAGTAGATATTCTGTTTTTAATGAAACAGTATTATATATTTATTTCTACCAGCCTGATTATTTACAATAAATTTTGATTATGAAAATGTGTGCCATTCAGCAGGATTTGAACCCCTATCTAGAATTGTGTTATATGGGCTTGATAAAAACCTTGTTTAGACTGGAGGCTATTCGTGGTCGAGAGGTCTAAGAAGTTACCAGATCAAATGGTAGCTTCCCCTATCTAAATAGGGGTCGCAGGTTCAAATCCTGCCGAATGGCACACATTTTCGTAATAAAAATTTATCGTAAATAATCAGGCAGGTAGAAATAAATATATAATACTGTTTCATTAAAAACAGAATATCTACTTAAATACGAGTATCGATAAAAAATAATGTTCAAACAATTCATATATATATATATATTACAAAAATGTGAAAGAACACAGATTAAAAACCCACTGTTCAAGCATTTACTTTTATAAAGAGTGTTTGATGCAGAGTAGAGCTTAATATTTTAATTTTGTTATTACAATGGTTTTATAAAATCATGTCACTACACAAAAATTTTCATATTTCAGACCAAAACTGTTCCTCTTCAGGAAATAAAGGATGAAAACTGATGTACTTTTGAAAATAGATGAATTTCTGGTTATTTAAAAAAATTAGGGAATAGTAGTTGGAGGAAATGCGTTTAAGTGTGTCAAAATTGTTCAATCAAAATTGAGAATTATGTAACCATGGAGATTTAAATATTTGGGTTATGGAAGGGGGCAGGATGGCTTAGATCTGGACATATCTTTTTAATTTTGTCTGGGTAAGATACATTGTGGGACCTTAAATTTTTTTGAAAGAGTAGACAATTTTAATCAGGAGGTTGGATTTTAGGTTTTTTTTTATTGAACAATAGATTATTTTTACTACTATCTAGGAGTATAGATCAGAAATAGGATTAAATAAGTGTGGTATACTTAGTTTTATTGTATTAAGAAAAATAATTTAGTATTGTGCGGGTTATTTTATTAAAATAATATTCATTTTTTTTATTTATGTTAAAGTTATAAATGAAACATTGTAATTAAATTTTAAAAATTATTTTCTCTGAGTAAAGTACCTAGTGGGACTGCATAATACTTAAATAACTAAATAATTTTTAACAGCAAGCTGAATTTTTTGTTTTGAATTACTTCATGAGTAATGGGCTGAAATGTTAAATTATGATTAATTATGGTATATTAAAGTATATTGTAGTTAAGAAAACTAATTTAACATTGTGTGGGTTTTTTTTATTTTATTTCTTTTTTTTTTAATCATATTACCCCGGGCAAGGCGGTAAGGCCACTGGTGTGCAGGGGGCTACATAAGAGTGAAAAGATTGGAAAAGAGAAAGCCAGAAACCACATCCTAAACAGGGAACAAGGGATGAGCCTCTACACCTGTTCAATAGACGTGGGTGGAGTGTGAACTGGGCGATAGTTAAGTCTATCTGCTCCAATTGAAAAAAAAAAAAAATAAATAAATAAATAAATAAAATAAGGAAAAGTGAAAAGATTGAAAAAGAGAAAACCGGAAACCACATCCTAAACAGGGAACAAGGGATGAGCCTCTACACCTGTTCAATAGACGTGGGTGGAGTGTGAATTGGGCGTTAGTTCAGTCTTTCTACTCCAATTAAATTTTTTTTAGTAAGATAATTATTAATTTTTAAGTTATAGAGCATAAGTTATAAATCATTGTAGATTTTTTTTTTTAATTAAAATAGAATTATTTTGTCTATGTAAAATACATTGCAGGAACAGATTATTTAAATGAGCAGACAGCAATCTTTTACAGCAGGCTGAACTTCAGGGTAGTTTTTTTTTTTTTTTTAGAATCAGGATTTTAATAATTGTGGTGTACTAAGGTATATTATAGATTAAAAACAAATTTAGTATTGTGTGAATCATTTATTTTGTTAAAATAATTTGAAGTTATATTGGAGCATAAGCTATCAATGAAACGTTGCAATTAAAAAGATTTACAGATTTTTCTTTTTTTCTTTTCAGATATAGTGATATTATGGTTTTATAAAACCATTGTAATAAAATTACAATATATATATATATATATATATATATATATATATAGTTTCTGATGAAAGGCCAAGGCCAGTCTGAAATATCACATATATATAATGTGATGTGATATATATATATATATAATAGAAATAAATACTGTCAAAAAATACATTTTTAACTTACAACTTTTTAGTAATTTTTCGTATTATATATATATATATATATATATATATATATATATATATATATATATGATCTTTGACTCATCTATAATTTCAAACACCTTTCATTAAATATAGCAAACAAGGAAGAGTTAATTTCTTAATTTTTTTTTCCAGCATTCTGACATTTTTCCATTTCATGAAGTTAAGGAATATGAAATTATCCATCATTTTTTATTGTCCCAAGCACTTTCAGCAACTTCTATAACCTTTTTCAAGGGTGTTTATATCTGCTGCTGTTAGTTTTTTTTCCTGTTTATGACTATTGTAATGTATTTTGTGTTGTTTTGAAAAACAAGTGTTCATGTCAAGCCCTCACATGCCACATGCAACTGGAATTCATGTGAGCATCTATTTTAAGAACTTTCAACACTCCCTTCCCATTATTAAATAATTTTAAGGTTTTTAGTATGCTCTATTTGCAGTTGTTTCTTTGTTTAAATTTTGTTTAATGGCATATCAACCGCTGTAGGTTATTTAATACCAAAAAAAGGTAGGGTTTTAAGGTATTTTTTTAATGTTCGGTTATAGTGAGAAGGTTGATTTAGTAAGATTTTAGTGAAAATTTTTTGTTTTTATTTTAGAAAATTGAAAATGTCTTCTAGTTTTGTATTCCAAAATGTTTTGCCGAGAATTTTTTTCCCTTCAAAAATGTGTTAATGGTAATAATTTTTTCAAAAATTTATTGTTGGTATTATTTTTCCTTAAAAAATGCATATATTTCTATAAAAATGTATTTTTATACTTTCATAGTGTTTTGACCCCAGTTTCGGGGTTAATTATATACCCATAGCTGGTACCCTAACAGGTGCTACCACTCCAATTCAGGGTGAACCTAGGAGCAACAGCAATTAAGAGGTGGTTCCATGCTCCTCACAACCTCCCAATCTTGCTGCCGGATGCAGTTTAACGTCATGTCCAGGACTGCTGTATTTACAAATAGTTTTACAAACTTCACCAAGAGGGCATTTGCTTTTATCTCTACAGTTACATTTTTCATTAACAATATTTTTTTTATTTTTTGCATGTTATTTTTTAAAACTCTTGGCAGTTTATGTAATTTTCTAAATTGCAAGTTGAAACCATGGTAGCATAATTGACTGATCTTCCTAATTAGAAATATATATATATATATATATATATATGTGTTCTAAGTGTGTATAGATAGACAATATACAAGGTATTCATAATGTCTGTGTGCGATAGAAATAATCTGTAAAAAATGTTATAAAGTTTAATGTTTCAACAAGATGAAGCTTCTTGTCACTTTGCTTCGTGTGTTGAATCAGGAATTTCCTAACAAATGGAATGAAATGGGTGAACCATTTTATTGGTCTCCACATTCTCCAGATTTGACTCCATTAGATTTTTTTTTATGGGGACATGTGAAAACAATTGTGTATGCAACGAAACCTAGTTCATTAAAAGATCTGAAAGCTAAAATGTCTAATGTGATTTCAGGCATTACTGTAAATCAGTTAGCAAATGTTTTCTGTGAACTGCAAAATCGTCTTACCCTTTGTATTGCTAATGATGGAGGACATTTGGAAACTTAAATAAAATTTCAATAAACCTATAAAAAAAAAAAAAAAAAAAAAATGTAGATTTACTTCTTTCTAATCCTTTTTACAAATTATTTCTATTGCAAATACGAGGGTCATTCAATAAATAAGGTGAATTTTTCTAATACAGATAGAAGCTTACTTTTTATTTTTCAACGTAATCTCCCAGCAGTGTCAAACACATTTCCCACCTGTGCACAAGCTTCCGTATTCCCTCAGTATAAAAATCTTTGGACTGATGTCTCAGCCAATTGCACACAGCACTTCTGACTTCATCACTTTCAAACTTTAAACAATTTAGCCCACTTGTAGACATTATTTTGGCTGAAACATGTGGCACCATAGAATTTCAACTGTGTATGGTGCCACACGTTTCTATGAATTTCAACTGGTTTGCAACCTTCAGCAACCAAAAACTTGGTAACTGACCTCTGTTCAATCCTGGAACATGCTTCTTGGTCAGCCATCTTTGTTAATCTCTAAAACTCTCAAAGTTTTGTTTTTTTTCAATCTGCAAAAAAAATTACATCCCTTTGAAAAAGAAGTAAAGGAAAAAATTTAAAAAAAAGTAAGCTTTTATCTGTATTAGAAGTCCTTATACCGAAAATTTCACCTCATTTATTGAATGACCCTCGTAGAAGTCCTTATACTGAAAAATTCACCTTATTTATTGAATGACCCTTGTCCAAATAAAGTTATAAATTTTTTAAAGTGCACACAAACTTTATGCATATGATCTATTTTTTTTCAATTATTTCCCTCCAAGCAAGACAGGAATGTCACTAGTACGAAGAGTGCTACAGAGAGTGAAAATTAGAGAAAAGAATGGGTATAGGGGTATCAAGCAAAAGATAAAAGATGAACAGGATTCAAGAAGAAAAATGTTGATTGATGTTTGAGTTTTGTTTAATGGCATATCGACCTCTGTGGGTCATTTATTGCCAAAAATGTAGGGTTTTAAAGAAGTTTTATTAATGCTCAGTTATCATGAAAAGGTTAAGTCAGATTAGAATGAAATTTTTTTTGTTTTTATTCTTTTTTTATTTTAGAAAACTGAAAATGTCTAGTTTTGTATTCAAAAATGGTTTGCTGTGAATAATTCTTTTTTCCATCAAAAATGTGTTATGGTAATAATTTTTTCTTCAAAAATGTATATTTTTCTATAAAAGTCTATTTTTATGTATACATTTCTATAAAAATGTATTTTTATACTTTCATAATGTTTTGACCCCAGTTTGGGAGTTAACTATATACCCATAGCTGGGACCATAACAGGTGCTACCACTCTAGGTCAGAGTGAACCTGGGAACAACAACAATTAAGAGGTGGTTTCATGCTCTTCACAACCTCCCAATCAGAGGCCTTGCTGCCAGATGCAGTTTACTGTCATGCTCAGGACCCTAATTGATGTTGGGTTTAAATTTTTGGATAGTTAGAGAGGTCAGAGTTTCCCCAGAGCTCTTAAAAACAGGAGCTACAGAAGAGGACTTCTGACAAGCTAGGAAGCAGAGACAATAGTTGTAAGGTTTAAGGAGTACTGGAGCCAACTCAGGGGCACATTTCTTGAAGACAATGGCCGTTATTCCATCACTTTTGGATGAGAGTCTAATTTAAAAATCAGAGATAGACTTATGCATATATCACTCAGTAGGGCCTGTCTTCTAGGTAGGAAATCAGGTGTGGGTACTCTAGATGAGTCAAGTGTTAAGCTAGAAGGAAATTTGTGAGCAAAGCATTCAACCTTGTCTTGTAAATGTCAGGACTTTGAATTGATTGACTAGAAGAGAGATTGAGAGTCCGCAGAGCTGCAAATAATCTCTAGAACCGAACTTATGAGATGATATATGCTGTTTCATTTTATCAGTAAATAGTAACTTTGTTTCATTTAGGACACACATTCATTATGAGCAGGGACAAAGAGTGTTGTAATCACATGTCATGCCAGTACAACCAGAAGAGATTCCTGGAGGCAATAGCAGCTGAGCATGCAGGTGAGAACCAAGGAAATGACGAGAAATTTCCTTGTTGAAATGAAAACACTGATGCAACCTTTCACCCAGGTGGAGAGCTGAGAGGCACATTTTTGAACAGACAGATTAAAAACTTTATTCCAAGAGACATCATGAAGAAAATCACCAAAATCCCAATCTACACATTCACAAAGATATTAGTAGGGGGTTCTTGGCTTCTGGGGGAGTGGAAAAAATGTTTACAGTTACCAAGGTGTGATCAAAGTCACCAAAAGGAAAGAGCTGCATAGTATGACATGAGTCAGGGATCGAAGTAAAGAAGAGAAGCTTTTCCTTCAGGGTTAAAGAGAAAATGCATGGGGGAGTCAACCACTTGTGGGAGAGATTGAGAAGTTAAGGGTTTCTATGCCAGCAAGGTTAGTGACAGTATTTACTGAAGCCATTGTATGATAGGCATTAAAGTCATCAAATACAAATATATTTGCAAATGGATATAGGAATGGCCTTGTCTATATTATGAGAAATACTATCTAGTATGTAATAGTCATGAGAGGAAGGGGGGCAGTAGAGAAAGAGATTGATAACTGTGTTTGGTAGGGAGAAATGGAGACACATATAAGAATGACCTTGAGATTCAAGAGAGGTATCCCTAACCAGCCTGAGATGTTAGTGGATATAAATTCCTAAAAATGTAAGGTCAATAGACACCTCCTAACGCACTAACTCGCATCCACTCTTTCAAACACTCTTCCCATCTACCTCTTTTTCTTTACCTTCCCCTATATAACCCCATGCACAATAGTGGCAGTGGAATGCCTTGCCTGGGGTGAAATGATAAAAAAAAAAAAAAAAAAGAAAAAAAAAGGCCTTGCATGTGGACATTAGAGTCCTTCCTAAAAAAAGGAAGATAGCCAGGAATCGAAAAATCAGAGGAGGGGATTGCAGAGGTAAGATTAGTTTCACAGAGAGCTACAATATTCGGGGATTTTATGAAGAGGAACAGTTCCATACTGCAAAAATTGGTATTAACAATACAAATCTTGAAGAAAGAAATATTGAGGGGTTTAGGTGTTCTTTGTTGGGCTGAGTTAGTTTTATATCTTTGATTTCTTATACTCATGTTGATTTATTTTAATAAGGAGCTGCCGAGGGTAGAAGTAGCAGTCAGACATCAAATATAGTGTGTGTAAAGGAAACTAGTGCAGATTGAAGCATAGTGTGGCCTCTGGATTGTCCACCGGAGATGCCTGCAGGTACCCTCATCCATGCGTGATATGACACTGTAAGAACCTCAATATTATTTAACTCCTCATCAGAGAAGCCTCTCTAGATACTACTCAAGAGTTTGAGCTTCTAACTACCAGTCGGGAAGCAGCAATCAGAACTGCTGATCCAGTACCTTCAATATTAAGAGATGTTGCCATTATCCACACATATCGCAAAAAAATTTTGACAGCACTTTTATTAAAGCCTAAGGAGAGGAAAAGAACTGGGAACCCCTTCCTAAACAGGAAACTAGGAATGAACCTCTATTTTTGTTCAAGAGAAGTGGGCAGAGTATAGACCAGGCAATAGGAGAGGCTATCTACTCCTAAGAAAAAAAAAAGTTACTAAGTTTTCAGTTAGTAAAAGTTAACATATCCATAACAAATTCAACAAAGAATTAAAACTGGCAAAGCCATACCTCTGAGGAGAGGGGAAGAAAAAAAAAAAAAAACTACACACACACACACAATCAATTTCACCACCAAAAAATAATTTCTTCAAATTTTTCATTAGAAAAACTTATTTTGATAGCAAAATTGGCTACCGACAGAGCTTTTAATCATGCAATGTTTAACTTAACACTCAGATATATTAAGTGGGGAGGTAGGAGAACACAGTTCATCCCCAAGAAGTAAACATGAATGGCCATCTAGTACAACAGCAGAATAAAAAAAAAAAAACAAATAATTCTATAAATATTTTCATGGCTTCTGCTTCGACGAACTTAAGTCACTGGTGCCCCTGCCACAGGAGTTTACTCATGCAACCAGACTGGCAACTGGGTCCCACCCATTCACAGTTAGATCAACCAAATGCAGACAACAATTCTTCTCCATCAGCTTTTTTTGCACTTCCCACCTGTGGAACTCTCTTACATATTCTTGCTTTCCTGGCAGCTACAACCTCCAGGAATTTAAATGCAATGTCAATACACATTTCCTAACCACTTGACTCAGTTCTTTCTACATCACCCTGTATATCTTTCTTTCTCTCCACCTTTGCAACTGTCATCACACCTGTATTCCCATCCTTCTCTTGTTCCTTTCTCGGACACCCCCTGTAACTGGTTCGTCTTTCTCTTTACTCTCCTCCTGTCTAATCTTTTACACTTATGTATCTCCCTGTGCATCAGTGGCATTACCACCTTGCTTGGAGTGAAATGATTAATAAAAAAAATAAATTATATATATATATATATATATATATATATATACACACACACACACACACAAGTATTGGATACATATTATTTTCTGTTATAACTAGTTTATGTTCGCCATTTTGCCTGGTATTATGAGATATTGCTTACCAAATTGTGTGCTTCTCTGATTGGTCAGAGATAACATTCCAATACTATAAAAAATTTGAATATTTAAAGTCTTAAAATACAAAGTTTTGATTGAAAATATGAAAAAGTGTAATGTATCCAATTTGCATAGGGTAATTTTAGACTTTGATAAAAAAAAAAAAAAAAAAAAAAATGAATCCAACCATGAGATTTTAATTTTCCTTCCACATACAGCTAAAACAGCTTTACAAGATATTACCTCCCAAATATCAGGTCAACACTCAAGGGTGACAGACTGTTTCAGGATTACGCTTAGCATGAAACAGTCTGTTGCCCTTGAGTGTTGACTTCAATGTTCACTCTTTTATATATATATATATATATATATATATATATATATATAAAACTCTTGCACACGGTCTATCATCCTATTGACACTCCTTTTGAACAAGAGTAGAGATTTACTTTACCCCATGTTTCATATTTAGGATTGGGTTTCTGGTTCTTTCTAAAGCTTTTTTCATTCTCTTTCCCTCACATCTTAGTAGCATTATTGCCTTACTTGTGGTGAATTGAGTGCAGTGCAATGCTAAAGCCAAAGATCACCTCACCTTATAACAAAATCTTAATACACTATCTACTTGTAATATTTAAAAGAACGTTTTGTAACACTTATTCACAGAGGATAGACTGACCTTACATGTGTCGTTTATATGGCTAAGCTTCATAGTCTATTCTGGTGGTTTGAAATTTCAAAGAAAATTTAACAGACTTGAAGAAGACTACCACCACCTTTAAATTTGTTGTTTTTAATTTTTTTTTACATTTTTGAGTGCAGTCTTATGGGGTATTACATAAAGTTTCTGATTATCAAAAAAAATTTGAAAAAATTTCAATATTTAAACAATTTTAAGTGGGGGTGCTCACTTTCTCATACAACATTATAGTAAATCGATCCTCCATTTTGGAACCACTTGCATTGGGGTCGTTTTGTTTGGGATGAGTTGTTGCTCTTGTTTTTATCTTTTTCAAGTTTTCTTTAGTTCTTACGATGGCATCTTACATGGAAACTCAAAAAATGGCTTTATTCAAAAATTTCACAAAGGATTCAGTTGTTGAATATGTGCAAGCAAAAAAAGTTAATTGCATAGGATCGGTTTACTATAAAGTTGTATGAAAAACTGAGCCCCCCCCCCACACACACACCAAATTGTTTAAATGTTGAAATTTTTACAAATTTTTTTGTCAATCAGAAAGTTTAGGGCTTAATTGATAGGATTGCACTGAACAAAAGTAAAAATAAAATTGATAATCACCAAATTTATAGGTGGTGGTAATGTTGTATCAGGGAGTGGTTCCAAGATATATTGGATTGATAAATATCTGGTCGTCATTGAAAGTTACAAAAAAAAAAAGGACAGTCTGTAGACTGATTAGAACATAAACAAAAAAACAAAAAAAAAAAAAAACCCCTAATAACAACAATAAGACAATAACTGAATGTCACTAATTAATCCAATTTGATGTCGGTAGACACTGTTTTAAAAACTTATTCTTTGAGAAAATCCATTGATGATGGTAGATAAACCAATCATTGAAGGCCATATTACAATTGGTATAAAATGTGGGATCAGTCACTTAAGTGCCATAGGTGATATACGCTTCGGCAATCATGTCTTGAAAGTGACATGACTGACTGGGCAGAAGATTATCCCGCAGTAGGTTGCCATTGCTTTCTGCAGTAGACTGGTTGCCAGCCAAGGCTATAGAACCCAATCTGTCCTATTATTTGACTTATAGGTAAAGGGATGAGAGATGTATTATATTAAGTAGTAATTAATGGGGGATCAGTTTATTACTTCAAAACATAAAACTGACCCCCCACTTTATGCCCAGTAGAAGCCTTAATCATATTTCAACTATTATATTCAGTCAGTCAGTTAAGTGCCATACTTGATACAAGCTTGGGCAATCATATCTCGAAAGATACATGACTGACTGGGAAGAAGATTATCCCGCAGTAGGTTGCCATTGCTTTCTGTGGTAGACTGGTTGCCAAACAAGGCTACAGAATCCAATCTGTTCTATTATTTAACCCATAACTAGAAGAAAGAGACAGATTAACATCTTTCCCAAGGGTATTTGTGCGTAAGTGAACGCAAGGAATATGACTGGAATTCAAACTCGGCTTCCCAATTTCTCATTCCAAGCCGATATCCACTGCACCACGACGCACATCCTACAAAATGTGGGATGCATTTATTTAATTTGAGTGAAATCATAGTTAGCGATGAAAAAAATAAATAAATAAATAAATAAAAAAAAGTAAATAAATAAAAAATTTAATTAACAAGAGAGAATTTGTTAGACAGTGAAAAGCAGGTATATCTGCTATACTACTATAATGACGGGCAGCTATTGTAGAAAGATTTATTCTACTTTTTGTAGTTCTCCTGTTATGGACATTATCATATCCTTGATATAATAACACTGTAGTTTGCAGACAGAACAGAATGGCTGAAAAGAAAAGAAAAAAAAAATGACAAACATGCTTTGTCCTCAGAGAGACTTTTAACTCAGACATATACAAAACTATATATATATATATATATATATATATATATATATGCACATGTTCCATACGAACAATATATCATATATATCTTCAGTGTTGACCATGTCCACCATAATTTATGAATATAGAATACCGCGCAGTATGTAATCTGTTCAATGAAACAATGTCAAAGATTAACACTCTCGAATCAGACACTCTTACTGAATCAGATATCACCAATACTCAGAAAAATATGGCCGCCTTTTATACACATTGCATTGAATGTTTTGGGACTTCTGATTGGTTAACCCTTCTATTGGTAAACTATAATATGAGTCAGCCTATGGCTCACCAGTATAAAAGGGTACCAAAGAAAACTAACACACAGTAAATAGTATAAGAAACAAAAATAGGAATTAAATATAATATGAAGATATTCCCATGTCCAAAGAAACCGTGTTTAGAACTCCAGATTCAAATGAATTGGATTCATCTATGTCCCAAGCAAGGACATATTCCATGAAAGGGAAACAGCAAGTCTTGGATTTTCTAAAATTAAGGACTTTTAGCAGGAGTTTCTTTTTTTTTTATCTGAGAAAGATAAATTTCCCAAGGGGAACAGCACTATGAACTTGTAGACTATTGGGGAGGCAGATTTAGCCTCTGCTCGGGCCATGGAGAATCCAGGCTAAAGAAAGCAACTTTACAATTTAGCTGCTGTAAACAAACTGAATTTGGCTGCTGCTTTCCTCACTGTATAGGTCAAGGGTTGGCAACGCTTGACCCCATGGGCCAGATCATGTTATAATGGGTCAAAGGCCAGATGAAGGCTATTAATGAAAAATTAAGAAAAATTACAAATGCAGATCCCTGTCAACCTAAATATTTAATCTAATAATGAAAATAAACATTGAAAAATCATAAAAAAAAAACAAAAGAAAATATAAAATTAAAAAACACCAAACAAAAAATTCTTTTCATCAAGGAACGCCAAAATACTTCAAAGTGAAAAAATCAACCGAAGTGAAAAGGATGAAATTATAACGTGTAGGTTTGAAACTGTTATTGAAAATTGTACCATAAACGAACCACACACACACAAACAAAAATGAAACACACATACCCATACATACAAGTAAAAATAGTTGCAAACATATACACTTATGTATGATAAGATAACATGTCCCATTGAAAGATTCCAGCAACTTACATAGGGTAGGTGGCAGTGGTAGAAAATGGGTGGGGGGGGGGGGTCGCTGCTGAAGGAATGAAATAGAAAGCTGACAGACAACATTGTCCCTTTGAAGGTGTCCCCGTCTCATGTCTGTCACCAGTCGGTTGGTCAAATCAGCTCAGTTTTGTTTTATGTTTATTTTTTTATGCAAAAATGGAGATGATTGGGTTTTGATCGTGTTCTTGCGGTCATAGTATTCAAATTCGGTTGTGTGGATCAAAGAAGGTAACAGCAAGCCTTTTGTTGAATTTGAAAACTTCGTCTCATGTTAAAAATAGAGTCATTGGTAATCAGGCTCGTGGGCCGGTCAAAATGCCTTCGCGAGCTGGATCTGGCCTGCAAGTTGCCCAACCTTGGTATAGAGTGATGTTACTAAGTAGCTATCATATGAACTAAGTAACTTATCTCAACCAAAGGAAGATAATCATTTTCAATATTCTTACACTACAAAAGCAGTAACATTTGGCAGTCAATGTATAATGCTTTAGCTTTGGTATTATATAAACAGCGCAAACTCCACTGGTTAGGCCATGTCCACCACATGCCAGACAGTCACATTCCAAAAGACCTCCTGTATGGAGAGCTGGCCTCTAGAAGAAGACCCACTGTATTGTGACATCATAAAATGCGATAGGAAAGCTGTTGGCATGAACATAGAGTCATGGGAGAGTGTAGCAGTCAATCGGACAAAATGGAGAGGAACCCTAACCCAAAAACTCAAATCAAGGGAGGAGTAACTGACACAAGTTGCCATGGAGAGACATGTTTGCAGGAAGCAAAATGACAGCGCCGACAGACCAGAAACAAAACATAAATGCAGCCTCTGCAACAAAGACTCACTCCTGCATCCGTTTCTACAGTCACAGACGCCGATGCTCCGGCCAAGCAGACAACTAGGATGCTACCCATGGTCAACCCTGACTAATGGAAGCCTACTACTACCATATATATATATATATATATATATATATATATATGTGTGTGTGTGTGTGTGTGTGTTAGTTCTAGAAAATTCTAGAAAGTGGATGAGAACTCGAATAGTAGGTATGACCGAAATGGATGCATTTTTTTTTTAAAGCAAAAAATTGCTACCTGCTGTTTAAAACTGTGCTCCAAATTAAAGAATTATGCTATTTCAATGAAATCTTCAGTACTTATTCATTAATGAATTAATTGTATATTGAATACATTATTTCATTAGAAACATTTGTGAAAATACTTCGGAGGCTCCAAATGGATGCATTTTTTCTTAAAAGCAAAAAATAGCTACCTGTTGTTTAAAACTGTGCCCCAAATTAAGGAATCATCCCATTTTAATGAAATTTTCAGAACTTATTAATGAATTAATTGTATATTAATTGCATTATTTCATTAGAAACATTTGGGAAAATATTTTTGAGGCTCTGTTTCACACTCCTTTTCAAATTGTTGAAGGTTCTGTTTCATTAAAAAAATTATGTAATATTTTGTTTGACCTAATCCAGTCATTCCTTTCAAATCACACAATGAAGGTAGTATTGAACGGACATGCCTCCCAATACTATCATACAAACACAGGTGTCCCTCAAGGCTCTATTCAAGGTACTATGCTTTTTCTCATCTACATTAACGATCTCCCAGAGGTAATAAGATCCCAAGTAGGCATATACGCTCATGACATTATGGTTTACTCTCGCCTCAATTTAAAATTCTGCCAAGGCTGACAAGGCAAACCTTGCTGCCGAGCTTGAAAAGGACCTCCAATCCGTAGTGGACTAGGGTAAGAAATGGCTCATGAATTTTAATGCTTCCAAAACGAAGCTGTTATCTATTAACCACCATAGACAATCGCTCCTACCCCCCCCCCACCGTTAGCATGGATCAGGCTAGTCTCCTGAAAGCAAAACACTGCACTTCCTTGGGTTAACTCTCACAACAAACCTCAAGTGGAATGACTATATAGAATCCATCGCTAAATCTGCTAAGAAAGTCAGTTCTCTGTGTAGGGCCAGGAAGTCCCCCCCCCATCTGAAACAATCTTGCACTTATATAAATCTACCATCCACCCGTGCATTGAATACTGCTGCTGCTATATCTAGTTGGGTGCCCCTGCTATCCACCTAGGTGTCCTTGACAAAATAAAAACAGAATCTGTAATTTGGACGCTCAGATAGTCACTTTTTCACCAGCACAATGTGGCTTCCCTGTGTCTTCTACAAATACTTTCACGGCTTCTGCTCCGATGAACTTAGCTCACTGGTGCCCCCTATATATAAATTTACTCAAGCCACAAGATTAGCAACTAGGTCCCACCCTTTTACTGTGAAACCAATAAAATGTAAATGTAAATTCTACTCCAGCAGCTTCTTTTCTTGCACTTCCCGCCTGTGGAATTCCCTTCCGTTCACTTGCTTCCCTGACAGCTACAATCTCCAAGAATTTAAATGTAAAGTCAATAGTCATCTATCTCACTAACCTGCATCCTTACTTTCATACTCCTTTCTCCGTCCACTCCACTCTTGTGAGTATTCCCATCCTTCTCTTACCCACTTCCTGACAACCCCTATAACCTGTCACTCTTTCTCATAACTTTCTTCCTGTGTAACCCCCCTGCAAAACAGTGGCAGTAAAGTGCCTTGCTTGGGGTGATATGATTAAAAAAAAAAAAAATATTCAATAAAAGAAAAAAAGAACAGCCAAAAATATTTTTTTTTTGACAGTCGGGTTATAGAAGGAGTGGTCTGATTTTAATCAAATTTGATACACTCATAGACAAAGACATAAGAAACGATATTCAGAAGTTTCAAGGTTGCAGTTCTTATAATAGTGCAGAAAATTTATTTATATATATATATATATATATATATAAAATGCAAGATGCTTGTGTATATGTCTGTTTATCAGCCTGTATGTATGTATTATTTTAGCCCTTTTATTTTAGTTTTTGCTTCGGGTTTGGCTCTAAGTAGGTATAATTGTAGTTCTTAGTCTCAGCCATGATACCATTTACTCAGAGGACTTATTTAGCCTTCAAAATTCAGTTTACGACGAAAAAAACTTATTTGATATCGATACCAGGAAATGAAACTGATTTACATCCATTCATTTTTCTTTCAGTCTACGGTTTCGCTTTAACTGGAAACAACTATTGCTTTTTAGTCTTTCATGCCAATGTCCAAAGAGTCTGAGCTCCAGGACCATGGATGAGTTTTAAAGCTTTCACTACACCCGAGCAACGCTGGGCTATACTGCTAGTCATACATAATTGAATCATCATGAAATATTGGTGTGAGTTTTACAGCTTACTATGGATGCCCTTACTAACACCAACTAGTTTAGGAGACTGAAAACAGTGTTTTTATTGAGAAACATTATCTAGGAAGATTACCACCCAAGGTTAAAGTTCAGCCTACCGTATTCTACACAGAGTAGGTGTTGTGGTTTTTATATAAGAGATTTTTTCTTAGATAAGTTGCTATCCCAAGCTAAAGACTCTTATCCAGCCTAAGCAGTTTAATGTTATATTTAGGACACCTCCTACACTATTTTGCCCATAGGTAGGACACTCTGGGTCAGAGTGGACCTGGGAACAACAGCAATTAAGAGGTGGTTCTATGCTCCTCTAAAACTCCCATCTTCCAATCAGAGGCCTTGCTGCCAGATGTAGTTGATCATCATACCTAAGACACAAATATTACAAAAACAAATAAACTGGTATATCTTTCAGTTTAGTTTTGCAATTTATCCATTTGTGTTCATTAGATGAGTGTTTTTCATTTTTTATTAAATACAATTTCTGTTAGAATTTCTGGGATGAAGAGTTACCATTTACATGTGGACTATTGTCCTCATCTACTGTTATCACAATGCTTCGACTGTTGTGCCATCTGACCTTTATCAGGTGTATATTGATCCAAGTAATCTACAAGAACTATACTGAACCCTTTATTTAACCAACAAAGAGAGACTGTTCTTACTCTGTCCATGTCTCAGGATATCTTGTCTGGTTCTTATTTTTAGTAGTGTTCAGTTTTTTGCTAGCCATGTTTCTACCAAATTCAATTATACACTGCCTGGCTCTAGGACTGAATTTACAATTACTATGTCATCAAATTCATAATTCAATACTTTAATCCACTAGATGTCCCATGTATAGTGGAAAAATTTTGCAACATCTGGATCCAGACTAAAGGAGGGAAACATTTTGCAATGTCTGGATTCTGAGTAAGGGTACAGGGGCATGGTGCTTTGGGTTTAAAATGAACAGCTGATTTACCCCCCACCAAGAAAATTAATGGAGGTTGATAATGATGAGGATACACATGAGCTATTTCTAACAAAACAAGATAAAGGATTTATTTACAAATTTTACACACTTGAAGTTGTGTCAGTAGCTTGTTTCAGGAAAATAAATCAAATTTAAGTCTAGTTTTAATAAATTGTTCTGAAGAGAAAATGTTCATTCAACAGTTTAAATCATCTGACACAAAAAAACATTTAAAAAATATTAAAAAGTGTTTAAAACAAAAGGTAAGAGTGTTTGTTACTCATCGAAAGGGATTTATGGTTTGCGTATATTCAAAATAGACGAAGAGAGAGGGATCGTTTGAAACACTTAAGTTTCTTGGGTAGTTGAAAGAAAGTTCTTTCAAGTGTCAAGGGCTTGGTTAAGGCTGATAATATAATTGGTGTGTAATTTGACACTGGCAAAAATTTCAAGCTGAATGTGTGAACAGAAATGAAACCTTTTACATAACTTCAGACACACTTCTCTTGTTAATTTAATTTCTTTTCTACATTTTATATAAAAAAGGATTTCGCATATGTTCACTATTTTCTTTTCTTTCTTTCTCAACAGCTAAATTCTGTGAAATCAAGCTTTTCATTGTTCTAAAGAAAATTTCACTCATGAATATTTTCCATGTGTTAAGGGAGAGGACAAAAGGAGTTATTATTTCATACTTACTACAACAGGTGCATTTTGCACCTTTCAGGGTAAATTTTCGTTTTAGGTCCCGAAGGCTTTTCCCCACTTCAAATTTATCCAAAATAGCATCATTTCTGTGCAAATGTGTATACTGAACTCAAATCAACGATTCGTTATGGAAGAAACCTACCTTTTTTGATCTGAATGACCAGAAAAAAAAAAATCAAACTACATCTTGCTCATTTTGTCTCCCGTAACTCTAACGTGGTCATGTAATTAACTTTCGGCGTAGGCAACAAATTTTGGCCCATTTACTTCCTTTAATGAAAATAAGACTAAACTATCGCCCGGTTCACACTCCACACACATCTATTGAACAGGTGAAGAGGCTCATCCCTTGTTTCCTGTTTAGGATGCAGTTTCCGGTTTTCTCTATTCCAATCTTTTCACTCCTATGTATCCCCCTGCACATCAGTGGCGTTACCACCTTGCTCGGGGTGATATGATTAAATAAAAAAAAAAAAAAAAAAAAAATGCAATTTTTTTTTTACATGTATTACTTTTGATTAAACAAACAAGTAAAAAAAAGTGAAAGAGAAAAATATATTTTTCTCTTTCACTATTTTTTTCGGTCATTTTAACTTTCATTTCTTCTACAAAAATGTTACGCTCTTAAAGTGAAGTAACTATGGATGTGACTTAATTAGTTGATCGATTTACAAGAGTAGAGTTTAACAGATATTTACATCATAAATTGGATCTCGTGTGTCATGAAGAGGGACACAAAGTTAAAGTCCATTGTTAAATTATATGTAGACTAAAAAAAAAAAAAAAAATAGGTCTGTTTAAATCCAATTCACCCACTTTTGGGCACCTCATAGTATTCACTTTGGAAACCTTTGACAATTAATGAAAGCAATTTAGTTGAAAGTACAGACTCATTAAAAAAAAAAGTGGCTGATAAATACACACTCACACAAAATTTATAAAATTTGTGTGTAATTTTAATATATGTTGGTGAACAAAACAAGAAGATCTACATTTAAAAATTGCTAAAACACTGACTAATTAATTGTTAGAAATAAACAAATTTACTTGAATTGCAAACTTTGCTTGGCATACAAAAAACCCGAAATTTCACACCTTGATGAGAAATGTTTTTCGGCCAATAGAAAACTAGGAAGCAAAAAAAAAAAAAAAAAAATCATTCAAATAATCTTTAATTATCAGAAAAATTCTTTTTATGACCCTTTTCGCAAGCCAATGCCAAGTTTGTTTTTCGTCCAATGGAAAGGCCAGAATCACAACCTTTTTGACCCCCACAAATGAAATAAAAGACAAAGCAAGCTCAATGTCCCCAGAGAGAAAAAGATGAGTAATTAACAGGTACCCTTGAATGTATTTAAAATTGGACAGCTCTTCATTAACACCCTCTGTGTGTGTGTGTGTATATATATATATATATATATGAAATTAATTGTTTGAACATTATTTTTTTTATCAATACTCATATTTAAGTAGATATTCTGTTTATTAATTAAACAGTATTATATATTTATATCTACAGGCCTGATTATTTACGATAAATTGTTATTACGAAAATGTGTGCCATTCGGCAGGATTCGAACCTGCGACCCGTATTTACATAGGGGTTGCAGGTTCGAAATAACCAGGCCGGTAGATATAAATATATAATACTGTTTAATTAAAAAACAGAATATCTACTTAAATACGAGTATCGATAAAAAAATAATGTTCAAACAATTAATTTCAAATTGTCGATTGTTTATAACCAAGTTTCGTTAAAAATTGTTAATTTCCGTAATATATATATATATATATATATACACACACAAGGTCAGACCAAAAAGTATCAGGACTGGTGCAATAAAAATGAAACTATGACTCATAGCAATTCAGCATTTAATCTCCTGTAAAACAGTCACCTTCTGAAGCCACACACTTTATCTAGCATTGTGTCCATTGATGAAAGTATTGCTATATTGTCTTGAAATTGTGTTCATTTCAAGTGGGATTTGATTTGTGAAGAGGAAATGTGACGGTAAATATTCGAACTTACCGGAGTCAAAGTGTCCAAGATGTTTTGCTTATTGGGCTGCTGTTTTATAATGGATATATGCATAAACCCACGCTAGACAGTTCGCTATTCCATCACCTACATCCTCTTCTCTCGCAAGTTCGGCTCAAGAAAAGTACATTCTTGGACATTTGTTATTTTATGCTGATTGGCATGAGCTGGAAACTCTGAGAGCAAGGTCAATGGCAATGATTAGCTGGGTGTGCAGTTGGGACCGTGGTGATGTGCACTGTTATAAAGGTTCATATTAAGCTATGACTGCTTATTTTTGTCTGGAAGCTAGCTTCGAACCTACCAATACAGCGAGCAACGTAATTACCAGTATCTACCAAAACATGGGAGGAATACACTGATTAACAACAGAAAAAAACTGCTACATAAGAAATGGTCATGAATGAAGCCTCTGTCATGTGGTAAAATGAGCACACTCTACACCTTTCCTTCCAAGCACAGCTATAAACAATGGAAATGAGCAAGAACATTGCAACAGGAGACATGTTGGATAGAGTCCAAGGTCAATCTGTTTTAAGCAGCTTCAGACTGCAAGCTTTCTCTGTTACCATAGCAACAGTCCTGGTACTTTTTGATCAGACCATATATAAGGAAAACTCAATGCATCTGAATCTGTTATAAACTTTAATAACACCTGGAAAAATTTAATAACACCTGGAAAAATTTGTTTCTGGCTCATACCACTTGTCTTTCTATTTTTTTAATGTTCTGATAAAAAGAATTTGAATTTTTTTTTTTAGTAGTCTGAAGAGATGGGTACAAAAGACAAACCTGTTGCTCTGGTTAATATCCATTGAGCTCTCTATATAGATCTATATCTTTAATATCTCATTAAATAGATCTTTTGGAATTATCATCTCCATTCACTAATTTGACATTATATATATATATATATATATATATATATATATATATATATAAAAATACACAAATAAAAAAAAGAATATACTTATGGTTTAAAATTACTTTTAAAAATTAAAAATCTTTCTTGAAGTTTTTTTTGTTCTAATTCTAAGTTAATAAATTAAACTTAATATTTCCAGTAAGCAAAATACTTTGCTGTAATTCACACGGAATTTAAATTGGAATTATTTTTTTCTCATTGTCAGTAAAATTGATAAATTCACCCACACTGATAAATCTGTCAAAACATGATTAAAATTTCATTTCAGATTAGACACCCCCCCTTTGAGATATTATGCCAAGCAGACAAGAATGAGAATTTTCTCTTTGCTTTTAATTAAGGTCAAAGCTGTCAAAGATTCTTGAAATGTTTGTGCCATAGATGAATAAGAAATTCTTTAAAAAACAGAAGAAAAAAAATGAGCACGACAAGAGGAAAATTTATTTATATACAGTTGTGGTACAGTGGATATCGGCTCGGAACGAGAAACTGGGAAGACAAGTTCGAATTCCAGTTGAATCCATTGTATTCACTTACGCAGAAATACCCTTGGGAAAGGTATTAATCCGTCTCTTCTATTCCTTTCAGTTATGGATTAAATAACATGACAGAGTGGTTTCTATAGCCTTGGTCGGCAACCAGTCTACCGCAGAAATCAATGGCAACCTACTGCGGGATAATCTTCTGCCCAGTCAGTCATGTCTCTTTCAAGACATGATCGCCCAAGCATGTATCACGTATGGCACTTAACTGACTGACTGTGCAAAAGTATTAGAACAAGAACTATTTTATCTTTTATGAGGCATCAAAATAAAGTTTAAAAATCACTCCTGTCTTAATACTTTTGCACACTACCGGTAGTGTAGTCTTAGGACAGTGGTGATTTTCCTAAATGACCATTAGTCTAAACAAAGTTTTAATTTGTGGTCGAGAGGTCTAAGACGTGCCAGATGGTAGCTTCCCCTGTAGATAGGGGTCGTAGGTTCGAATCCTGTCAAATGACACACATTTTCGTAATAAAAATTTATTGTAAAGAATCAGGCTGGTAGATATAAATATACGATACTGTTTCATTAAAAAAACAGAATATCTACTTAAATACGAGTATCAATAAAAAATAATGTTCAAAAACCATTTCATATATATATATATATATATATTAAAAAATATCGGTCAAGTTTCGATCCCGGCCAGAAGCAAGTGGATGTGTCTAGCCACACAGATGAACTGTCATACAGCAAAACAGGCTTATATGTGGATGACAAATATATTATACTCTCATGACAATTGAGCTCTCTGGAGAGGAAAATTTTAAAAACAGTAACCATTTCTGTGATTTAAGCGTTACTCCTCAGCAATGACTTGAATTCTTCTGGTGACTGGCATGTATATACACCGCTTGTGTGTATATATATATATATATATATAAAAAACACACTAAAAAATTTTCCTTCTTTCATTCAATGGTTTAGAGAGTAGAGACTTCGACTGACACCAAATTGTTCGAGTTTTAATCCTGGCCAGAAGCAAGTAGAGGTCTAGCTACACTGATGAGCTGTAATACAGTGGAACAGGTTTGTATGTGGAGATATATATATAGCCATGTAGGTAATATCAAAGATTTTAGTCAACAATACAATAATCCTCTCATACACACAGTAAAAAGAACCTTCAGATATTGGAGACCATCTATATTAAATCCAAACAACCCACACTTAATAAAATTGCATTTAAATCTAGTCATAACACATTACATTGCATTTAAATATATGGTTCTGTTATCATTTCAAGCTCTCACGCGGTGTGATATCATAGAACTGCATCACAAATTTACGAACTACATTAGCTATTTGGTAACTTATCGTTGATGGGCAAAGTTTTATGTCAACACAAAATAAAATAGTCTGATGGTGGATCTTATGTTAACGTCCTTGTAACCTCTCTGAAGATGGCTCATGTGAGCCAAAAGCTTAGAACCAACTTAATTAAAAATTATCCAAATGTTGGAGAATTTTTGTCTATTTTCACCTGAAATTAAAGCAAAAATACAATGTTTAGAACGGCTCATGATTAAACAAACATTCCTTGTCTCTTATATTTAACAGTATATGTTTAGAAAATATATATATATATATATATATATATAATCTAAACTTATTTATAAACGGAACTTTGTGTGTGTGCATGTGTTGAGGTACCACCGATAAATATCAAAAATCGAAAAAAATCGGGTTATATAAAAAGTTTCAAGGTTGCAGTTCTTATAATAGTGCAGAAAAATCGATCATATATATATATACAAGGCAAGATGTGTGTGTGTGTATCTGCCTGTATTTTATTTTAGTCTTTGCTTCGGGTTTGGCTCTAAGTAGGTATAATTGTAGTTCTTAGTCTCAGCCATGATACCACTTACTCGGAGGACTTATTTAGCCTTCAAAATTCAGTTTACGACGAAAAATCTTATTTGATATCAATACCAGGAAATCAAAATTTGAATTACATCCATTCATTTTTCTTTCAGTCTATGGTTTCGCTTCAACTGGAAACAACTATTACTTTTTAGTCTTTCGTGCCAATGTCCAAAGAGTCTGAGCTCCAGGACCATGGATTAGTTTTAAAGCTTTCATTACACCCGAGCTATACTGCTGGTATATATCTATCCCTTTTGTGAGTGAGTGAGAGAGAGAGTGAGAGAGAGAATAGTGAAGCAGCATCGGCTCAACTCATTAGAGGGCCAATAACAAAGTAGTGTTAGCTCAGTTCATTCTCTTTACTACCAGTTATGAAAGCTCGTGTTTTTGCTCTTTAATAGTTCCTTATATTTTTTTGCAATAATTATATCATCGAGTAGTGAAAACATGATCAATACTCAGCTGGATGTTGAACAAATGAATAGACTTGAAGATATAATTTAGCGGAAAAAACCTGACCAGTGATACAGCGTAATTACTCAACATGACAAGGCTCGACCACCTACCACGTCACTAACATGACCAAACATGCAAGTAAAGAGATCAGTTGAGATATTCTGCCACACCCAACATATTCTTCTGATTTTACCCCAATAGACTACCACTTTCTTTGGTCGCTTTCTAACAATTAGAGTGGTGTTTCGTTCAATCATGATGTGAAACTTTTAAATGTGACTTGATGGTAGTGATTTCTCTTATCGAGGGATTGAACTGTTAGATCATAAATAATAAAATGGAATACATTGTTGGTGGATTAGTCTTTATGTGCTGTATCCCTTCAGGACGTTGGCAATCATGGCGCCACAATTTCTTATCCTTTATAGCTCTTAATAAATTTCACCATTTTGTTTTATGTGCCCTGTCCCTTTAGGACGTAGGCGATCATGGCTTTCCACGTCTCCCTATCCCTGGTGGCTCTAAGCACGCCTCCTCCTGTTGCACCATGCAAGCCTCGTTCCATCATTCACCTGATTAGATCCTTCAAATATGTTATCCGTTGTTTTCCCTTGTCTCTTTTTCACCCCCCTCTATCTGGCCTGTTAGTATCAGCTTCTCCAAGCCCTCCTTCCTCATTGCCTGTCCCAGGAACTTCAGCTGTCTCTTCCTGATGCTCAGTATTAATTTCCTTTTTTGTCTCCATTTCCAAAACCTCATCATTGCTCACATGCTCGATCCATGAGATTTGCAGCATCCTTTTGTAGAACCACATTTCAGTTGGTTCAAATTAGGGAAAAAAACTTCCCCACCAGTATATGTTGGGTGGGGAAAAAAAAAAAAAAAAATATCCCCCACCGGTATACATTGAAAAAAACAAAACAAAAAAAAACACCGGTATACCGGGGGGGGGGGGGGGGTAATAATTCCCCACTGGTATTTGGTATAAAAGAGAATAGTAAAGAAGTGTTGATTCGATTTTGCAGTTTTAAAGTTAATATTAAATCTTTTGCGAACCTTGCAAGTAAGTGAAGGACAGAACAAAATGATGTTCAGTGTCATTCCCATATGATGCAGTCATTCATAAATGTTACATACCAGTTAAAATGATTCGTGTATCAAGCATGTAATCCTTACTTTTTTTTAACCATCCCTTTCTCTCCAGTTTCTTTTTTTTTAAACTACTCCTTACTCTCCTTTTACTCTTGTTCCTCATCTCTTACTCTCCCATCCGCAATTTTCTCCCACTCTTCTTCCTTTTCAACTTCTCCTTCCTCCCGCCTTCCATTTCCAGACTTAGTTTTCCCTATTTGCCATTTAACTGATCCTCTGGAATTATTTTTTTCTGATTGTTCTTGTTGCGTATTTTTTTGTCATGTTCTTTTCCTTCATTAATTCTATGTCTGCACTTTGCTTCGCACACTCCACAGCACTTATAAGTCAGTTGAGTGCCATACGCGATACACGCTTGGGCGATCATGTCTCGAAAGAGACATGACTGACTGGGCAGAAGATTATCCTGCAGTAGGTTGCCATTGCTTTCTGCGGTAGACTGGTTGCCGACCAAGGATATAGAACCCAATCTGTCCTGTTATTTAACCCATAACTTGAAGGAATAGGTGGTTAATACCTTTCCCAAGGGTATTTGCGTGTAAGTGAATGCAATGAATTCAGCTGGAATTCAAACTCGGCTCCCCGATTTCTCATTCCGAGCTGATATCCAATGCACCACAATGCAAGTACAACTTCAAAAGACAATGTGCCATATTAGTACTGCTGATCTTGCTCAGCTTACATGTCACTTTCAAACTTTGGCAATTATGGCTCTCGACAACTTCCTATTCTTAGTAGCTTTAAACAAAGTTTTCTCTTCAATATCCCCCTCTGGACCGGTTTTAACATCCACAAAATCATTAGGATGGTTACTCAACTGTTCTTTCAGCCAATCTTCAATAAGAATCAAATTCTCCCCTAGCCTTTTGAAATAATTATGTATCCCAAAAATTTCAACATTTTCTGATTACTTCAATCTTTTTATTTTTTATTTACAAGACCAAAGAGCCACTCAAGGTAGGTGGTTACTGAAGGAGGTTGTTTTTGTGAGCAGTAAGAGTCGCAGTTTACGAGGATATGTGAAAAATGAAAACAGTTAACCTTAGAGCCGAACAGGTTAAGATTGTAATGTTCAAGAAAGTATGTTCTTGGGATTCAGTTCCACAAAGTAGCAGTTCATATTTAAAAGCTGTTCATATGGAACTTACTCCTTGCTAAGGAAACACGAAGGGAATTAGAGTTGTTTAATTAAGTGTAAGTGACATGGTAAGCCTTAGTTGTGAGGATAAAATTTGGTTGAACTAAGGAAGGTAGTTTGAACATGTTCCATAGAAAAGTAGAGTAGTGAGAGGCTTAAATGTAAAGGTCTGAAGTGGGGAAACTAACAAACGTAGTTAGTCTGAACACAAGCTGTATAAAACCTGATTACAAACGAAGGGCATCAAATGGTGATTTGCAAGGCAGGTTGCCCTCATCCCATTATGAACACTGGCATAACACCAATTGACCATATTAAGTTTGTGTTGTGTCTTCTGAGGAATGTCTGATAAGGAGTCTCCACAACTTCCTACTTTTTCCTTAGCTCTAAGCAATGTTCGCCACCTTGCTTTCAATCCTGTGCCTTTAAAAAAAAAAAAAAAAAAAAAAAGGTTGTTTTAAGTGCCACTTGCTGTTTTCCCAAATTCCTGTACTCTTGCCATCAATGTTTTATGGTGTCAAATTATTCAAACACTGATGTTAGTTGGTTGGTTGTTTTGTTTTAATGGCATATCAACCTCTGACGGTCATTTATTGCCAACTAAATTTTATTTATTTATTGCTGGTAATACCTTTTTCTTTCAACAATTTCTTCTTTTTTTTTTATGTAAGTTTTGTATCTAGTAATACTTTTTCTTTTCGAGTATCAAGATTCAATGGGAATCGTTTTTTTTTAAAGTCTAGTGTCCCCAAGTCCTACCCTGTTATTTAACCCATAACTGGAGAGAAGGGACGGATTAATACCTTTCCCAAGGGTACCAGTGCTTAAGTGAATGCAGGGTATTCAACTGGAATTCGAACTCGGCTCCCCAATTTCTCTTTCAGAGCCGATATCCACTGTACCACGACGCACATCCATTACTAAATGCTTACAGCACCTGGTATTCCTAAGCAGTCACCCATCTAAGTACTGACCAGGCTCAACATTGCTTAACTTTGGTGACCGACTGAGAACTGGTGTATTCAACGTGATATGGCCGCAAACCCTCTTCATGATGTGTACCAAAATTAACATTCTTTCAAGACAAATTAATAAAGAGTGAACAAACTTCACCAGTTTATTTGGAGAGAAGGGGAGAGACGGAATGGGATAGAGAGAGGCAGTCTGTTTCGACGAGAAAAATTTATCCCCCCTACCTCAGCCAATTCTTATTTGAAGAGATAAATTAAAATTTATCAAACCAAACTTAAATTTAGCAGCAGCATACTTATTAAACTTTTCATTAATACTTACATATTGATATGACACACTTTGACCATTGGGTTACAAAATTTTTACCTATTTTCACAGACGGAAACGGTCACAGACGGAAATTTCTGCCGGAAGGAACCTCTGAAAATTGAATGTTCCCTCTTCATTTTAAGACGACGTTCATCCCGGCAGAAATTTTATGCCAGATGGAGGAAATATTGTAAAAGAGTCGGATGATATGAGCTAGTTAAGCTCATTGAAAAGAAATAGTTTATAACTAATATGACGTGTTGAGTTTTCCGTTATAAACTTCATATCACTCTGGTTAATACCCTATATGGATTTATCCATTAATAATTTATATTAAAGAAATCTTGGATTATCCTCACCATTTACGGACTGACAACTCATATATATATATATATATATATATATATATATATATATATATATTAGTTTTAGGGCAAAGAATTTTCCAACTGAGCAGGTTCATGCAAACTTAAACGTTTCATGAAGATATATTTATGATGTCTTCACTCATCAAGGCTGGGTTTATTATCTGCTCAGAAAATAAACCCAGCATTAATGACTGGAGACATCATAATGGTGCCTTCACAAAACTCTGAAGTTGACATGAACCTGCTCAGTTAAAGTTGCAAACTCTTTGTACTACAACTATTACCGCTCTGTTTCTACCATGATATTGAGCACTTAACAATAAAAAAAAAAAACCTGCTTGTTAAACTGCTTTTTATCAGTAAAACTACTGAAAAAGAACAATCTTGGTGCTAAAAACTATCACAACTCAACATACATACATATATATATATATATATAATCTTCCTGTGGGGATCTAACCTACCATGACTGTCACTTTCCTCTGTGACATGCATACATTTTTCAGGCAATTAAGTATAAACGCTCTACAACTAAGCTCTCTTTTTTTATGCATGGCGGGGGGGGGGGGGGTTACCTTAGTCCTTTCTTCTTGCTTTCCTTTACTTCCTGCTGTACGAGTATCAAAAATTTTCTTTCTGTGTCTGCTATCAAGACTGTGTCATCTACATATCTAATGTTGTTAAGATGGCTGCCAATAATGATTCTTGATAGGACTTCTAGTTCTTTCAACATTGCCTAGCTTGAATAAGTCTGGTGAGAAGACACATCCTTGTCTTATGCCACTTTCTATTTTATGTATTCACTGAATTCATTTTCTAACCATCAGCAGGTGGTTTGCTCGCAGTATAAATTTAGGATTACTCTGTTATTCTTAAGTATATCAAACCTAACTAGCAGTTCCAATATTTTTTTTCATTAGCAACTTTAAATTTTTTTTTTATTTTTTTGGCTTTTCAACCCCTTCTTCAGATTATTTAAGGCGGAAACATTTTTTGGTTTGTAAGACTAATTCTTTTAGCGAGTGAATTTTGTATTACCAATTTCTAGGAGATAACAATTTTCAAATACAAGTACTATTTAAACCCATAGATGGATGAAGTAAAGGTGGATTCATACCTTTTCCAAAGGTATCTGTGCGAAAGTGAATATAACTTAACTGGAATTTGAACACTGCTCTCCAATTTCTCATTTATCACTGTTACGCATTACACCACCTGCACATACAACTTTCAGCAAATGGCATTACCAAGCAGTAACCTCAAAAAGATATCGTATGTAAAATATTGTACAAGCTGAAAAAATAGATAGTGTATCAAATTTAATTTTTTTTATCATATACTACTTGATTATAGTACACATATAGACACACGTGTATGTTTGGTGGCCTTGAGCTCCTTGATAAAATCCAAGGAAGAACCAGCAATATTATTGGTCCTGATCTGGCAACTTGCCTTCAGTTAATTTCCCATCACCATAAGATTGTCTCTGTGCCTTTTTCTTTTATAAATACTATCATGGCAATTGTTCAGATGAGCTCTTTGCTATGATACCTAAACTGTTTAAGTTTAAGTCCAGTACTAGACTGGCATCAAGATTTCAATTTACAGTTTAGCCTTCTCAATTGTGGAACTCCCTTTCGGTTCCACACTTTCCAGCCAACTTTAATGCAATGTTAATCACTATCTACTGTCATCCTGATTACTGTTGCATGTTCCTGCTCATTCTTAATATTTTCGTTCTTAATTCTTCCTCACCCTGTAACTCCTTGAGTCTTAGTGGCTTTACTACCTTGCATGAGGTGATACCGATTTAAATAAAAAGGTTAAATGCAATGCCAATTGCTATCTACCGTCCTCTTGATTATTCTTTTCTTTTCCTGCTCATTATTAATGTTTCTGTTCCTAATTCTCCACATCTGGTGTCTTAGCGGATTTACTGCCTTGCATGGCTTGATTAAATGACACATATACGCAAAATCTCTCTTAGGGATTTCATGTAGAAATGATCATACGTTTTTGAACTTCGAAATTTTATTTTATTTTATAATTGGCTCTGTAATATAAATATTAATTACATTGAGCCCTCCACCTGTATCATTTTTTAATATTAAAATATTAATATTAATTAGGATCGGGTCTTTGGGATTTATCTTCCTTCTTTTCCTTTTGGATTAAAGTTTTTAATAAAAAAAAAAAAAAAAAAAAAATATATATATATATATATATATATATAACGTTTATTTAAATTTGATGAGTAAATGAAATATGGAGGAGAAAATAAAATTCTAGTATCTTTATTTTCGCATCCTCCTCACAGATGAAAAAAACTTGAGGCATCAGAAATGTGGATCCATAAAACAACGCTGACAATACAATTTACCAAATACGTGAGTAATGAAGTTCTAAAGCCAATGGCTAAAAAAAAAAAAAAAAGAAAAAAAAAGAAAATAATTAACATTCGGAAAATACAGTTGAAATTTCTAGAGCAAATAATGAGGAAGAAAGGCTTTGTGAGGGTTTTTTTTCCAAGATATTTTCGTATTTTAGTAAATATACCTGTGAAAATGAGACGTCAGCGTTATTTCTAGTTTTGTGTAATTTAGACAAAAATTTATCCATTGCACCATTTGAATGGCAAAATACATATATCAGAATTCCCTCTAAGTATTTTCTATGTAATAAGTTACGTGCGTTGTGGCGCAGTGGAACAAAAAATCGGAGAGCCGAGTTCAAATTCCAGTTGAATTCCTTGCATTCACTTATACGCAAATACTCTTGGAAAAGGTATTAATCTGTCTCTTCCCTCCAGTTATGGGTTAAATAATAGAACAGATTGGGTTCTATAGCCTAGGTCAGCAACCAGTCTACCGCAGAAAGCAATGGCAACCTACTGCGGGATAATCTTCTGCCCAGTCAGTCATGTCTCTTTCAAGACATGATCGCCCAAGCATGTATCACGTATGGCACTTGACTGACTTTTCTAATTAGGGTGACATTCATTAAATGAAATTTATGGTCTATTTTGTTTGTGTATGTTGTGAGTGACTTTAATCAACTAAACACAAACATGGCTAAGGAGCAATCAAGAAAGAGTACTCAGGAGGTCAGTAGATGGTGATTGACATGGCATTTAAATTTTTTTTAGGCTCAAAGTTTTCTGGAAAGCATAGATCTGGAAGGGAGTTCCACAAGCAAAGTGCAAGAAAGACCACACAGGGAGTATGAGAAAAGACTTGATACAGCAGGTATTGAAGAAAGGATAAAAGATGAACTGAATTCAAGAAGATAGAAGATAGCATTTAAAATTTTGAAAATTGTAGTTATTGGGGAAGCAAATAAATGGAAGGGAGTTCCACAGGTGGGAAGTGTGGAAAAAGAAACTGTTCGAGTAGAAGTGAAAGTTACACTTAACTATTTCAATAGTAAAGTGAAACTTACATATCACCAATAAAATATGAAGGGAAGGAGGGTGGCTTACTAGAATGTGTATGGCATTGTGGATCTTAGCTGTGGTGGTTAGAACTGCTAGAACTGAGGAATGTAGTTTGTCTGAATACTTTTCTTGGAATTAACAGAAGAGCAGTGAAAAGTTTGCAACATTTTATCTGGGGAGAAAGAGATTGTAGGGTGAAAAATAATTTGTTACCTACAAGCGCACAGAGATGTTTTTAGACCCCAAAGAGACTGTATTGTTGGTAATATTTTTCCTTCAAAAATGTACATTTTTCCATAAAAGACCATTTTTATGTATAGTCAAATAATCCATTTTAGATGCATCAAGGGTGGTCTCATTACCGATTTCGGGTGTCACATCATATTGGCTCCAACAGCAACTCTGACCTGATTCTCAACGAATCAGGCCACCTCCTTGAAAGCGTTGTGCTACGCACTACAACATTGCAAAGAACAGTAATCATTAAAAAAACTAGCAAGGCTGGACTTTGTTCTTATTGACATATGTCAGTCAGTGTCAGCCAATGAATATAGGGCTTTTTATGCTTCTCTATAGTGGTGTCTTTTTATAAAAGTTTATTTTTATACTTTCATAGTGTTTTGACCCCAGTTTGGGGGTTAACTATTTGCCCATAGCTGGGACCCTAACAGGTGCTACCACTCCAGTTCAAGGTGGACCTAGGATCAACAGCAATTAAGAGGTGGTTCCATGCTCCTCACAACCTCCCAATCAGAGGCCTTGCTGCCAGATGAAGTTTACCATCATGCCCAGGACCATGTCCAGTTTGAATCAAAATAATTCCCATCACAAGCAGAACAGGTGTAGAGGCTCATCCCTTGTTCCCTGTTTAGGCTGTGGTCTCCGGCTTTCTCTTTTCCAATCTTTTCACTCTTACGTAGCCCCCTGCACATCAGTGGCATTACAGCCTTGTTCGGGGTGATATGAAAAAAAAAACAACAAAAAAACAGCTTAGATTCCAGAGCATAACTGAGCATTTCCATGATGTAAATATAGTCCCAGCACCTACTGTTACAAGATACTCATGACTTTTGACATCTCACTGTTCTATACAAAGATAGAGAATTCAGATTCAGAGAAACATGTGAAAGGTAGCAGAAATGGAACCCTTATTGAATTCCCGATATTCTTTGGAGAATTCTAGCCAGAACTTTGGCAATTCCAATTTACTAAATAATTTTCTTAAGTGACATCTTCGAAATTGTATGGAAGATAAAAAGAAAAAGAAAAGTGAAAATTCACATAAAAACATGAAGAGTGAAAGAGCAGGTTATGTGGCTGCTTTATCCTTTTGAACCAATCTAGATACTGAAGATTCTGGCTTTAACATTTAAGATGAGAAAGCAATACTTGCTATATCTCTGAGATGAGGTAGTATTTACAGTATTTACATTATTCAGACTATTGTCCTCATCTTCGTTGCCATTTGTATGACGTTTCTGCCATTGTACAATTTTCTTTAAGTTCTATAAAAATTCATCAAAAGTTCTTTAACAATTACTCTATAAATCCAGTAACAATTTTCCTGTAACATCGATAACAATTCATCTATTAAGTCCTATAACAATTCTTGTATAAATTCCATAACAATTATTCTATAACTGCTTTAATAATTTTCCTTTTACTTCTATAACAATTCATCAATAAGTCCTTTAACACTTATTCTATAACATTTGTCTATATTTCTGAGATGAGGTAGTATTTACAGTATTTACATTATTTGGACTATTGTCCTCATCTTTGTTTCCATTTTTATGATGGTTCGGCCATCACATGCTTCGGCCTTCTTCAGGAGCTACAAATTTCGATCTAAGCCCTTTATTATGATTACTGGGGTATATCATTCTTATTCCTTGTGCAAAGTTGCTTGTGGTAGTCATGAGTTATCTCCCTTTAATTATCTCCCTATTATTTGTTCACCAGTCCATATTGAACTCGGCTCTTTGGTTCAAGTCACTGGAACTAACTAACACCTATATCCACTGGGCCTCAAGAGTTTTTTTTTTTATAAGGAACTATCATTGTTTACAATGTATGAGAGCCCAACAATAACCTCCTAGAACTGAACAGTCAGACTAATTCGCACATGATTTGATTTTAGTAGTGAAGTATAATTAATCTTTGTAAAACTAAGAATAGAGAAAAGTGAACATTTAATTTTTATTGAAAATTATCAATGCTCTATATCTTTATATCAAGTACTCTAATTACAAAGACTGCTTGCCTTAAAAACGTTGCCATCCAGAAATGCCCTTGTCAACTGATGACTTTTTAGAAGGGAGGCGAAATTGAATTTATTTTTAATAATGGATAAATAATAATCTCAGTGAATAAAGACAAAAAGAGCAAACCTTTTCTTTATTAATATTAATGCCCTATCTTTTTATACCAAGCACTCTAATTATAAAGACTGTGTGCCTTAAAAGAGTTATCATCTAGAAATGCCCTGATTTTTTTAAAAAGGGGTTTGAAATTGAATTTTATTTTTAATGTATGTAATTTCAGTGAATATTGACAAGATAAGCAAACCATAATTTTATTAATGTTAATGCTCAATTTCTTGATATTAAGCATTCTAATTACAAAGACTGCTTGCCTTAAAAAATAAAAATTAAAAATTAAAAAAAAAAATCATGTTCTAGAAATACTCCGGTCAACTGATGCGTTTTTCTTTTGGCGGAAGAAACAAAATTGAATTTATTTAAAATAATGAATGTA
This sequence comes from Ascarosepion bandense, assembly GCA_037127315.1. NCBI lineage: Eukaryota > Metazoa > Mollusca > Cephalopoda > Sepiida > Sepiidae > Ascarosepion > Ascarosepion bandense. The sequence continues at coordinate 2,483,319 of JBBBDQ010001385.1, read as the reverse complement.
ATCTTCAGGAATAGTGGCAAACGTTTCCTGTAGGGAAACAGTTAATTTTACCCTAATTATTACCATATGCATGAATCTTATACTAGAAAAAATTAAAAGAAAAGCATAAGAAAATTATTAAAAAGGAGCAGAAGAACAAGTGGACAGAGACAGTGAAAAAGAGAGAGACAGAGAGAGAGTTATATTTTCAGGTGGAGGGGTTGCCTAGCAGAAAATCATTTACCTCTCCTTAATGCTAAATACCAGCAACAAAACATTAAGAAATCTGAAGATGAGAGAGTGTAGGGAGAAGCGAGTTCATGCCTTCCCCAATGAGTCAACTGAAATTTGAACTACCCCATTTCCTCAGTTTACTTGAATGTAAATTAATGATAAATACCAGTGACAAAACATTTTTAAAAAATCTGAAGATGTGCGTAGTGGTGCAGTGAATATCAGCTTGGAACGAGAAATCGGAGAGCCGAGTTCGAATTCCTTGCATTCGCTTACGCGCAAATACCCTTGGAAAAGGTATTAATCCATCTCTTCCTTCCAGTTATGGGTTAAATAGTAGGACAGATTGGGTTCTGTAGCCTTGGTCGGCAACCAGTCTACCGCAGAAAGCAATGGCAACCTACTGCGGGATAATCTTCTATCCAGTCAATCATGTCGCAAAAGAGACATGATTGCCCAAGTGTGTATCACATATGGCACTTAACTGACTGACTGAAGATGTGAGAGGGTAGGTAGGTAGGTAGGTAGGTAGAGAGAGAGAGGGGGAGGGAGAGAGGGAGGGGGAGAGAGAGAGAGAATTTATTTTACAATTCCGTAAAAAGAGGGAGAAAAATAGAGAGTGTAATATAGAAATAATTCTTACGAAGCTTTATTAGAATCATTCTGTTTTAGTGCAAAGAACGTTTAAAAGAATGGTTACCAGCGAGAATAGAAATGGGAGGTGTTTATTTTATTGCCACAAAGAGAAAGAGAAGTGAGAGAAAACATTGTACAATACAGCAAAATGTGTGTCACTTGCCATGGAGCTACACTTGTAAGCATGGCCGTATCTGACTACCGGGCACACCGGGCCGATCCGTGCAATCATAGCGAAAATCCGAGCAAGGAAAAATGTCTTCGTCAGAAATCAAACTAAACAATTCACGAAGAAAGAAAAAGAAAGAAAAATGAAGAAAACATCCAAATGAACGCAGTAAAAATCTGTTTTATTTATTAATTTTGAGAGAAAGCAATGGCAACCTACTGCAGGATAATCTTCTGCCCAGTCAGGTCTCTTTTGAGACATGATCGCCCAAAGCATGTATGACGTAATGGCACTTGACTGATCGATATCTATGCAGAGTTCGATTGGTAAATTGTCGTCTTTTTATCGTGCACGTGCGTTTGTTTTTTTTTTGTCTTTTTTATTTTGTCGACTGCACAGCATAGTAGGATCAGTTGGGCACTGACCGTTAAAAAATAACCCCATGACACAATTCACTTCACCAGAATCACATATGGCACTTAACTGACCGACATTGGATGCGTGATGAGGTGTAATGGATATTGGCTCAGAATGGGGAAAATGGTAGAGCAGAGTTTGAATTCCAGTTGAATTCATTGCATTTACTTCTGCACAAATAACTCTGGGAAAGGTATGAATCCATCTCTTCTTCCTCCAGCTATGGATTAAACAACCAGACAGACTGGATGGCAACCAGTCTATCACAGAAAGAAATGGCAATCTATTGTGAGTAAATCTATTGCCTAGTCAGTCATGGACGGAAAGCGATATAATTGCCCAAGCATGTATTATGTATGACTTAACTGATTGATCTTTTAATTTCACTCGGTAAATCTATTTTTATACACTTAAAAGAAAATTTTTTTAAATTATCATTCTTACTCTATGAGTGCATGTATGTGTTGTTTCACTTTTGAAAAAATGCAAGAGACACCGTGTTGATGAAGTTAACAGTTATGGCATCACAAAATAATTCTTAACTAGCAGAACCCGTGGAATTTCCATGGAAGGATAATTATGATTACTGGAAAAATTTTACTTTGTCATACTACAAATGATAGTAACGTCTTCAAACATAAAGGTATTGGATAATAAAATAACGATAACACTGAGTGTAGTTTTATTAAAATATCTATAAAAGTAATGTCCATAGAAGCTACTTTACTGCAATCTTATATTAAGCCGCGTATGCACAAACCATAACCAAAATACTGTACAGTATTTTGTAGGAGAATTTAAAAGAGAAACTTTTTTTTATTACTGAAAAATCATGGCTTCTGTGTCCATTGTAAAACAGAGAAGACCAAATGAGTAATGGCCAAGGGTGTAGAGGCCAGAAATTTTATTAGGTCACGGGATACGATAACAAACCTACCTATTTTTACTATGTTGTACAGTACACACACAATGCTACAACCATCAGGTTAAGCTGCTACGGTAATGCTATAGGCTCTCTCCTCCTACTCTCTCACTCTTTACTACCCTTCCATTTGGCAAAGGTGAGAGAAAGGCTGAGGAGAGTAGTGTTTAGAGTAGAGTAGAGGGGAAGGAAAACCTTGTATAGAGAGTGTGTTATCTTTCTTCAGTGGCGTAACCGAAGGAACAAGCAGAATAATTATATGATGGCTAATTCAGATGTACATTGTGGTGCAGTGGATATCAGCTCAAAACAAGAAATTGGGGAGCTGAGTTCAAATTTCAGCTGAATTCCTTGCATTTACTTATGCGCAAATACCCTTGGGAAAGGTATTAATCCTTCTCTTCACTCTAGTTATGGACTAAATAACAGGGCAGATCGAGTTCTAAAGCCTTGGCTGGCAACCAGTCTCCTGCAGAAAATAATGGCAACCTACTATAGGATAATCTTCTGCCTAGTCAGTCATGTCTTTTTTGAGATATGATCGTCCAAGTGTGTATCACGTATGGCAATTAATTGACTGAATTCAGATGTTAAAAGTGGTGCTAAATCAGACGTTAAGTTTTAAAGAATTCATTTTCAGTACTTATTCATTAATAACTTTTTTTCAATTAATGTTTTTCTTAAAAAAATTTTAGAAAAAGTAAAGAAAAGTTTTTTTTAAATCTTTGGAGAAATTTTTTGGGAGTGTGTTGCAAATCTTCAGTATCACATGTGTAGTTTATAATTTTTGGGAGTTGGGCTGGGAAATTTTCACAATTTGAGTTATATAAATAAAATCCATAAAGAAATTACAGTAAAATTGTATGCAATATAAAGGGAGAAAATACAAAAAATCCCCCCCCCCCAAGAAAAAAATAATTGTAATTTTTCAGTGCAATTTGGAAATTAATTCCAAAATTCTTGTGGCCAACGCCACAAGACATGTTTGAAGATTCAAAAAATGTAATGATTAATACCATTTTCAAGTTTGAACTTTTTTTTAAAGATTTCCTTTTTTTTTTAACTGTTAGATTATCCTTCATATGGAAGAACAAACAAGGCATAATTCCGATATGTTATTTTGAGTGACTACTATTCAATATCAGAAGAGTATTAATTTCATAAATCCCATTCAATCAGTATTTGTGCTTTCAAACTACTGCTTTCCCAACCATCAGTATATTTTTTTTTTGTTTTTCATGTGCCTTAATTTTCCTGCGTTTATTTATTTTTGTTGAACTTGTATTGAATAACCAACACTTGCTTCAATAATTAAATGTAAGTTGTTGTTCTAAGTTGTTATTTTAAAAACAAATCTGATTCAGTTTTCCTGCATAATGTTTCCTTCGCTACCAGGAAAACTTTCATAATTATGATGAAACTATTTCATTTGCATCTGTAATTTTTCTAAAATTTATTTTTAGAACGAATGTTTCTTTAACGCAAATTACATTTTACCTTTTTATGCTTGGTTTCGGTTGTCCTTCAAATTCATTCAAATTTATTCCAGTTTCATAAAATTGATAAGGTTAAAAATTTGTTTTCAAACATAAATAGGTTCTTGATTATTTCACTTCTAGTCTTCCATATTTCTTTAGTTTTTATTTTATCCCCCCACCACTGTATTTCAGACTCAGATAGAATTACAGTGTTTCTAATTTGTCATTTGACTGCAAAGGATACTGTGTGTAAATAAAACATTTTCATTCTGTTTTAAAGTAAATATTACTTTTAGAAAATCTAGTTAATCCTTAAATTTACTTAGAATAAACTTACAAACATCTCTACGACACATACTAGTTTTTAAAAAGAATTTTAAATTTGTTGTTTTATAGGAAGCTCAGTTATGCTTATTAAATTGGCCTTGTGACAAACTTTTGTGGAGTAGTTTTCACACTGAAAATTATAATCGTGCTATGCCGGTTGCTAATCAATTTAACGCACCCAAAATGTTAAGAACTTGGTCATCTTTCACTGAAAACTGACCCCTTAGTATTCGGCTAACTGCCGACTAATATCAACTTCCTTAGTCCAACTATGGACAAACTGGAACTAACTAATAGTTCTACTGAACTCCAATAGAACTATCTAGAACTTAAAAGAACTTCGAGTTAACTTCCAACTGTTAATATAGGAGAGAGAGTCCGTTATCTGAGGAATACGTGTGTTTGACCATAACAAACATAAATTAACTTCCCACAAGTTAGGATTATCATTATCAGAAGGTTGAAAGAATATAGGTGTTTTGTTTGTAAAATAAGTGGAATTTTATTAATAGAACAGAACAACATTGATTTGTAGGAAGTGAAATTATTAACTGAGTAAACGTTCAAAAGGAAAATGTAGTATGGAGTTAAGGGAATTCAGATTTCGTAGTTGTAGCAAAATGTGTTTATGCAGAAAAGATCAACAGTGTAGTAATATAGCCTGGGTTTCTTTCTTTTAGCGAATGGCAAGAAAGTGAAAAAGAAAAGGCAATAAAGAAAGATTGTACTTATTGACGTTAATTTTTAGGAGTCATAGAAGTGCCTTATTGTTGTTGTCTTTGTTAACGGCTAGAATGGTGAGGACGAAGAAGAAGAGATAAAGGAAAATAGCACACAAGAATGAAAAAGAGAGAACGTATGTTGTCGAGGCATGTCAGGTTCAGTGGATTGAAATTTCTTTTGTCACATCATGGCAGATCTAATCTCTGCTCCCATCTAACTGATTCCACTTTCTCTCTCTCGATATATATATATATAACTATGAATTAATTGTACATTACAATTAATTTATAACTATATAATTATATTAAGCTCCATAATATTTATTATATTGAGCCCTGTTCATAATAAAATAAATGCCGGGCCACTCAAAATAATAAAACCTTGAGTCCTCTTCATCTAGAAGATGATATATATATATATATATATACACACACACACTATTTAATACTTAGTTTTTGGTCATAATAGGGTTAGATCAGTACACATTTGTATTAAAAAGTGTTCAATACAATTATATTGTACAACTTTTGAATATTTTCCATTTTTAAATGAGTTATTTCACTACCCAGTGTTTCTACCATGAGTGGTGTCTTCAGGCGATTTTTAATAAATTTTTTTTATTAAAAATCGCCTGAAGATACCACTCATGGTAGAAACCTGGGTAGCGAAATAACTAGTTTAAAAATGGAATATATATATATATATATATATATATATATATATATATATATAAGAGAGAGAGAGCGCGCGCTCAAAAGACTTCTCACACCGACTTGTTAACTTCTCAGCTTTGTAAATTGTTCCCTTTCATTGGTTAGAAAATAATGAACACCAGATTGCGAAGTTTGGCTTGGTCTTTTTCCTTCAGTACAGAATCCATCTTTTTTTTTCCCCCTATTGGTCAGAATTAGATTTCAAACTGGATGGGGAATTTGTAAACAGTGAAGAAGAGATTTACTATTAGTTTATATATACAGTTTTATTTTTTTTTGTGTACAATGGCAGCTCAGAGAGTCAATGGAAGGCAAAGAAAAAAAAAAATTAAAAACCCCAAGCTTTAGAAGCGCTTAAAAAAATTTATATATTGAAGTGATATTTTCTTTTAATTCGGGTTCGCTTTAGGTTGGGCCATTAGCATTTTTTTTTTATTTTAAATAGAACTGACAAAATGTCAGTTCAAAGAATGGATTTATTTTAAATCATTTAAAATGCAGTTTTCATTGTTTTTGTTTTGTTTTCTGCAGCAGCACCAGTTAATCAAGTTATTTTCCGTTAATATTTCCCCAATATTTTCTTTTAGGAATGGATCAGTATTTTTAATTAGTGCCACGTGTCAAATGGGTGAGTTTTAAAGACATTTAAGAATCAATTAAATATTTTATAATTCAAAGTATGTTATTTTTCTTACGTGCGTGCAAAACAGAATTCTTATTCTTTTTTATAGATAAAGTAAGTAAACCATTTATAACTGAAAGTTTGCTACAGTAAAAATACTTTGATCTTGTCTCTTAACCATTTTGATGGAAAAAGTTCATTTTTATTAACTTACTATGCTGTTTTTTTTTTCTTTTTAGTGATTTAATGGAGGTACATCAGCTTGGAATGAGAAATCGGAGCTGAGATCGAATTCCAGTTTGAATTCGTTGCATTCACTTATGCACAAATACCCTTGGAAAAGGTATTAATCTGTCTCTTTCCAGTTATGGGTTAAATAACAGGACAGATTGAGTTCTATAGCCTTGGCTGGCAACCAGTTTACCACAGTAAACAATGGCAATCTACTGCGGGATAATCTTCTGCCCAGTTAGTCATGTCTCCTGCGAGACATGATCGTCAAAGCATGTATCACGTATGGCACTTAACTGAATAGTTGAAAACATGCTTCTACTAGACATAAAGTGGGGGGTCAGTTTTATATTGTTAAAATGTAATAAACTGATCCCTCACTAATTACTACTTAATAATTACTACTTTATAATATAATACATCTCTTCCCCCTCTACCTATGAGTCAAATAAAAGAAAATCTTGAGCCTATAATACAGTGATTCCCAAACATTTTGTTTTTTTCCCCCACTACACAGCTTAATCATCCAGATGACCCCCTTCATGTATAAAAGAGTAACACTAAAGTTTCACTATTTTAAAAAAGTCAGTCAGTTAAGTAACTTAGTTGATACATGCCTGGGTGATCATGTCTCAAAAGAGACATGACTGACTGAAGATTATTCCGCAGTAGGTTGCCATTGCTTTTTGCAGTAGATTGGTTGCCAGCAAAGTTTATAGAACCCAATCTGTCCTATTATTTAACCCATAACTGGAGGGAAGAGAGATTAAATACCTTTTCCAGGGGTATTTGTGCGTAACTGAATGCAAGGAATTCAAGTGGAATTCGAAGTCGGCACCCCAATTTGTTGTTCCAAGTCGATATCCACTGTACCACAACACACACAGGTACAAGAGAGAATAATTCTTAGGTACCTCAACTCCTACCACTATGGCTTTATGTTCGGTAAATTCTCGTTCTAGGTCCCAAAAATACAGACTTTTTTTTAAAAGAAACTTAACTTTAACGTTAAGTAAAACTACAGTACACTTATCACTAATTTTCATATATTTGAAAGTTAACTTTCTTCTGAAATTAAGTACTCGCGTAGTAATTTCTGCAAAGAATTTATAGTAAAGGAACTAAATAGGCCGAAAAATTTTCTTCCTACGCTTAAAACCATTCAGCAGCGAATGTAAGCCGGTAATAGGGACAGAAAGATCGAGAAGAAGTCCGATTTTTTCTGGTCGTTAACATAAAAAAAAGTTTATTCATTATCTAATTGCTGATTTGAGTTCAGCATATACATTTGCACGGAAATAAGGATATTTTGGAAAAATTTGAAGGGAAAAGCCTTCGGGACCCAAAACGAAAATTTACCTTATTTTTACACTATAAAAAAAATAAACATAAAAAAGGAGTTTTTGAAAAATTCAGTTATTAAAAAAAAAAAAAAAGTTTCAGGGGCCCCTCTAAGATTAGGAGCCCAAAAGGTCAAGCTTCACAGTAGGTCCTCCACTGGTTAAAGAATGCCGATGATAAAAGTTCAGAGAGCTAGACAAGTTTAAAATGTTTTATTTTTATTTCTTTTTTTAAATCAATTATCTTGAAATAGCCTGAGGTTTATTTCGTTTTCCAACAAAAAGTTTATCCCTCGTTTCTTGTGTTTGTTAGGATTGGGTTTCTGGTTCCTTCTAAAAACAAAAAATAAAATAAAATAAATAAAAATAATTCTTTTCCTTCTTTTTCACTTTCAGTGCCCCCCCCCCCCCTGCTTCTTAGCTGCATTATTACCTTGTTTGGGGTGAATTGATTAGAAAGAAAAAAATAAATACAACTTTTTTTTTTTCGTATGTATTTTCTAGAATGAAACGGAAACCTATGACTTGCATATAAAAGTTGTACGAAAAGGCAGGGTTTTTTTTTTTTAGAAGCAAAAATGTTTCGGAGCGGGAGAAAGAAAAATATTTTTAATTTAAATTTTAGGTAAGACAAATAATGCAACTCGGCTTGTCGTACATAGATTGAAATTGAAAATCAAATCAACGGAACACTTTTTTTTTGGCGGGGAGGGGGGGTCTTTTCAGAAAAATATATCCTTTATTACGAAAGTAACATATAACAAGAGAAAAACAGACACGTTTGCTTTCGAGAAAGTGGTTTCCGTGTGAAATGGGAGAGAGAATCGGTCTCACACGTGGAAAAGAAAAGAGAGAGAGAGAGAGATCGACAGGAGAGAGAGAGAGATCGACAGGAGGGAGAGAGAGAGAGATCGACAGGAGGGAGAGAGAGAGATCGACAGGAGGGAGAGAGTGAGAGAGAGAGAGAGAGAGAGAGATCGACAGGAGGGAGAGAGAGAGAGAGATCGACAGGAGGGAGAGAGAGAGAGAGATCGACAGGAGGGAGAGAGAGAGAGAGAGATCGACAGGAGGGAGAGAGAGAGAGAGATCGACAGGAGGGAGAGAGAGAGAGATGCTTACAAGTTTCATTAGTTTTCTCTTTCTTTCATGTTTTGCGCGCGTGTTAATCAGGTTATCGACGAACATTAAGAAAACTCGTTAAATGTATTTTGAAAATATTCTTTATATATATATATATATATATATATATATATATATATATATATATATATATATATATAGGTCCTTACGATCTATCCCAGCATATCTCTTAGTCTTATTTGCGTTGTGGTGCATTGGATATCGGCTCGGAACGAGAAATTGGGGAGCCGATTTCGAATTCCAGCTGAATTCATTACATTCACTTACGTGCAAATACCCTTGGGAAAGGTAATTAATCCGTCTATTTCTCCCAGTTATGGGTTAAATAACAGGACAGATTGGGTTGTATATATAGCCTTGGTCGGCAACCAGTCTAGCGCAGAAAGTAATGGCAACCTACTGCGGGATAATCTTCTGCCCAGTCAGTCATGTCTCTTTCGAGACATGATCGCCCAATGCGTGTATCACGTATGGCACGTAACTGACTGAATTCACTCTAATAATGCACTCTATCCGTTCATTTCACATTGATTGTTAAAATTAAATTAAATTATATACCGATAGATATCGTTAAATTTACGAACAAACACGAGCAACAGAAAAACAAAACCAAAAAGTGAGCATTTGTTGTATTTTTATTCTCCCCAAGTTATCGCTAAAAAAAAAATAAAAAAAGCAGGTAAATCGAGATGGGAAACTCGAAGACAGAAATTGCAAGCCATTTTACAAGAAATAATAAAATACAATATAAAAAAAAAATGAATTTGTTTGAAATTTAATAAATGACAATAAAACCGCATTTATGGACATTTTTGTTCTGTTACGAAAAGCAAATAAAAGTTTCAATTTTTTAAAGGGTTTTTCTTTCGTTTTTATCAAAAAAATTACACACTATAAATTAATGGACAACAAATGCGTAAAGAATTTTTAGCGATTGTTGGGAATTTTATTTTTCTCTTTTTTATTATCGTTAATTTTGTTCAAGAAAATAAAAAACATGCCTAAAAATGAGATGGTGTAGTAAGCTTGACGCTTTTAACGATGATGTAGTAAGCTTGATTCACTAAACAAAAAAAAAAAAAAAAAATACGCCCGAGTAGGGATTTCGATCCTCACTAGGTGCTTCATACCTGTGGCAGAAGGCCACATCAAAGCTACCTTTTGTTTTTTACACCTGGGGGGGGGGGGAGGGCATTCGACGCGAATTGTAAGCAAATGTGTTTTCTTTTCTTGTTAGATCGATTACGACGACAGGAATTCGTTCTAAGTGCTTTGTACTCACAGTCTTATGCCACATCCAAAAATTGATATATTGGGAGAGAGAGAGACAGTCAAGCTAGAGAGACTATGTATAGGATAAGTTAAAAAAAAAAAAAAAAATTAAATTAAAAATAAAATGTTATGCGTTCTTGTTATGAAACAAACATTCTTCTTTAACTAGAGAATCAATTTTAAAAAAAAATTAGTTTTAAGGTTATTTCAAAGAAAACTTATTCTATTTATTTTTATTTAATATTTCCTGGAATTAACATTACAAAGAATGATTACTTTTTTTTTTACTCTTATTTTGTTAGTTTGCTGTTGACAAAAAGAAAAAATGCGAAAGAAACTTTTTTCTGACGATTTAAAAAAAAAAAAAAAAAAAAAAAATTAAAATAAAGAATAATTGAATAATTTAAAAACAACAAAAAGAAAAACAAAAAAGAAAAAAAAACGTACGGTAAAAACAATACAAAAATGATAAGTAATAGTTGTTTTAAATTACTTACCAGGCTGGTGATTGTGTAAATGTAAAAAAAGATTACGTTTTTAATTCTTTTTATAATGCCGACAATAAAATCCGCAGGTAAATTATCACGTCAATGCGTGTTGCAAGTGAAATGTCCCTTTCTAAGGGACTAAGTGGCGTGTTGGCGGGGGGGGGGGGGGTATTTTTTATTATTGTTTTTTTTTTTACTACTACTACTACTACTACTACACTGGCTAAAGTAGAACCGATGTCATTCTGTCTTCTTCAGTACTTTAAAAACAAAACAAAAAAAAAAACAAACGAAAAAACAAAAAAACTTATCCTGATAACGTAGCGCGCACTCTCTTTAATGCGTGTGTGTTAATTCGTTTCTATATACGATGCTTTCTTAAACATTTCATTGAATTGGGGTGAGGATTAAAAAAAAGGGGGGGGTTGCTTGGATGTACAGACTGAAGTTAGAGAAAATAATTATGCCTTTTTTCAGTTTTAAATAGTTTCATAATATTTTTGCGTAATTTCCCTATCAATGAAAAATGTTAGAGTTTATAGTGCGACGTCAGAGTAGGCTAAAGTTAGCTTTCGTTACTAATTTTAAGGTTACAACATGCTTCCCACCCTACGAATCATACTGTCTGTGTCGCACAAGCAACACCAATATATGTTTTTCGCTAATTAAAAATTAACAAATACTTGATTTTTTTGTGTGTGTGAGTTGGTCTTTTTTTTAGTGCATGGAATAAAATTAAAAAAAAAAAACAACAATATCTCAAAATTGTTTTCTTATGTCAGTAAATCCTAAGCTAAATAAATATTCAAACTGTTTTGTAGTAGTAGTCGCGATTTTTAGTGCTTGCTTGCGCAGGGAAGTTTTTGAAAGAAAAGAGAATATATATAGTAGCACTCCACTCCAACAGTTAAGTTCGGATTTTCTATGCTCTTCTTTTCAAAATGCAATTTTTCTGCACTAAAATTATATATCTAGTTTTCTCTGTCGGTTAGTTTCATTTATCTCAAAGATCACACAACACTGGACCGAGAAGTTCTCTGATCTTCGCCTTTTTCTGTATTCGGCACACTTTTTTCTTGTTTCCACAAAGTCATTCTTTTTAATCTAAGCACGTGGGGGAGAATTCTGTTTCTAGGAATAGAGGAAAAAAAGTACAGAGAAAAATATTTTTATTCCTTACTCACCATTTCACTGTTTTCTTTCTTTTCTTTTCCTCATTTGAGAAAAACCTTTCTTTTTTTTCTTTTTTTTCTCTTTCTTATTTATTTATTTAATTCCACCACTCTTTCTCATTCGTTCATTCCCGTCATCTCTTCTTTCTTTTCTCCTTCCTGACCTTCTCTCAAGTCTCTAAATAATTTGGGCTCTTTTAAGAGAAAAAAAAATGCCACTTTAGTTTTTAATCGAATAAAAATGCCTAGCCTCAGTGTGCGTGTGTTAACTTTCACTTTAAAAGGAGACTGTTTTTTTTGCCTTTTGTTTCTTTGTCGTAGATTCTTTCTTTCCTTTCTTTCTTTCTTTCTTTCTTTCTTTCTTTTTCGTTTTTACACCCTCCATCACTAATTTTATCTTCTCGTCTTTAACCTTCCGTCTCTGATTTTCAAACACAGTTATTCTCTTTTTAAACACAATTCAACAAACAGTGCTATTTTAATTTGAACTTGAGATTTATGACCAAAGAACCAATCAGGGAAACAGAGATAGTGACACAGTTAAAAAATGTTACATGCTAAATTTTATCAGCTAAAAGCTTATTTACCTAATAAATAAGTTTTTTTTAAAAAAAGCTTTACCATACGAGATGATGGCTTTAATGGGGTTCGAACTTCGATTTCTGGCAAAATTGAAAAATAAATAAAAATTATTTCAATCATAAAAGCAGATTTGTTGACGTATCTTACTAAGATTGTCATATAGTTTGGCACAAGGTCACAAATGTTCAGACTCTGGCGACTTGCCCAGGCAGGTAAGTTTCGTTGCTGGAGGCGTGATGGTTAAGTATGGTAAAAATGGAAACGGCAATGCTGAATATACCATGGATCGAACATGTGAGCAACGATGAGCTTTTGAGAAAGGATGATCGAAAACGAAACAAAAAAAAAAAAAAATCTAATCCTTCTTCTTCTTCATGTGCCGTGTCCCTTCAGGACGTAAGCGATCATGGACTTCCACTTGGCTTTTTGTCTCTTGTCGCTCTCATATGTTTTCTCTTGGTATCTCTTCCAAACCCCGCTTCGCCACCCATTTGCTCAGACATAACAAGTACGTCCCACGCTGCTTTCCCCTGACTCGCTTTCCTTCTATCCGTGCTGTGAGTATTAAATTCTCCAGGCCCTCCTTCCTCATTAAGTGTCCCAGGAACCTCGTCTGTCTCTTCCTGATGGTAAGTATGAGTTTTCTTCTTGTTTGCATCCTTTCCAACACCTCATCGTTGCTTACGTGCTCAGTTCATGGTATCCTCAGCATCCTTCTGTAAAACCAAATTTCTGCTACCTCAAGCCTCTCCTTCATCTTTGATGACATCGTCCAACATTCACTTCCATACAGAAGGACAGATATCACGTAGCAATCCAGCACACTTTGTTTCTAATGAGATTTTCCTGTCTTTCAGTATCCTGCTTAGCTTCTGAAATGCGTCTTTGGCCATGCCAATGTGTCTTTGGATCTCCATGTCACCCTTTCCATCCTCTGTCAGAACATTTCCCTGGTATTTAAATTTTATTATTTGTTTTATTTTAGTTTCTCCGATTTGTAGTTGGCATATTGGGTTATTTTTTCTGATGACCATACATTCAGTTTTCTTGAAGTTTATGCTTAGTCCTTTCTTCTCGCTTTCCTTTGCTACCTTATATAGAAGATCCTGCATTTTCCTTTCCGTGTCTGCTACCAACACCGTATCATCTACGTATCTTATATTATTGAGATTGTGGCCATCAATGATGGATCCTGTCAAGGTTTTTATGTTTCATAATTGTTTTGCTTCACAAGTTGAAAAGATCCGGTGAGAAAACACATCCTTGTCTTACGCCCCTTTCCAGTTTTGCATACCTACTGAGTTCGCTGTCTATCCGTACACAAGCGGTTTGCTGGCCATATAGATTCTTGATTATCCTAACGTCTTTTCTGAAAATGTCAAGGTTGTCAAGCATCTCTATCAAGTCTTTGTGGCGTACTTTGTCAAACGCCTTTACGTAGTCTATAAAGCACAGATAAAAATCAATCTGCATTGGTATTGCTCTTTCAGATAGCGTTCTGAGCATGAATATCGCATTCCTCGTTCCGGTATCTTTAACCAAGCCACATTGTTCCTGTCCTATCTCTGGGGTGATTCCGTTGCGCGCTCTGTTCATCAGAATCCGGATGATGAGTTTTGTTATGTGACTCATGAAGCTGATTGTTCGGTGGAGTTTACATTCCTTTGCACCTGGCTTCTTATGTAGTGCTATGAAAATTGATCTGCTTAGGTCCTCCGGTATATTGTTGCTGTTATAGTTTTCGTTTAATATTCCTGTGAGCCTGTCCACTCCAAAGCCTTCTAAGGACATCATCATCTCTATTACAATCCCGTCTGGTCCTGCTGTTTTGTTTCTCTTCAATTTGGCCATTGCCGATTTCAATTCGTTTTTTTTATATTTCTGGTTCATCCTTATTTTTTGTGTATTGTTGGTTGCTCTCTCTCTTGTCGTGAAAGAGATCTCCGATGTACTCGTCTCATCTCTGAAGTATTTTTTTCTTTTTTTAATATTAGTGTACAGTTTTTTGCTTTAATAAATCCTGTTGCTAAGCAGGTTTTTGTCCTGTTAGTTCCTTTATTTTTTTATGCCTGTTTCTATTATTTGTTGTGCTCGGTTTCTCTCCTTTGGCGTGTTTGTCGCTAAGCCATCTTTCTTTAGCCAGTCTAAATGTATTCCTTATTTCTTTTGGTAGTTTCTTGTATTCCTTTCCATATATTGGCATCGTTTTTTTTTGTTTTTTGTTTTTTATCTTTTGCATCAGGTCAAGAATCTCTTCGGGTATCCACTCGTTTTTCTTCCGACGCGTTTTTTTTTTTTTTTGAGATGACATAATTTGCTAAGCTATTCTCAGCGCGTCCCATTTTTAATTTTCCGTTTCCAATTTGTCCTTCATATTTCATTTTCATGCTCTCTGTATACACTTCCTGCAGGTTCGGCTCATTCACGAGTTTATTGTACTGCAGTCTTAGGGCCGTGTTAGGTCTCTTTAATCTCTTTAGTTTTATCCTTAGCTTACATACGACTGGTACGTGGTCACTTCTGCAGTCAGCACCTGGGTAGGCTTCGCAGTGAAGGACTGCGTTTCTGAATTTCTTGTTTATAGTAATATAATCAATTTGGTTTTTAATTTCTCCTCCTGAACTTCTCTATGTCCATAGACTTCTTGGGTGCTCTTGGAATCAGGTGTTGGTTATTGTCTGGTCATTCGCTGTGCACCATTAGACCCATTTCTTCCCACGGCCATTGCGGTGTCTTAGTTCGAAATTACCGACCGTTTCACTTTCTCTCCCTTGGTCGACTTTGGCATTGCGATCTACCATGATGATTCTGTTTCCTTGTGATTTGCACTGTACCTTGGCATAAAAACAGCTGAGGTTTCTGGGATATGTAATGAGGAACGGGGGCTTGGAGAACCTGATACTCACAGGTCAGATAGAGGTAAAGAGCAACCAGGAAAAAGCAATGCGTAACATACTTGATAGACTTGAGCAAGTGGATGACATACCGGGTAAGCAACGAGGAAATCTTAAGGAAATAGAAACAAAAGGGACACTCAGAATTATAAAGAGACAATTGAAATTTCTTGGACACATAATGACGACTCAACACAAAGAAGAAGAAGAAGAAGACGAATGAAGGAGGGTGAATAAAACTTTTAGACTATTGATTATTGTATTTAAACTTATTTATAAATGAAACTTTGTCTGTGTGTGTGTGTGTGTGTGTGTGTGTGTGTGTGTGTGTGTGTGTGTCCGTTACCTATAGACTCCGAAACGGCTGAACCGATTTTCTTGAAAATTGATACAGTTGTACTCTAAGCGTCTGTGAGTGTTCTTAGCTAGGTTTTGTGTCAAGGTACCCCCCGATAAATATCGAAAATCGTTAATCGAAAAAATCGGGTTATAGAAGGAGTGGTCCGATTTTAATCAAATTTGATACACTCATAGACAAAGACATAAGAAACGATATTCAGAAGTTTCAAGGTTGCAGTTCTTACAATAGAAAATCGATGATATATATATATATATATATATATATATATATAAGGCAAGATGTTTGTGTGTGTGTCTGTTTATCTGCCTGTATGTCTATATTTTTTCAGCCCTTTTATTTTAGTTTTTGCTTCGCTTTGGCTCTAAGTAGATATAATTGTAGTTCTTAGTCTCAGCCATGATACCATTTGCTCAGAGGACTTATTTAGCCTTCAAAATTCATTTTACGACGGAAAAAAACTTATTTCAAAATTTGACTTACATCCATTCATTTTTCTTTCAGTCTACGGTTTCGCTTTAACTGGAAACAACTATTGCTTTTTAGTCTATCGTGCCAACGTCCAAAGAGTCTGAGCTTCAGGACCATGGATTAGTTTTAAAGCTTTCATTACACCCTAGCAACGCCTGTCTATACTGCTAGTAAACCTATAAGAAAGACCACCCAACCATGCACGTGGCTAGGTCAGAAAGACGGGAAAATGGTATATTTCATCATTATTATCAGTTTCTTAACTGTTTCAACCGTCCGTAGCATTGATAGGTCCGAAGAAATAGACTCTGATTATTCTTCCTCATGATCCCTTCAGATATCTTGCTTGGGGTGAAATGTTTAGAAAAGAATGTGTTTTATTGTTGTGCAAATTTTGCTTGTACCTTTTTGCGTAATTGCAAAGTGTAAATAAATGTGTTTTTCCTCTTGAAACTTTACGCAGCGGTTGTCTTGTATTTTATAATTTTCAGCCTATTAATATGTCTTGCTGTTTCTACTAAATTTTTTTTCTGGCAGAGGAGCTTGGATTTGGTAGAAATAAAATTTTTGTACGCCAGCCGAAGACTACAGAATATGGTGTGGGTCATCCTCGGTCTATACAGGTTTTGGGTTCAGAGCTGTCCTTTTCCTAGACCGGTTGCCACTCTAGTCTGTCCTGCTATTTACCCAAAGCTGGGGGAGATTAGATAGATCCATACCTTTAACACATATTGTATTAGCACGTAAGTGAATGCAATGAACTCGACTGGGATTCGAACTCGTTTTCTCAATTCCTCAATCTGAACCACTGTCCACCGTGCTCTATATAAAACCGGTATATTTACGACTTGTCAAAAAAACAAAAAAAAACAAAAACAAAAAAAACAAAAAAACAAAAACAAAACAGAAAAAAAAAAAACGAAAACAAAAAAAAACTAGCAGCTTAAATTTTCGGCTTGAGGCAGCGCATGGTTTTGTTGGAATTATTTGCCTAGACTCTAGAAAGTTAAATCTATCCTTAGCTAATTTAACGGCAGCCAAGGTATTTTTCGTATTATTTTATTTGAACTTTTCTCTGCTAATGAGGAAAATTCTTAGCAGGAAAAATAGTTTAAATTTTTCAGCAATGTTTAACTTTTGTGCCCTTCCCACCAGTAAAAAAAAAAAAGAAAGCAAAAAAAGCGGCATGTGGCCGATATGTACTGCATACACTTCCGACTTCCTCATCAATGTTTATTTACAAGATTATAAAAATATGTGAATCAAGTACAATTAATTCCTGAACCTTCTGACGAGTGGACTGAACAATTTCAAAAGACTTCGTCTATGAAGCTACGGAGTTGAGGTGATGAATGTCCGAGGTATTGGACAATTTTTGCCTATAGCCTCACGAATACATGTGCCACCTTGACATTGAAACCGGCGTTGTATCATCATTTCCTTTTGTGGAGAGTCAACTGGTATTAAATTATGCGAGAAACAAACAAACAACAAACAAAAGAAAGTTATTACACACACACACACACACACACACACACACACACACACACACACACACACACAAAAGTTATTCTTTTGCTTTTGTTTTATTCGTTCGTTCATTCGTTCGTTCATTCATCTGCATCGTCATCATTCTTCTTCTTCTTCTTCTTCTTCTTCTTCTTCTTCTTCTTCTTCTTCCGAACTGTTGAACTGTAATTTTTTTCCTTTTGTTAGTTTTTTCTCTTCCTTTTTCACTTTTCTAGTTTCTTTCGTATTTGTTGTTTTAAATCCCACGCAATTGATTCCTATCCTCTTTTCTTTCTTTTTGTTTTTGTTTCTTTCACTGATTTGGATTTCTCATTTTTCTTTCTTTTTCTTTATTTCTTTCTTTCACGAGTTCTAATTTCTTTCTTTCTTTCTTTCTTTCTTTACGGACCCATAACGTACTCTTTCTTTCTTTTGTTTGTTGTTTGTTTGTTTGTTTGTTTCTTTATTTCTTCACGGGCCCATAACGTACTTTTTCTTTCTTTTTTTCTTTCTTTCTTTCTTTCTTTTCATAGGCCCATAACGCACCCATTCTTTCTTTCTTTCTTTCTTTCTTTCTTTCTTTCTTTACAGATTCATAATGTATTCTTTCTTTCTTTCTTTCTTTCTTTCTTTCTTTCTTTCTTTCTTTCTTTCTTTCACAAGCCCATAACGTACTTTTTCTTTCTTTCTTTCTTTCTTTCTTTCTTTCTTTCTTTCTTTCTTTACGGACCCATAACGTACTCTTTCTTTCTTTCTTTCTTTCTTTCTTTCTTTCTTTCTTTCTTTCTTTCACAAGCCCATAACGTACTTTTTCTTTCTTTCTTTCTTTCTTTCTTTCTTTCTTTCTTTCTTTCTTTCTTTCTTTCAATGCAGGCGTTTTTTCTTTCTTATTCGCCAGACGATTTTTGCAAATTTAAAGTCTCTTTTGATCACTTTCTGTTCTTATATTCTTTCCGTCTCGCCATCTTCATTTCATTCTGTCTTCTTCAATGATTCATTCATCTAATTTCATTAATTCTTTCATTAATTCTTCCACCTCTTTCTCTGTTTTGTCTCTTTTTATTTTACACCTTTCCTTCTATTTTCTCTTTTTTTTCCTTTCTTTTTCTAAATCCGAATTTTAGGCAATAATCACAAAAAGGGATAAATAACGTCTGGGATTACTTAATGTGCTTTATTCTAGACAGTATTATTCACATTTAATAAGCTTATCTAAATTAACAGGACGGAGGTCTTGTCTTCTGAATTTTACCCATGATCGAAAATCCTACAATTGTTACCCGTTGAAAATAGTACAGATTATATTATTGCATACACTATTTCTCTTCTTAGTGTGTGCACTGTACTTATAAAGACAATTTTTTGTATTTCTCTTAAGCTGGGATTTCCAGGGATTCTTTCAATGTTTTATTGGGTTCCTTTTTATCATTCCAAGCGCACCTACTATTCCAGGGATTCTTTCGATGTGTTATTGGGTTCCTTTTTATCATTCCAAGCGCACCTACTCTTCCAAGGATTCTTTCAATGTGTTATTGGGTTCCTTTTTATCATTCCAAGCGCACCTACTCTTCCAGAGATTCTTTCGATGTGTTATTGGGTTCCTTTTTATCATTCCAAGCGCACCTACCTTTCCAGGGATTCTTTCGGTGTGTTATTGGAGTCCTTTTTATCATTCCAAGTGCACCTACTATCACTCGCATGATTCTTGTTTTCAATTTCCACATTCTTTTCTATTTCAATTTCTAGGTCTTTATATTTTGACAGTTTTTCGAATTTCTTGGTTGCTATGTTACAATTCGCTGAACAAGCCATGTCAATTAATAGGCAAGTTTTCTTTTCTGTTTTGCTTTTAGCAATAATGTTCGGCCTATTTGCTTCATTGTTCCTGTCTGTGTAGATGGTGTAATCCCATAGAATGATGACATCTGTTTCTGTAACCTGAGCTGGGTGATGTTCATACCAGTGTTTGTTTACATATTTTCCATAGTGTTTGCATATTTTCCAGTGTAAATATTGCCCCACTCTACTAAATGTAAACCTTGTTTGTGTTTACTGCCTGCTTTCATTATTGAATATTTCTTCTTTCTGTTTTCATGTTGTTTGACTAATTGTATCATCCAGTCCTTTGTTGTTTCTATGCATGTTAGTAAGTCAATAGTTGTTTTCGTGTATGACAATTCTAGCTGAATGAGACCTCTTCCACCTTCTTTACGGGGTATGTATAAAAGGTCTACACCAGTCTTTGGGTGATGCATCTTATGCTTAGAAAGAAACTTTCTTGTCTTAGAATCCATTCGTCTGATGTCATTTAGAGTCCAGCTCAAGATGTTGAAACTATATTGTACCACTGTGATCGTAAGGCTATTAATGGCCATAATCCTGTTCTGAGAATTCAATTCAGTTTTTAATATCAGTCGTAGCCTTCTGTAGTACTCTTTATGCACTATTTCTTTCATTTTTTTATGGTGAATTTTTTCACTCTCATCTACACCGAGGTATTTATAAGCTTCTTCTGGCTCTAAATCTTTTATTGTTACAGCAGGATCTAATCTCATTGAGGATGTTTGTTGTAGCGATCCTCGTAAAACTGTAGCTTTAGCACATTTATTCAAATTGAATTTCATTCCAATGATTTCACTGAAGCATTTTACAGTTTGCAGAAGACCTTCCAGCTCATTATCATCCTTAGCATAAAACTTTAAGTCATCCATGTAAAACAGATGGCTTATTTTCTTTTGAGCAATTTTATAAGCACATTCTGTCTTGTTAAGTTTACTGGTTAGTGCTATTAATGATATGCAAAATAGTAAAGGAGACAAAGAGTCACCTTGAAATATACCTCTTTTAATGTTTATTTCACCAGATTTATAGGTTCCATCTATATGATTGAGGTAAACGGTTGTTTTCCATATCGACATACTTTTTTGATGAAATTGATGATGACGAGTGATACTTTGTACATATTTAAAGTCTTTAAGATCCAGGAATGTGATACACTGTCGAATGCCTTACGATAATCTATCCAGGCAGTAATAAGATTTTTCTTTGCATTGTAGCAGTTTTCTAGAATCATTCTGTTAATAAGCAATTGGTCTTTACATTCACGTTTGCACCCTTTTTGTTCAAGAGATAATATGTCATTTCTTTACAAGAAGAAATATGTCTTTATTATTATTATTATGTTGTCATTTTTTATGATATTTCTATTTCTGCTATGGTCGCACTACCTACCAATACTGCGAGAAGACATAAGGCAGGTCGTGGTGTGTTGTTATGGCTCCATTTCATGTTTTTTTTATATCTCCCCTATCATCCCTAGCGTTACATAGACAAAGTTTTTCTTAGTGTGTGTACTGTACTTAATAAGACAAATTTTTGTATATCTCTTAAGCTGGGGTTTCCAGGGATTCGTTCAATGTGTTGTTTTGTTATCATTCCAAGTGCACCTACTATCACTGGCACAACTCTTGTTTTCAATTTCCACATTTTTTCTATTTCAATTTCCAGGTCTTTATATTTTGACAGTTTTTCGAATTCCTTGGTTGCTATGTCACAATTCGCTGAACAAGCCATGTCAATTAATAGGCAAGTTTTTTCTTTCTGGTTTTTAACAATAATGTTCGGCCTATTTGCTTCAATTTTTCTGTCTGTGTAGATGGTGTAATCCCATAGAATAGTGACATCTTCTATTTCTGTAACCTGTGCTGGGTGATGTTCATACCAGTGTTTGTTTACAGATTTTCCATAGCGTTTGCACATTGTCCAATGTAAATATTGCCCCACTCAATCGTGACGATGGTTATATTCATTTTGGGCAAGTACAGAACATCCTGAGATTAGGTGGTCTATTGTTTCTTGGTATTTATCACAGAACCTGCATTTTGTGGATCTCCATTATTATGCATAATATTTGCCTGAAAGTTCCTAGTGAAAAGACTTTGGTCATACGCTGCAAGAATAAAGCCTTCAGTCTCAGACTTTAATCCAGATGCACCTAACCATTGGTGAGTATTTACTTTATCAACACTGGATTTATTGGTACGTTCTGGATATTGGCCATGCAGAGGTTTGTCTTGCCAGCGTTGTTTCATCTGTTCAAGAGCTTTATCCTTGGCTTTCATTTTCATATTTTTTGCCGCAATAGTTGATTCTTGGCTACTGTTTTGCTTTTCTACAGAATCTACTAACTGTAAATCTTGTTTGTATTTACTGCCTTCTTTTATTATTGAATATATTTTTTCTTTCTGTTTTCATGTTGCTTGACTAATTGTATCATCCAGTCCTTTGTTGTTTCTATGTATGTTAGTAAGCCAATAGTTGTTGTCTTGTATGACAATTCTAGCTGAATAAGACCTCTTCCACCTTACGGGGTATGTATAGACGGTCTACATCAGCCTTTGGATGATGCATCTTATGCTTAGAAAGAAGCTTTCTTGTTTTAGAATCCATTCGCCTGATGTCGTTTAGAGTCCAGTTTAAGATGTTGAAGCTATATTGGACAACTGGGATGGCAAAGTTATTAATGGCCATAATTCTGTTCTGAGAATTCAATTCAGTTTTTAATATCAGTCGTAGCCTTTTTTACGCACTATTTCTTTCATTTTTTTATGGTGAAATTTTTCACTCTCATGTACACCTAGGTATTTATAAGCTTTTATTATTATGTCATTTTTCATCATATTTCGATTTCTGCTTTGGTCTCACTACCAACCAAGTATGCAGGGAGACCTAAGGCAGGTAGTGGCGTGTTGTTATGGCTCCATTTCATGTTTTTCTATCTTCCCTATCATCCCCAGCATTACATAGATAACGTTTTCCTTAGTGTGTGGGCTGTACTTAATAAGACAATTTTTTGTATATCTCTTAAGCTGGGGTTTCCAGGGATTCTTTCAATGTGTTGTTTTGTTCCA
Source organism: Ascarosepion bandense (assembly GCA_037127315.1). Classification (NCBI taxonomy): domain Eukaryota; kingdom Metazoa; phylum Mollusca; class Cephalopoda; order Sepiida; family Sepiidae; genus Ascarosepion; species Ascarosepion bandense. The sequence goes on along the minus strand of JBBBDQ010001385.1, from coordinate 2,460,732 downwards.
TTTTTTATCATTCCAAGTGCACCTACTATCACTGGCACAACTCTTATTTTCAATTTCCACATTTTTTCTATTTCAATTTCCAGGTTTTTATATTTTGACAGTTTTTCAAATTCCTTGTCTGCTATGTTACAATCCGCTGGACAAGCCATATCAATTAATAGACAAGTTTTCTCCTTCTGGTTTTTAACAATAATGTCTGGCCTGTTTGCTTCAATTTTTCTGTCTGTGTAGATGGTGTAATCCCATAGAATGGTTACATCTTCTATTTCTGTAACCGGTGCTGGGTGATGTTCATACCAGTGTTTGTTTACAGCTTTTCCATAATGTTTGCACATTGCCCAATGTAAATATTGCCCAACTCTATCGTGGTGATTTTTATATTCATTTGGGGCAAGCACAGAACATCCTGAGATTAGGTGGTCTATTGTTTCTTGGTGTTTATCACAAAACCTGCATTTTGGATCCATATTATTATGCATAATATTTGCCTGAAAGTTTCTCGTGAAAAGACTTTGGTCTTGTGCTGCAAGAATAAAGCCTTCAGTTTCAGACTTTAATCCAGATGTACGTAACCATCGATGAGTATTAACTTTGTCAACATTGGATTTATTGGCACGTTCTGGATATTGGCCATGCAGAGGTTTGTCTTGCCAGCGCTGTTTCATCTGTTCAAGAGCTTTATCTTTGGCTTTCATTTTCATATTTTTTGCCGCAATAGTTGGTTCTTGGCTTCTGTTTTGCTTTTCTACAGAATCTACTAACTGTAAATCTTGTTTGTATTTACTGCCTTCTTTTATTATTGAATATTTTTTCTTTCTTTCTTCATGTTGCCTTACTAATTGTATCATCCAATCCTTTGTTGTTTCTATGTGTGTTAGTAAGCCAATAGTTGTTGTCTTGTATGACAATTCCAGCTGAATAACACCTCTTCCACCTTCTTTACGGGTATGTATAGACGGTCTACATCAGCCTTTGGATGATGCATCTTATGCTTAGAAAGAAGCTTTCCTGTTTTAGCATCCATTCGCCTGATGTCGTTTAGAGTCCAGTTTAAGATGTTAAAGCTATATTGGACAACTGGGACTGCAAGGCTATTAATGGCCATAACTCTGTTCTGTGAATTTAATTCAGTTTTTAATATCATTCGTAGCCTTATATAGTACTCTTTACGCACTATTTCTTTCATTTTTTTATGGTGAATGTTTTCGCTCTCATTTACACCTAGGTATTTATAAGCTTCTTCTGGTTTCAATTCTTTTATTGTTACAGCAGGGTCTAAGCTAATTGAGGATGTTTCTTGTATTGATCCACGTAAAACTGTAGCTTTAGCACATTTATTCAAATTAAATTTCATTCCAATGTCTTCGCTGAAGCATTTTACAGTTTGCAGAAGACCTTCCAGCTCATTATCATTCTTAGCATATAACTTTAAGTCATCCATGTAAAATAGATGGCTTATTTTCTTTTGGCCTATTTTATAACCACATTCTGTCTTATTAATTTGACTGGTTAGTGCTATTAATGATATGCAGAATAGTAAGGGAGATAAAGAATCACCTCTTTTGATGTTTATTTCATCAGACTTATAGGTTCCATATTATTATTATTATTATTATTATTATTATTATTATTATTATTCCCTTAAATTTGTCTTCTATACACATTTTTCTAGGTCCCAAGTAGAGACTTAAGGTTAGAAATACTTCTGTAGAACCACATTTCAGTTGCTTTAAGTTTTTCCTTCATCTTTGATGATATTGTCCAGCATTCACTGCCATATTGAAGAACAGACATCACATAGCAATCCAGTACTCTCTTCATTGTTTCTAATGAAATTTTCCTGTCTCTTAATACTTTGCTTAGCTTCTGAAATGCGCCCAATTCACCTTCGGATCTCAGTGTCGCACTTTCCATCTTTCGTTTGAACATTTCCCAAGTACTTGAATTTTTGTACTTGCTTGATTTTAGTATCCCCATCTGTAATTGACATTGTGGGCTTTTCTGTTTGCTGATGACCATACATTCGGTTTTCTTGTAGTTTATTTCTAGTCCTTTTTTTTGACTTTCTTCAGCTGCCTTTTTTAGGAGGTCTTGTTTTACGAAGCAACACAAACTTTTATTCTTCAAAATAATGTCCATCATTGTCGATGACACCGATCAGATCTCTACTGTACGGGCAACTTGTGGTTCAGTGAGATCATATGGATCCAGTCGGGGTTTCTTCTGAACAAAATTCACTTGATGGGATGGGTTCAGCACAGTCTGATGGATAACACTCCAACAACTTTCGCAAGATTACGACTAATTGCAGAATATTCAACTTTCAATGTTGCCACTAAAGCCTCACTGGCAAAGGCTGATGGTCGGCCGGAACGTGGTTGATCGTCAGGAGTAAGATTCTCGGAGCCTGTATCACCTCGAGATCTTCGGCTGATTGTGCCTTCTGCAGTATCGCAAATTTATTTCACAGCAGATCTTGTTGGAAGTTTTCACTTGTGACAGTCAGTCAATCTGTTAAGTGCCATATGTGATACACGCTTGGGCGATCATTTCTCGAAAGAGACATAACTGAATTTTCCCGCGGTAGGTTGCCATTACTTTATGCGGTAGACTAGTTACCGACCAAATCTATAGAACCTAATCGGTCCTGCTGTTTATCCCATGCCTGTAAATAATTACAATATTAATCTCAGAAATATAGAAAAACCTCAAAGTAAATGTTCAATGCATTATTCTTTTATGATGTGTGGGATCATGACTCTCCACAGTTTCTATCCTTTGTAGCTCCAAGCAATGTTTTTATTTTTTACTAATGTTTTTACTTCCCATTTCTTGATCTGTCGCCCATTTACGTGAATGAGAAATCGGCGAGCCAGGTTCGAATTACAGTCGTGTTCGTTTCAGTCATTTGTGCGGTCTAGAAGCTGAGTAAAGTATTAAGACACAGGAAACTTTCACTAGAATTGCTCTGCGATGTCAGTTCTTCAATATGGCAGTGAATGTTGGACAATATCAACAAAGATAAAAGGAGAACTTGAAGCAGCTGAAATGTTGTTCTACAGAAGGATGCTGCGGATATCGTGGACCGAGCACGTGAGCAATGACGAGATGTTGGAAAGAATAGAAACGAAAACGAAATTAATATTGAGCATCAGGTACAGACAACTGAAGTTCCTGGGACATGCAATGAGGAAGGAGTGCTTGGAGAATCTGATACTAACAGGCCAGATAGAGAGAAAAAGAGACAGAGGAAAGCAGCGGATAACATATTTGAAGGGCTTGAACAGGTGGATGGCAGAAGGGGGGCTGCGAGACGTTACAGGAGAAAGCGTGCTAAGAGGCACCAGGGATAGAGAGATGTGGAAGGCCATGATCGCCTACGTCCTGAAAGGACAAGGCACATAGAAGAAGAAGAAGAAGAAGAAGAAGAAGAAGAAGAAGAAGAAGAAGAAGAAGAATGGTCCCATCTTATCCCGCTATCTATGGGTTAGATAGTAGAACCTGTAACTGGAAAAATCATTGTCATTCTAAAAATAAAGTTATTGATGCAATATTCCCTGGTCTTTTATATCCCCCAGATATGTTTCGGCTTTAAACAACGCAGAAAAGGGTTGATAAGGTTTTTTTTAATAGTGGAACATCCTGCCATTTGTACGACGTTTCGGCCGTTGTACGCCCTGGCCGTCTTCGGGTGCTAGGAATTTCGAACCGAACCCCTTATTACAATCACTGGGGTATATCATCCTCATTCCTTGCGTGAAGCCTCGATTGGAAGTCATAAGTTATCTCTCTCTATCTCTGCAAATTGCTTGTTCACCACTGCACTTTGCCCAGTGGATATAGACGTTGGTTAGTTCCTGACTTAACTCTTAGAGTTGTGAGTTCAATACCAGTCTACAGCAGTGGGGAACAAGTAACTTACAAGGTTAGAGGGAGATAACTCATGACTTCCAATCGAGGCTTTACGCAAGGAATGAAGATGATATACTCCATTGATTGCAATAAATGGTTAGGTTCCAAATTCTTAGAACCTGAAGAAGGCCAGATCGTACAACGGTCGAAACGTCGTACAAATGGCAACAAAGATGAGGACAATAGTCTGAATAATGTAAATGCTGTAAGTGGAATACGGTTTTTAAAAAATGGCACAAGTAGATTAAAGATTTTTAAAATGGCATAAGATGAATAAAGGTTTTCAAAAAATGGCGCTGGTGAAATAAAAAATACAAAATTGCACAGGTGGAATAAGAATTAAAAAATGGCGCAGGTGGAACAAGGGTTTTTTTTTTTTTTAAATGGCACGAGTGAAATAAATGTTTGAAAAATAGAACAGTTGGAATAAAGCTTATTTTCAAATGGCACAGGTGGAATAATTTTTTTTTATTGTAAATGGCACTATTTCCAGATGGCTGGTGTTATTTTTTTTAATTAATTTTAAAGACCAGAAGAGATTTCTCTAACATTGGACAATACAATTAATTTTGTTGGGAAGAGTAACCAAATTGATTAAATCCCTGTAAAAGAATCATAGACATAATAAATATTGTCATCCTGTTTTGACAAACTGTTGGCCCTAGCTCTAAATTAAACTGTGAGATTTTCCTGTTTTGGGTTACCTGAGATATTGGATAAGGATAGACAAGTAGTAAGAGAGAGTAAGTTATCTCCCCCTCATCATTGAAGGGCCGGAGATTCAGTAGAAATGAATAACTAAATTAATTTCATTTCGAGCTAGTAATAATTATACGGTGAGGGAAAATTGAACCCCGTAGCTACGTTTTACCACCCCGGTTTTGTGCCTTTTCAATAAAACCGACTGGAAAACGAAATTAGCATATTTGGGGCCCATGATTTGAATAAGACGGTCGAACTGAAATCGGCGTGCTGCTAGAGACGACTGAGCAAACCACCGTCTCCGGGAGCATTCTTACTGAATGTATTATTGAAATACCATCCAACTGTTAAGTGTCACCAGCTTTGATTTGCTTATAATTGTGTATATAATCGATATATTAATATATAAAAAAAGAACTACACCCGTGGCGTTGCAGTGTTCTACTGATTATATTGCGTTTGCTAACTATCAGCTACCGCAGATCGCGTAAATCGGGTCTTAACAATATACTTGGCCCCTCGCGTGTCAGGGCTAATCTAGCCAGGTGATAACGGGCAATCCTAATTTGGCCGGTTCGAGATCAAACAAACACGGCGTGGGCAAATTGGTTAAGAGTCAGGGGGCTTGGTCAAGGTACGCCTGGGGGCCGTGTTATAGATTGAGTAAATATTTAGTTACCATTATGCTTTGGGAATCAACACTTTGGATATTAACAATCTATTAGAACTTGGAAAATTTATCCCACAAACAATTTTGGCGGACTCAATGAGAGTCTAAGTAAAAAACGAATAATACAAAACAAACGATTTATGTATTTACAAAACGAATAACATTCCAGGAAAGGAAAAAAATTAAACTAGCTATAATAAGACTGTGTGTTTATGTGTGTATATATATATATATATATATATATATATATATATATATATATATATATATATATATGTTTGAGTTTGAGTTTGAGATTTGTTTAACGGCATATCAACACCTATGTGCGTTATTTAATGCCAAAAACGTGGAGCTTTAAGGTATTTTTTTAAATATCTGGTTGTAGTGAGAAGGTTGATTTAGTCAGATTTTGATGAAAAATCTTTTATTTTTATCTTTTTTTTAGAAAACTGAAAATGTTTTCTTGTATTAAAAAATGTAAAGCTGATAATAACTTTTTTCCCTTCAAAAAAAAAATTTTCCTATAAAAGTCTATTTTTATGTATATATTTCTATAAAAATGTATTTTTATACTTTCATAGTATTAGTGAGTACTGGATTGCTATGTGATGTCTGTTCTTCAATATGGCAGTGAATGCTGGACAATATCATCAAAGATGAAGGAAAAACTTAAAGCAACTGAAATGTGGTTCTACAGAAGGATTTCTAACCTTAAGTCTCTACTTGGGACCTAGAAAAATGTGTATAGAAGACAAATTTAAGGGAATAATAATAATAATAATAATAATAATAATAATAATAATAATAATAATAATAATAAAAAAAGCTTATAAATACCTAGGTGTACATGAGAGTGAAAAATTTCACCATAAAAAAATGAAAGAAATAGTGCTTAAAAAAGGCTACGACTGATATTTAAAAACTGAATTGCATTCTCAGAACAGAATAAAAATCTATTTTTATGTATATATTTCTATAAAAATGTATTTTATACTTTCATAGTGTTTTGACCCCAGTTTGGGGGTTAACTATTTGCCCATAGCTGGGACCCTAACAGGTGCTACAACTCCTAGTAGGGTGGGCCTGGTAACAAAAGCAATTAAGAGGTGGTTCTATGCTCCTTCCAACCTCCCAACCAGAGGCCTTGCTGCCGGATGAAGTCTACCGTCATACCAAGGACTGTGTGTGTGTGTGTGTTTGTGTGTGTGTGTGTGTGTGTAACGAGCGTATGCGAGAGAATACAAAACGCAAGAGAGGAAGCTATGAAAATGAACATGCTCCAGTAGGAGTCACCTTTTACGAACCTGCGGCTACATCTGAAAGTCAGAGCTAAAAAGCTGTAAAAGAGGCCATGGAGAGAAATGTGCGCCTTTTTAGAGGTTTAAGGAGCGCCCCCTAGCAATGGTCTTTTGGGGGCAAATCAAGTGGGATAACCAAGAAGCGTACCATTCACTCATGCTTAGCATATTGTTGCCACATCTGGTCTGTGCGCCTTTTATATATTTACAGATCATTGTATTAAGCGAACAAGAATATAACAGTTACGCAGCTTGGCGGGGTCCAAGTAGTGAAACAAGCTTAAAAGTGTAATCTTCTGTACCAAGTACGAGTGCTGGTAGAATTCCTTCATTTCCACCAACCTCGTCACGGTAGGTAGCATTTTCCAAATAAGGCCTTTATTTTATCAGTTGAGAGATTCTCACTGGCATAAATATTCCAGTTGGCACCTGTGTTTAGTACCAAAGAATACGGGAAAACGAAAAGAGGTAACGAAAAAGAATTGCTTTAATGAATATTGGTTTGCTAAACAAGAAATGTGCTTAATTTGGTTAATATTCTAACATTCATTGATGGAGGTCTTTACTAACATGACATAGTCAGGTGGAAGTTTACAAAAGTGAAACCCCCACGATAATCAGATAATGGCTCATGAAACTAATTTGCTAACGGTTTCATTTTACAGGATCCTTAAACATTTATATTAAAAATAGACTGAGATATATAGATAGATATGTATCTATACATGTATGTATAGAATAGGATATATATATATATATATATATATATATATATATATATAGACAGTTTATTGAATAAGAGATAGTTTATTGAATAAGAGATAGATAGATAGATAGATAGATAGTTTATTGAATAAGAGATAGATAGATAGATAGATAGATAGATAGATAGATAGACGGACAGTTTATTGAATAAGAGATAGATAGATAGATAGATAGATAGATAGATAGATAGTATACTGAATAAGAGATAGATAGATAGATAGATAGATAGATAGATAGATAGACTGTTTATTGAATAAGAGATAGATAAATAGATAGATAGACTGTTTATTGAATAATAGATAGATAGATAGATAGATAGATAGATAGATAGACTGTTTATTGAATAAGAGATAGATAGATAGATAGATAGATAGATAGATAGATTTATTGAATAAGATTGATTGAATAAGAGATAGATAGATAGATAGATAGATAGATAGATAGATAGATAGACAGTTTATTGAATAAGAGATAGATAGATAGATAGATAGATAGATAGACTGTTTCTTGAATAAGAGATAGATAGATAGATAGATAGATAGATAGTATATAGATAGATAGTTTATTGAATAAGAGATAGATAGTTTATTGAATAATAGATAGATAGATAGATAGATAGATAGATAGATAGATAGATAGATAGACAGTGTATTGAATAATAGATAGATAGATAGATAGATAGATAGATAGATAGTATTATTGAATAAGAGATAGATAGATAGTATATTGAATAAGAGATAGATAGATAGTATATTGAATAAGAGATAGATAGATAGATAGATAGATTATTGAATAAGAGATAGATAGATTGAGGTTAGTTTATTGAATAAGAGATAGATAGATAGATAGATAGATAAATAGATAGTTTATTGAATAAGAGATAGATAGATAGATAGATAGATAGATAGATAGTTTATTGAATAAGAGATAGATAGATAGTTTATTGAATAAGAGATAGATAGTTTATTGAATAATAGATAGATAGATAGATAGATAGATAGATAGATAGATAGTTTATTGAATAATAGATAGATAGATAGATAGAGAGATAGATAGATAGATAGTATATTGAATAAGAGATAGATAGATAGATAGATAGATAGATAGATAGATAGATAGATAGATAGACTGTTTATTGAATAAGAGATAGATAGATTGATGGATAGTTTATTGAATAAGAGATAGATAGATAGATAGATAGATAGATAGATAGATAGATAGATAATGTATTGAATGAGATAGATACAAACAAACTGAGATAGAGAAATACGTATATGTATTGCATGCGGGCACAAAGATATATATAGAGAGGGGGAGAACGAGAGAGAAAGAGAGGGGGAGTAAAAGAACTAGCGAGAGGGAGGGACGGAGAGAGAGAAAGAGGGAGAGCGAGAGAGAGAGCGAGAGGGTGAGGAAGAGAGAGAGAGAGAGCGAGAGAGAATGAGAAATGGAGTGGGGAGAGAAAGAGAGATGTACGTAAATATATGCATACAGACTGAGATAGATAAGTGCAGGCATTTGAATAATTAATTTAAATTGTCTTAAACAGCGTCGGGTAGCGTCTCTGGTAACAAATAATTAATTGAGACTTGGTGCTCGAGGACCCGTCCCACAGACAGCGTTTTCCAATTGCACTAAGAAGGGTCAGGCGTTCACCTCGACGTCTCTGACAATAGCCGAGGGAACCTGGTTATTTTGGGATGACGCATCATTTCAACCTTGAAGCGATTACCGTATTGCCCTACTCTAAAATAGGACATGCGTCACATATTGCCCTCGTTACGAGGCAAATAGATTTCAGATGCTGAATTCTGGTGCTGGCAGAATCTGATACAAGGCTCGAGAGCCACTTACGGTAGGGGGTTACAGTAAAAATGTTTATGGTGAATGAGATAGTTGAAAGAGTGATATGAAGATTATGAAGATGAGGAGGATAGATAGCAAATGACTCTTGGCCTGAGAAGGTGCAATTTTAATGCATATATATATATAATCGTTTCATCCCCAAACAAGGCGGTACCGCCACTGATGCGCAGCGGTCTACATAAGGGTAAAAGTTTAAGCAGGAGGAGAGTGAAGAGAAAGACGAACCAGTTACCGTGGGTGTCAGAGAAAGGGCAAGAAAAGTATGGAAACACCAGTGTGAAGACAGTTGCGAAGGTAGAGAGAAAGGAAAGCAACAAGATACACGGGGTGATGTAGAAAGAACTGGAGTCAAGTGGATAAGAGATGGGTATTGACATTGCATTTAAATTACTGACAGTTGTGAAGGCAGAGAGAAAGGAAAAGAACAAGATAGAACAAGATATACAGGGTGATGTAGAAAGAACTGGAGTCAAGTGGATAAGAGATGAGTATTGACATTGCATTTAAATTCCTAACAGTTGTGAAGGCAGAGAGAAAGGAAAAGAACAAGATAGAACAAGATATACAGGGTGATGTAGAAAGAACTGGAGTCAAGTGGATAAGAGACGGGTATTGACATTGCATTTAAATTCCTGACAGTTGCAAAGACAGAGAGAAAGGAAAAGAACAAGATAGAACAAGATATACGGGGTGATGTAGAAAGAACTGGAATCTAGTGGATAAGAGATGGGTATTGACATTGCATTTAAATTCCTAGAGGTTGTTGCCGCCAGGAAAGCAAGGATATGGAAAGGAGTTCTACAGGCAGGAAGTGCGAGAAAAGAAGCTGTTCGAGTAGAATTGTCGCTTGCATTTGGTTGATCTAACTGTAAATGGGTGGGACCTTGTTACCAGTCTGGTTGCACGAGTAAATTCTTGTGGTGGGGGCACCAGTGACTTAAGTTCATCGGAGCAGAAGACGTGAAAATATTTGTAGAAGAGACAGAGGGAAGCCACTTACCGCCGGTGAGAAAGTGGCTGGGGTCGAGCTGTTAAGTCGTGACTTATCACATTACAGATACTCCTTTGGAGAGTATTCTATGCACGGACGGATGGTTGATTTAAGCAAATGAATGACAAAGTAAAAGATTCTGTGTAAGGCCGTTTCTCCATCTAAATTAATTTTCTAATTCTGAATTAAATTTTGTAAAAATCATTTCAGGTATAAAGCCCACTTCAATGTTGTCTTTCAATTTCTCATGGGGATTTGTGCACATTGGAAAAGCACTGTAAATCAGCTCATAGCAATGTCCATTTAAAAAGGCTTACTTCGACAGTGAAGTTTTTTAATACTAATATTCACCCAAGCCTCAAGATCCACTCGAGGTAGAGAGTAATTGTTAAAACGATTACAATGCATGAAGTGAGTGATATGAATGAAAGTTGGGTGGCAGGAAGTGGAGATTATGAAGACAAGAAGAATAAGTATTTCTTATCACGTAAATTCTAATCCTTATTAAGAGTTATAACTGTCCTAGATTATTGTAATTCTAGTATATCATTGCTAGACATCTAATCAACTTACCTACCAAATTTGGTTATTCCAGATCGAAGCACACGGCTGTAACACTTATTGGAACACACTTCACGTCACAGCTGATTCATTTTCAAAATGCAATCAAGGGCGGATCTATACAACCAGCACCCCATGTAATTTTTTCGCTTTTCATTTTTTCTTTATTTTTTTCAATGCATTCTTATCTATTAGACCCTATACTTTCAAATTAGAAAAAAAATCAATATTTAAAGATTTTTAGGGGGTGCTCAGTTTTTCATACAAAGTTCTAGTAAATCGATCCCCCAAAACAGTCTTTTTCATTAATTTCTTACAAGTTTTGCGAAAAAAAAAAAAGGAAAAAGGTACCAAGTCGTCATTGTCTTTGACTCGAACCCAAAGCGAGTGTTTCCAACATGAGGGATCGATTTACTATAACGTTGTATGAGAAACTAAGCACCCTCTAAAAATCTTTAAATATTAAATTTTTTTCCAGATTATTTTGTTCATCTGAAAGTTTAGGGTCTAATTGATAAGAATGGGTTAAAAAATTAAAAAAGATGAAAGACAAAAAAAAACTACAGGGGGGTGCTGGTCGTACAGGTCCACCCTATCAAGAAATGAAGACAATTTGGAAGCTCTCTATGCAATAGAATTTTGTATTGTCAAAGATGGGCATCACAATATCAGCCGCCCTATAGTCTAGATCTTGCTCCCTGTGACTTTTAGTTGTTCCCAAGCTAAAGTAGAACCTTTGGGGCATACATTTTGAAGCCATTGAGAAGATTAAGGAGTCTGTGAAAAGAGTTGTGGATAACTGCTATTTGGATAACTTCACGAAGTGGTAGGAGCGCTATACTGAGTCTATTAAAGCCAGATGACCTTTTTCACAAAACATTGTTATAAATTATCCACTTCTTATCGGTCGTCACAATTTGCTTTAAAAAGTGCATCTTCATTGCGTTTATACAGAAAATCAGATAGAAATGCGGTTCAAAAATGCTATATTAGACGAAATGTGCCCATGAATTGGTGTGGCGTACATTCCAGATGTTTTGAGACATTTTTTAGGGGAGGCAGTTATAACTACACAGAATTATTCATGAAGATCTGAACATTTTTTTAATCGTTTCGCTCCAAGCAAGATGGTACCGCCACTGATACGCAGGGGGATACTTAAGAGTAAAAGTTCAAACAAGAGGAGAGCGAAGAGAAAGACAGACCAGTTACAGGGATTGAAAGAGAAAGGGCATATATATATATATATATATATAATATGGAATATATGTGTTTTTTTTTTTGTTTTTTGTTTTTAATCGTTTCATCCCAAGAAAGGCGGTACTGCCACTGATGCACAGGAGGCTACAGAAGAGTAAAAGTTCAGACAAGAGGAGAGTGAAGAGAGAGACGAACCAGTTACAGGGGGTGTTGGAGAAAGGGCAAGAGAAGGATAGGAAGACCAGTGTGAAGACAGTTGCGAAGGTAGAGAGAAAGGAAAAGAACAAGATATACAGGTTGAGGTAGAAAGGACTAGAGTCAAGTGGTTAGAAGATAGGTACTGACATTGCTTTTAAATTTCTGAAGGTTGTAGCCGTCAGGAAAGTAAGTATATGGAAGGGAGTTCCACAGGCGGGAAGTGCGAGAAAAGAAGCTGTTCGAGTAGAATTGTCGGCTGGATTTGGTTGATCTAACTGCAAATGGGTGGGACCTTGTTGCCAGACTGGTTGCACGAGTAAATTCTTGTGGCGGGGGCACCAGTGACTTAAGTTCGTCGGATCAGAAGCCATGGAAATATTTCTGTAAAGTTTGTTTCCATGTAGCTCACTGACGAATAGATGGCACAGCGTATTGGTAAAAGCAGGGAGATAATTGAATGAGGATGCCGTGACAAGGTTTCTAGACGCCTTCACTTTGAACGACTTCCGCGGGACCTTCACGAAGAGCGTTACTTTAAGTGCATTGAGATCAGAAAATGCTACTTTGAAGGAGATTAGGTTTTTGTACTTCTTTGAAATAAAATAAATGTTGCCCGTGAAAAAGTCTAAAAACATTTCCGGATGCACCCTGTATGTTATAAAAATGACTTAAATTAAAGAGCATATATACAGGGTGTCCATAAAGTTCGTGCGCACTTTTAAAAAATTATCAATTTATTTGTATTTGCGATAGAAATAATTTATAAAAAGGATGAGATAGAAGAAAATCTACAGTTAAGGTTTATTGAAATGTTATTTAAGTTTCCACATGTCCTCCATCCTTAGCAATACAAAGGGCAATACGATTTTGCAATTCATATTTTTTTAACTTATCTAAAAATTGTTGCAAATTTCGTAGTAAAGAATTATTCAATAACTACACTTAAAACTGGGTACATTAAACTTTATAACATTTTTTACAGATTATTTCTATCACAAAGACAAATAAAATTATAATTTTTTTAAAAGTCCACACAGACTTTATGGACACCCTGTATAATCTAAACTTATTTATAAATGAAACTTTGTCTGTGTGCGTGTGTGTCTGTGTGTGTGTATCCGTTACCTATAGACTCCGAAACAGCTGAACCGATTCTCTTAAAAATTGACACAGTTGTACTATAAGCAACTGCGAGTGTTCTTAGCTAGGTTTTGTGCCGAGGTATCCCCGATAAATATCAAAAATTGATAATAATAAAAATCAGGCTATAGAAGGAGTGGTTCGATTTTAATCAAATTTGATACACTCATAGACAAAGACATAAGAAAAGATATTCAGAAGTTTCAAGGTTGCAGTTCTTACAATAGTGCAGAAGATCGATAATATATATATATATATATATATATATATATATATATATATATATATATATATATAAGGCAAGATGTTTGTGTGTGTGTGTGTGTGTGTGTCTGTTTATCTGCCTGTATGTCTGTATTTTTTTCAGAACTTTTATTTTGGTTTTTGCTTCGGGTTTGGCTCTAAGTAGGTATAATTGTAGTTCTTCGTCTCAGCCATGATACCATTTACTCAGAGGACTTATTTAACCTTCAAAATTCAGTTTGCGATGGCAAAAACTTATTTGATATCGATATTAGGAAATGAAAATTTAACTTACATCCATTCATTTTTCTTTCAGTCTACGGTTTCGCTTTAACTGGAAACAACTATTGCTTTTTTAGTCTTTCGGGCCAACGTCCAAAGAGTCTGAGCTCCAGGACTATGGATTAGTTTTAAAGCTTTCATTACACCCGAGCAACGCCGGGCTATACTGCTAGTTCAACTATAAAAATTGGAAATAAATAGAATATATCTAAATACATATTAGAGACATGTCATAATAGATCATTCCAGCTTATATGCAATAATGGATCATATGCAATATTGGTAAACAATTCAACTAGAAAATATTGAAAATAAATACTGCGTGTCCTTAAAGTAGGGACACGGCAAACATCGTTAGTTCTATATATTTTTTCCTGAACAGATTTAACATGGTTTCAGAGTAAGAAGAAAGAACGGGATTCTTTTTCTGAGGTATGCTAAAGAAGAATGTGTATTCAATAAAACTCGAAGATGCAACCCACTTGATCGAACGCATAAAAAGTAAAAGTGATAAAAATGGCGGCAATGTGGTGTTATTGCATCAAATCTTACAAAGCGCATTGACCTTTTCAATAAAATTTTCTTAAAAATTTAATTTCTTAAAAATATGCATTTCTCCAGGTGTGTCCAGACTTTAGGGACACGCTATTTGAATTCCTTGCATCCACTTACGCACAAATACCCTTGGGAAAGGTAGTAATCCATCTTTTCCCTCCAGTATGGGTTAAATAATAGTACAGATTGGGTTCTATATCCTTGGTCAGCAACCAGTCTACCGCAGAAAGCAATGGCAACCTACTGCGGGATAATCTTCTGCCTAGTCAGTTATGTCTCTTTCGAGACATGATCGCCCAAAGCGTGTATCACGTATGGCACTTAACTAACTGACTGTATAATGTATGTAAATACAAATTAGAGACATGTCATAGTTGATCATTCCATCGAAAATAGATCAATGTTTTGCGTCATTTTTTTACACAAATTTGATATTTTTCTTGTTAAAAATTGAATCATCTAACCCATTCAACATTATGTTTAAAAAAATAATGAATTTTATATAGTTTTTTTTTAGACTTAGCACTGAGCAAAATTCACGGATTTGGACAAAAAAGATCCAGTGATGTCAAAATCCGTAAAAAATACTCATCATTCAATAGACAATTTAGTTTAATTTGTAATATATGCATATATATAAACACTGGATGAGATCACCCCAGAAATCTAATCAGACACATCTCTAAAAGCATAGAATGTAGACTGACAAAAAATTCAACTTAAAAAACAATTTACGATGAGAGTAAAAATGAGCATAAAAAAGCTTAAGAATAAAATGGACATAAAAACAAATCTAATCTACGCTTATTTATAAATGGAACATTGTCTGTGTGTGTGCATGTGTGTGTGTGTGTGTGTGTGTGTGTGTGTACGTGTGTGTGTCCATTACCTATAGACTCCGAAACGGCTGAACTGATTTTCTTGAAAATTTACACAGTTGTACTATAAGCGTCTGCGAGTGTTCTTAGCTAGGATTTGTGTCGAGCTACCCCCGATAAATATCGAAAATCGATAATCGAAAAAAATCGGGTTATAGAAGGAGTGGTCCGATTTTAATCAAATTTGATACACTCATAGACAAAGACATAAGAAACGACATTCAGAAGTTTCAAGGTTGCAGTTCTTACAATAGTGCAGAAAATCGATAAAATATATATATATATATATATATATATATATATATATATATATATATATATATATAAAAGGCAAGATGTTTGTGTGTGTGTCTGTTTACTGCCTGTATGTCTGTATTTTTTTTTTTGCTTTTTTATTTTGGTTTTTGGTTCGGGTTTGGCTCTAAGTAGGTATAATTGTAGTTGTTTGTCTCAGCCATGATACCATTTAGTCAGAGGACTTATTTAGCCTTCAAAATTCAGTTTATGACGAAAAAAACTTATTTGATATCGATACAAGGAAAATCAAAATTTGACTTACATCCATTCATTTTTTTTCAGTCTACAGTTTTGCTTTAACTGGAAACAACTATTGCTCTTTAGTCTTTCGTGCCAACGTCCAAAGAGTCTGAGCTCCAGGACCATGTATTAGTTTTAAAGCTTTCATTACACCCGAGCAACGCCGAGCTATACTGCTAGTTAGACTATAAATTCCAGATAAATGAACAAAAAAAAAAAAAAAAAAAAGAAAAAAGGATAATATGAGAGAATTTAATATCATTTTAATTTAGAAGTAAAGTCCAAAATAGGGAAAATATTTTTCGAACTACTTAACACTTCCCCAAGAGCTTCTAACTACACAAAATATTATATATATAATATTTAATAATATTAAATGTACATTGCGACACGGAAATTTCTATGTTTCGAGACTGAATCTCGTCATCAGTCAATGTTGGATGTAAGTTTTGAAAATTATTCGGAATTATATGATTATATTAAGCTCTACAATATTTATTGTATTGAGCACTGTTTATAAAACAATAAATGCCAGGGGACTCAAAACCGTAAAACTTTGGATCCACTTTACCTTGATATATATATATAATTCAGTTAAGAATGAGAAGACTCTCGGTTACTGGCGTGTGAATACATGGTATATCACATGCGAAAAGTCTGCCTCTTTATTACTCTATTATATAGCTCAGCCGTAGAATCGCCGACTGGAGATAATTCGGCCGGGTTTCAATCCTGGATAAAAAGCAATCAGATGTCTAACCGTACTGATGAACTGTGATACAGCGAATCAGATCTGTCTGCGGATGACTATATATATATTTGTGTATTCGAGTAGCAAACTTTCTTTTAGACATGTCAGATTAAATAAATTGCAAACATTGTGTTTGTTTATTTTTTAATAAAATCCATTCATACTCACGGATAATCTTTCGCGTATTATAATTGAAAGATGTTAGAAATGAGCTGTAATGTTGACAGATGTTATTATCGTTCATTTCTCAATGTACCCAAGTACTTTCAATCTCTTTCCGAGATCATCTTCAGGGGTGTGAGTTATGGTAATAAAGAATAACTGCAAAACTCTATTGCTAAAAATTACTGTAATTTTTTTTTCTGCTTCAAGTTTTTTTTCATGCTTTAACATGTGCATGACCATGAAATTACAGCATATAAAAAAATCAATTTTGTATAATTTTCACGTTCTAATGAACGCTAGCAATTTGAAACAGAAAAAAAATTTACAAAAAGTAAAAAAAATTACTAATGCTCCGAAGAAATTTCGGCATTAAATTACCCATAAAGAGTTTATATACCGCTAATCAAACGAACAATAACAAACCCTTTGTGACTTACATGAGAGCACAACCAACGACGCTTGCCAAAAAGTTCTGTCTACCCAGTTTCCCTCATAAGGCTTGGGTCTACCTGTAGTATGTTTTTCGGGTACTTTCCAAATGTACCACGTGCTGTGTTCGCTTCTCTAGGCCAATAACATAGGACAGTCATTTCCTGACCAATCGTTTATGATGTGATCTGACCAGGGAGCCAGAAAGCGAACGTCGTAACCATTCAGCAACACAATTACCAGGAATGATGAATAGTTATCGATACAAATCCCCCGACATGTAAACATCAATATTACCAGATCGTAGGACGCCGATTTCATCAGACAGTTTAAAAACATTTCAGGCAGTGTCATCGAAAATGCGGGGCCTTCGAAAATGCGGTGCTCTCGAAAAATGCGGTGACCTCGAAAAGGCTGGGCTCACGAAGATGCAGGACCTATAGCGTTGATAACTTGGCTGCTAAGTTTGGTATCTTGGTCCCACGTTTTCCACTGGCAGGAAGTAGATTGAGATTCTTCTTCTTCTATGTGCCCCGATCTGGCCTGTTAGTATCAGATTCTCCAAGCCCTCCTTCCTCATTGCGTGTCCCAGGAGCTTCAGCTGTCTCTTCCTGATGCTCAGTATTAATTTGCTTTTTGTTTCCATCATTTCCAAGACCTCATCATTGCTCACATGCTCGATCCATGATATTCGCAGTATCCTTCTGTAGAACCACATTTCAGTTGCTTCAACTTTTTCCTTCATCTTTGATGATATTGTCCAGAATTCACTGCCATATTGAAGGACGGACAGCACGTAGAAATCCAGTACTCCCGTCCTTGTTTTTAGCGAAATTGTCCTGTTTCTTAATACTCTACTCAGCTTCTGGAATGCATCCTTGTGCTTTTGCATCTCAGGAACATAAATGTATAGAAACTGCTGTGAACACAAAGTGAGGGGTCAGTTTATATGTTGATTTTAATATGAAATTTATCCCCCACTTTAGATCCAGCATGCTTCTGTAGAACCACATTTCAACTGATTCAAGTTTTTCTTTCATCTTTAATGATATTGTTCAGCATTCACTGCCATATTGAAGGACGGACAGCACGTAGCAATCCAGTACTCCCTTCCTTGTTTCTAGCGAAATTGTCCTGTTTCTTAATACTTTACTCAACTTCTGGAATGCTTCCTTCGGCATGCCAATTCGCCTTCGGGTCTCTGTAATTGCGATGCCTGCTGCTAGGAAAGTTGGTTAACATAGTCGTGCCAGACAAAGGTTCTTGACAGAATTTCATCTTGCATATTCATAAATCCACCATTCGTCCCTGCATTGAATATCGTTGTCACATCTACTCTTGTGCTCTTTCTATATATCTCAAGGTTCTCAACAAAATTCAAAGAAGGATCAGCATTATTATCGGTCCTGAGCTGACATATTGACTTCAGTCAATTTCCCGCTACCGCAATGTGGCTTCACTCTGTTTTATATATATAAACGCCCATAGCTCAGAGGTAGAATCGCCGACTGACGCCAATTCGGCCGGGTTTCAATCCTGGATAAAAAGCAATCAGATGTCTAACCGTACTGATGAACTGTGATACAGCGAATCAGATCTGTCTGCGGATGACTATATATATATTTGTGTATTCGAGTAGCAAACTTTCTTTTAGACATGTCAGATTAAATAAATTGCAAACATTGTGTTTGTTTATTTTTTAATAAAATCCATTCATACTCACGGATAATCTTTCGCGTATTATAATTGAAAGATGTTAGAAATGAGCTGTAATGTTGACAGATGTTATTATCGTTCATTTCTCAATGTACCCAAGTACTTTCAATCTCTTTCCGAGATCATCTTCAGGGGTGTGAGTTATGGTAATAAAGAATAACTGCAAAACTCTATTGCTAAAAATTACTGTAATTTTTTTTCTGCTTCAAGTTTTTTTCATGCTTTAACATGTGCATGACCATGAAATTACAGCATATAAAAAAATCAATTTTGTATAATTTTCACGTTCTAATGAACGCTAGCAATTTGAAACAGAAAAAAAATTTACAAAAAGTAAAAAAAATTACTAATGCTCCGAAGAAATTTCGGCATTAAATTACCCATAAAGAGTTTATATACCGCTAATCAAACGAACAATAACAAACCCTTTGTGACTTACATGAGAGCACAACCAACGACGCTTGCCAAAAAGTTCTGTCTACCCAGTTTCCCTCATAAGGCTTGGGTCTACCTGTAGTATGTTTTTCGGGTACTTTCCAAATGTACCACGTGCTGTGTTCGCTTCTCTAGGCCAATAACATAGGACAGTCATTTCCTGACCAATCGTTTATGATGTGATCTGACCAGGGAGCCAGAAAGCGAACGTCGTAACCATTCAGCAACACAATTACCAGGAATGATGAATAGTTATCGATACAAATCCCCCGACATGTAAACATCAATATTACCAGATCGTAGGACGCCGATTTCATCAGACAGTTTAAAAACATTTCAGGCAGTGTCATCGAAAATGCGGGGCCTTCGAAAATGCGGTGCTCTCGAAAAATGCGGTGACCTCGAAAAGGCTGGGCTCACGAAGATGCAGGACCTATAGCGTTGATAACTTGGCTGCTAAGTTTGGTATCTTGGTCCCACGTTTTCCACTGGCAGGAAGTAGATTGAGATTCTTCTTCTTCTATGTGCCCCGATCTGGCCTGTTAGTATCAGATTCTCCAAGCCCTCCTTCCTCATTGCGTGTCCCAGGAGCTTCAGCTGTCTCTTCCTGATGCTCAGTATTAATTTGCTTTTTGTTTCCATCATTTCCAAGACCTCATCATTGCTCACATGCTCGATCCATGATATTCGCAGTATCCTTCTGTAGAACCACATTTCAGTTGCTTCAACTTTTTCCTTCATCTTTGATGATATTGTCCAGCATTCACTGCCATATTGAAGGACGGACAGCACGTAGAAATCCAGTACTCCCGTCCTTGTTTTTAGCGAAATTGTCCTATTTCTTAATATTCTGCTCAGCTCCTGGAATGCATCCTTGTGCTTTTGCATCTCAGGAACATAAATGTATAGAAACTGCTGTGAACACAAAGTGAGGGGTCAGTTTATATGTTGATTTTAATATGTAATTTATCCCCCACTTTATAGCCAGCATGCTTCTGTTGAACCACATTTCAACTGATTCAAGTTTTTCTTTCATCTTTAATGATATTGTTCAGCATTCACTGCCATATTGAAGGACGGACAGCACGTAGCAATTCAGTACTCCCTTCCTTGTTTCTAGCGAAATTGTCCTGTTTCTTAATACTTTACTCAACTTCTGGAATGCTTCCTTCGGCATGCCAATTCGCCTTCGGGTCTCTGTAATTGCGATGTCTGCTGCTAGGAAAGTTGGTTAACATAGTCGTGCCAGACAAAGGTTCTTGACAGAATTTCATCTTGCATATTCATAAATCCACCATTCGTCCCTGCATTGAATATCGTTGTCACATCTACTCTTGTGCTCTTTCTATATATCTCAAGGTTCTCAACAAAATTCAAAGAAGGATCAGCATTATTATCGGTCCTGAGCTGACATATTGACTTCAGTCAATTTCCCGCTACCGCAATGTGGCTTCACTCTGTTTTATATATATAAACGCCCATAGCTCAGAGGTAGAATCGCCGACTGACGCCAATTCGGTCGGGTTTCAATCCTGGGTTAAAAAGCAATCAGAGTCTAACCGTACTGATGAGCTATGATACAGCGAAACAGATCTGTCTGCGGATGACAATATATATATATATATATATATATATAATTTCATAGTAATTGTTCTCATATGATCTCCTCTTTGGTGCCTCGACCGCATGAATTTAAGTATACTATTAGATTAGTAACTAAGCCGATAACTTTTTAGCATCTCCTGTATATACCTATCTCACATTTTCTATCTCTCTCTCTCTCTCTCTCTCTCTCTCTCTCTCTCTCTCACACACTCTATATATATATATATATATATATATATATATATATATATATATATATAAGTTTTTCATTTGCCCGTTTGATGTTATCTTCAGACAACACTCCGACTGCAAAGTTTCGTAGGCGAACCTTTCCATACACTCTTCTTCAAGGATATATATATATATATATATATATATAATTTCATTGTAATTGTTCTCGTATGATTTCTTTGGTACCTCGACCGCATGAATTTAAGTATAATATTAGATTAGTAAGTAAGCCGATAACTTTTCAACAGCTCCTATATATACCTATCTCACATTTTCTCTCTCTGTCTCTCTCTGTCTGTCTCTGTCTGTCTGTATGCATATATATATATATATATATATATATATATATATATAGAGAGAGAGAGAGAGAGAGAGAGAGATAGGCTCACATGCATGCATACCCAATATCTTATTCGTTATTGTTTCCCAACTCATTTTTTTCAATGTTTACTTTAATTTAAACCCTTCAATCGTTTTAAGTTCTCTATTGTAGTTTGTTATTTTTTTACGGTTATATCACGTTGAATAAACCGGTTCCTGCTCGATCACCGAAGTTAAGCAACGTTGAGCCTGGTCAGTACTTAGATGGGTGACCGCTTGGGAATACCACGTGCTGTAAGCGTTTAGTAACGGATGTGCGTTGTGGTGAGTAGATGTCGGCTTGGAAAGGGAAATCGGTGAGCCGAGTTCCAATTTTAGTCGAGCACTCTGCATTCACTTACGCATTGGTACCCTTGGGAAAGGTATTAATCCGTCCCTTCCCTCCAGTTATGTGTTAAATAACTGAGGTCTGCTGTTCATGCGATCTTTGGCGGACTTCTGAACTGATTGTCTCTTATCAGCAGTTCCAAAAGTGTGGATGGGGCTACACAAGCCTTCACCGCTCTAAACAATTCTTTGTGTGGTAGTCTAATTGAGTTAGACATTCATCCGTCAAAATCGACGAGAGAATCCATAACATAACAATGTATATATATATATATATATACAAGATTCATTAATTAAACTGTGTTTAAGCAGTACTTTGTCAGTCGTCTTTAATAAAACTGGTATAAAAGAGGAATTGTTGCCCAAATACACTATATATATATATATATATATATATATATATATATATATATTTTGTGTGTGTATTTTGGCAGCATTTTTTCATTAATGCAGGTTTCATTGAATAATATAGACAAGTTCTGTCTATTAATTTTGTGTAGGATCCGTTCATACCGTCTAATATACTTGATGGTGACAACAAAAAACCAGAGTAATTGTTGATTTTTTTATCGGGTCTAAGCTTTCGGCTCACATAAGCCATTATCAAAGAGTAAATAATAACACACAGTAAACATAGAACATTTAAGCTATTAACAATAAAGAGAATTAAATTGAAAATATAAGTCCATCCCTACCGTGGCGGATGGCCGAAGACAGTGACAAAATAGTGGCGTTGTGGTCCCTGATCTGATTACAGGCATCCCTGAAGAGTGCATGGAAAGGTCCGCCTACGAAACGCTGGAGTCGGAATGTTGGCTGAAGGTAACATAACACAGCCAAGTGACAAACTTATATATATATATATATTGGGTGCGTATAATGATATGCGCTAAAAAGTCTGCCTACTTCCACCGAACGCCCATAGCCCAGGGGTAGAGTCGCCGACTGACGCCATTTTCGGTCGGGTTTCAAACCTGGGTAAAAAAAGCTATCGGAGTCTAACCGTACTGATGAGCTGTGATACGGCGAAACAGATCTGTCTGCGGATGACAATATATATATATATATATATATATATATATATATATAGAGAGAGAGAGAGAGAGAGAGAAAGGGAGAGAGAAAATATGAGATAAGTATATACAGAAGATGCTGAAAAGTTATCGGCTAAGTTACTAATCTAATATTATACTTAAATTCATGCTGTCGAGGTACCAAATAGATAATACGAGAACAATTACTGTGAAATTATATATATATATATATATATATATATATATCCCTGAAGAGTGTGTGGAAAGTTCCGCCTACGAAACTCTGACTTACATCCATTCGTTTTTCTTTCAGTCTACGATTTCGCTTTAACTGGAAACAACTATTGCTTTTTAGTCTTT